>RYFJ01001342.1:0-343485 GCA_003991445.1 Oryza meyeriana var. granulata | reverse complement strand
ACTACTTCTGATCCTTCTGTTTACTTCCCTGCTTATCATGTTCTTCTCGTTCAGACCAACGGTGACGACCGAAGCACCTCCCGAAAGACCCCTCTTGAACAAGCAACCTCTTATCATATTTCTCCCAATATGCAAAACTATTTTTGAAAAATATGCATGCTTATTACAACCTTTTTTTTTCAACTTGCCTCCGTTATCAACGCAACCATGACCCGCCCATTAGACACTTATTGCAGATTTTATATTTCCCCCTAAACCACAGAATGCACCTAGCATCCACAGGTAACAGCCGGGATAAATGCTAAAGCTCTGCAACGTTGTTTGTCGTGGAAAAATGATGGTTTACTAACGTTTGAAACCCGATACTTTGTGTATCGCCGTTTGTGAAATAAGAAATTTGAAAATCTTATGTACAACACAGTTGCCTGTGGCTTGTATTATCATTAAGGATCGATTCCATGCGTAGATTTGTTGTAAATTTGTAAAAGTTTGATGGAAAAAACCGTACTGAGTTGCGATAAGCAAACGGAAGCCTGTTGCAGAAACGGATCTGTGTCCATGTTAAAGTCCCAAACAGTGTATGAAAAATTAAACAGATGAAGTCATGCTCCCTGTACCAGGCAGCAAGTTTAACCCCCGATTGTAGCAGCGCAATTCATCTCGGGTTGTAGCCAGAAGACGGTGATGAGCACGCTCCCGGGTTTAGCAGGGAGCAGTGTTCTAGCTAGCTGGTAGCCAGCTACGGCATTTAGTGCATGATCATGTCCCTGGTTGTAGCCAGGGCAGCGATGATGACCCCGGGTTGTACCAGGGGCGGCGACTAGCTAGCTGGTTTACCATGTAGCGGGCTCAATCGCCACAGCTGAGATTTGGTGTAGCCGAGTCTCAGTCAACGAGTGGTTGTAGCTACTCGGAGATAAAGGACCACAAATGCAAAGAAAAAAGATAATAGAACATGTATGATTACGCTTGATCTTTAAGGGTGAGTTGTTGAAAGCAACTGCGGAATGGATGGAGGCGTGAGCCTCTGTCCGCAACTAAATTGAACTCACTAGTGGTTTGCAAAGAAAGAGTTATAAGGCAGTCTTTCGCAAATGAAACCCTTAGCTCTTCTTGTCTAACCAACATGCATCATTCCCGCTTGCGAGTACAAAAGTATAACCTTGTTCATATATATGTATAGTATTTGAGTGAAAGACGAAGATCCGATGCGCCGAGTTCTCCAAGACCAGCGACTACGAAGACCTGAAGGTTCGAGCGTATTCCCAAACCGACTGTGGAGTATTTTTGTCCAGCTTCCGCCCTGTTCTGCTGTTTCGCTAGTTACCATTGATTTTGCCCATCCCGGGTCTGCCTGGATGGATTCTCCTTGTACGTATATGTGTATCTGTTTATGTATTATTGTAACTCTGTGTTGTATCATTTGTGCGTACCCGACTACTGATTGGATCGGGTGCCTTATGCACATGGGCCTTCCACCTAGTCGGAGGGGCTCCACAGCTACATCGCGTTGACAGCTTGAATATTGATAATGTACTTCGACGGTTCCCTACGAATCGGCGGACAGGTGCTGGGTTGTTCTATTCCCAACTGGGAAAAACTCAAATATGCCTTAGATACATTTTTCGGCATCCACAATGTCGCCGAGTATGAAGCACTCATCCATGGCTCCGTATAGCCATCTCGCTCAGTATCCAACGCTGTGGTTCGCGGATTCCCAACTTTGGTCAACCAAGTCGTGAAAGACGGATGTGATGGGGGAGGGTTCCCGATCTTCCGTCAGGTAGAGATAACTATCTTTGGTGAACGTGACACAGCCGATCCGTCTTCAGATCAACAGATCCGATCCCTGCAACTTAGCACCACGACTCCTCTAGTATCAACCGTCACAAATCCGTTGACCTCGCCAAGAAGGCTAACCCTGCTGCGAAACGAAACACAAGCAAGAACCGAAGTACAACTCAATAATTGACAATTGCAGATGAATTAAGCACTCGAATGGTTTCACAACCGATGACAGCGACTTTCGAAGACAATTGATCTAAAGCAAAAACCCAAACCCTAATGGGCGGCTATTGATATATAGTCTAAGGGTCTCACACCTTGACGTGCCTCAACGCTCTAAGACGATACACGGCCCAACGACCAAAAGAGGTGACGCAGACTACAGCATTCTGGACGCGACTTGTTTTGACGATCCCTGTTGACTCCGGTTGAATTTGGGCGTCAAACCAAAGCCATTGGTTAGCTTATGAATTATTTCCATGATATTGGATCATCGAAAATGATCGTATGCATCCTGGGCTTCCGTTTACTGCAGGCTGGTCTGAAGCCGAGGCAGACTCGAACTCGATTGTCTGGGCCTCCGCTTGTCTTAGGTGTCCTTGTTCTCTCCGCTCCACACTCTCTCCAGTACTGTCATATCCTCTCCAAGTCCTGACAATAACATCATTAGGTAGCAATCTATCTCAAAAACTATGAAAAGGATCACTTAAGAACGAGCTCACCTCTAGAATTTAATTGTCGCATCGAGCTCGGGTCATTGACCTTGCATAACGTTTGAGGATAGCGGATGCATCCGAAGGAGTGATGTCCTCATCAGGATGTGCCTAGATGACAACATGGCGGCATACTATCAAGAAGTACGGAAACTAGAAAACAAGTTCGACGGGCTAGAAATTACGCATGTCCTACACCAATACAACGAAGCTACAGATGAGCTAGCCAACATGGGATCCAAACAAGAAGCGGTCCCGACTGGAATCTTTGTCGAGCAACTGCTAGCCATCAGTCAAAAAGAAGCCGGTTCTCGACCAGTCAGGGGCTGAACCTACCCTGGCAACAAACGAGGTGCTAGTTGTTTCCCAAGACTAGCGAACACCAATCAGAAGATATCTCTTAGAAGACGAGCTCCCAGAAGATTGCAGTGAAGCTAAACGGATCAAGCGTCGAAGCAAAAGTTTCCTCATAGTTGGAGAAGACCTCTACCGTTGAAGCGCATCCAGAGTCCTCATGTGATGCGTTACAACCGAGGAGGTCAAGCACATTCTGCGGTCAATCCACTCGGGCATATGTGGCAACCATGCTGCATCAAGGACGTTAGTCGAAAAGGCTTACAGACAAGGATTCTTCTAGCCAACTATGGTTATGGATGCTAAAGACATTGTTCGCACATGCGAGGGATACCAATTTTTTGCTCGGCAAACACATTTACTAGCTCAAGAACTACAAACAATTCCAATATCTTGGCCCTTTGCTGTTTGGGGGCTTGACATGGTCCGGCCGTTCAAGAAGGCGCTAGGAGGGTCCACACACTTGTTCGTCACAGTGGATAAGTTCATGAAGTGGATTGAGGCAAAACCCGTTGCTACGATCATAGCGGCATGAGCAAAGGATTTCATCATGAATATTCTATACTGATTTGGAGTCCCTAACCGCATCATAACCGACAACGGCACTCAATTCATGGGCGGCGTCTTTTAAGATTTCTGTGATGACTTTGGCATCAAGATCTGTTATGCTTCGGTGGCACAAACACGAAGCATTGGGCAGGTCGAGCGTGCTAACGGCATGGTCTTACAAGGTATCAAGGCTAGGGTATTTGACTGACTATAACCATATGCGGGGCAGTGAGTGCAAGAGCTCCTATTTGGTCTGTGGTCTTTACGAACCACGGTTAGTCGGGCAACAGGGCAATGCCCTTTCTTCCTAGTCTATGGTACTGTGGCTGTGTTACCAACCAAATTGGAGTTCGGCTCCCCACGAGTCCAGGCCCACTCAGAAGACAAGTTAGATGAAGACCGACTGGTCGAACTAGATCAGTTGGAGGAAGCAAGAGACGTCACAACTATCCAGTCGGCACGGTATCTACAAGGCCTACGTCGTAATCACAGTCAGAATGTTCATGGTCACGCCTTTTTGGTGGGAGATCTTGTGTTGAGAAAAATACAAACCACCAAAGACAGACATAAACTATCCTCTTTATGGGAAGGGCCGTTCATTATCGCTGAGGTAACACGCCCGAGCGCCTACCGACTGAAGACAAAAGACGATGTCCTAGTCAACAACTCATGGCACATAGAACAGCTACGTCCTTACTATACCTGAGTTTTGTACCCTTTTCATATATATGAATAAAGTTTTTTACTCTGACTCACCACATCGCTTTTCACTCGAGTAGTGAGTCGGGGGCTAGTCTTGATGAGGTGAACGTTTTTTCCTAAGTTGACCTCAAGTCACTCGGCGCAAACTACCTAGTTGGGTAAAACTAATGACGGCTTAGATAAAGCAAGTACTCGGCAGAACTTAACGACTAAACCACCAAAGATATTTACGACATTTACAAATTGTTTCTGGTGAACACCGACTACATAATTGTTTTTGCCTACATGGACAGGTCCTTGGCTATAGCCTTTGCAGTGGCCCTAACCTGGCTGATCAGCTCCAAACCCTGCTCGGGGTAGTGCTTCCGCAAAACCTTCACCAATATCCTCAATATCTACCCGGGGGTAGAGAGACTTGGTCGTGGCTAAAGCTTGGGCAACCCTGACAGCAACGCGCTCATCCGAGTATTTCTTCAATATCTCTAGGGCTTCCTCGAGGCGTTCTGCCACTTGAGCAATGGAACTGGAGCTAGACCCAGCCTGGAATGGTTGCATTACATCAAGCAAGGCCTTCGTGGAGTCAACAATGATCTGCCGCGATTCCTTGAAAACCTTTATTTCTTCTACAAAGGTGACAAACTGGACCTGCGAGTTGGCTTTGAAAGCTGTTCACAAATAGACAAGCACATCAGCAAGACACTACACCTCATTACGTCAAGCATGCAGTCGGACAAGGGACTTGCTTGCATAATCGGTGTCCACCTTTGCCTTGGCCTTCTCAAGCTCTTTCAATTCTTTCTTCAGGCGCTCGACCTCCTTGGTCTGGGCGCTGAGATTAGACTCGAGGGCTACAACGAGAAGACAATCAAGACTTAACAATACATGGAGATTTACTCAAGACCACTTGGGCGAAAAGGGGTCTTACTCTTGATGGTCTTGGCCTGAGCCCAGTTCTCATCCCTGAGCTTGTCCACTGACCCCTTCAACCACTCTTCCCATTCCTTGCTGGACTTCTCCAAGTTATCTTTGGTCACCTGGAGCTGGCGTAATTGAAGTAGCTAAGGGGCGAGCTCGGTTAGGACTTTGCCCATCTTCTCTGAGCGGTCAACCACCTTCTGCTCAAGAAGCATTGAAGACAAACAAAATAAATCGCTGGGATACGGAACTCCAAGGAATCACAAATTGGCAAATACAGCGAGATTGATCGTGTACCTAGATCCCCCTTGATGCTGCAATAGAGGCGTACATGAAGTTCACTCTTTCTGTCTCTGCTGTTTGTTCATCATGCTCAAAGCTTTCAGCAACCCCCTCTGGGGTAACCCAATAAAAGGTCTTGGGGAAGTTCGGAGGAGGAGCTTGGAGCCTGGGAAGATTACCTTCTTCAGAAGATGGCGACAGCAGAGGTGATGGAGTCTTGGGCCTTGGCTCGACTGACAGCTCAGCCTCTAGTACAAACTTAGGGGCTAGGGCTTCAGCCACCACGTCTTGGCTTGCCGGGGCTTGTGGCTCGGCTGGTGGGATCACCTCAGCTTCAAGGGTTAGGGCAACTTCCAGCTCGGCTTGCGGCATTGTCAGTTCAGGCTCAGCTAGGACGGGTTCTTCCACGGGGGTTGGTGGCACTGTCCCTTTGGGGTCATCATCACTTGGCTTCCTGCAGAAAACATATAACCTTTAGGATATTCCAAGGGAGTTCAAGCTTCTTGGAAGACTAGAGATTTTTTATACCTCTTGGAAGTTTTAAACTTCCACGACGATGGCACGCTGGAGGAAGTCGGCGAGGGGCTTGATATCCTACTCGGTGACGGCAAGACACCGGCCGTCGGGCCTATTGGTACGGCGGTCAGCAAAGGAGAGCTTGACGCGGTCGACTAGGGGGTTGAGGCACTCGTTGTGCCATTCTAGGGCTGGGAGCCTAGGGACGGTACTGCTGGGGTCCTTGATCTTTAGGCTCCCCTGTGCCTTACTTGGCAAATCTTTCTTCTTGCCCTAGTCAACTGCTGGTCTTTTTCCAGCCCTCTTTGGGCTAGCTGGCGACAGAGGGCTGGCTGGGCATTTCCTGGATCCACGGCCGACTGGTTTTGGGAGTCAGAATCAAACTCCTCACAGTCCTGCAAGTATTTTGATATTATCTACTACACATTGCAGAGCTGGACAAACATTCATTGTAGAAGAAGATCGAATGAGCAACAATATTGCAAAATTATAGTAGGCCGGGGCCTGCCCTTGTAGTAGGGCTTTGGCTCGTTCCTCGTCCTCGGTCTCCACAACTGTGTTGATAAAGAAGCCCAACAAGACATTGGTGACCTTGAACTTGTCAACGAGGTCGGGATATTCCCGGCTCGGATCGTTCTTGCCTTGATAGTCAAAGCAGAGGTGGCTCTAGGCCTTCAGCGGACAGATTCGACTATTCAGGAAGCACCTCGTCACCTAGGGACCAGTCAGCCCTCCTGCCTTCAGTAGATCGATTTTCTCCAGCAGCTAGTATGATGGCAACGGGGTGCCCGATCTTCCGTTAGGTAAAGGTAACTATCAATTTGGTGGAGAATCGATACTCATGATCCGGCTTCTGATCACTAAGACCCAAACCCTACAATCGCAGTACCATGTCTCCTCTCGTTATCAACCGTGTGCTGCCTGGTTGACCTCGCCACGAAGGCTAATCCCTGCATGCGAATCGAAGAACACAAGTAAGAACAAGAAAGATTGCAACTCAATTGCAGATGAATGATTATACTCTCAAGTTGGGGTCTCACAAACAGATAAACGGCGAAACTGTTCAAAGACAGAATAATCTAAGCAAAACCCGACTTAAACAGCGGCGGCTACAGAATATATACGAGTTAGGACGTCCTAGGATGAGGGTTTGCCCTGTGAGGGGCGCACTCCTCATGGGTTTAGCCCACGACACAATTACAAGGTCCAAAGCCCAAAACAGACTTGGACTAGAAGAGGTATATGTCTTGTTTTGACGATTTCGGACAGCTCAGGAGGAATTTTGATGTGAAATCAAAACCATCTGAAAGTAGACTTCATAAGCTTTCCAACAAGTACTTGTAGGCCCTGTAACTCCTTCTGGATCAAAAGTTATGGCTGTTTGAAATTGACGCTGTCTCCCGGCCCGAAACTGAATCGGTCTCGGGAATAGGAGTTTATCTGCACTTGGTGTCTCCACTTCAATATGTGGTGTCTTGAGCTATTCTCCATGGTCTTCTCCCAGGTTCCTAAGGACAATAAAATTATCACAAGAATTAAATAGCATGACATTCGTAGAAATATTCTCATGTGAGCTTAGGAACGCATTCACCTGGCGATTAAGTTGACGGCCACGTGCGCGAGTAATTGGTACATGGATCTGTTGCACATCTTGTTCATCATGAAGAGGTTGTAAGTGTGTATCTAAAGACATGATGTCCTCATCATAGTAGACTTGGCCCATCTCCTCGTACGAAGGCATGGAGGACCAGCTCTCCAGTACAACTAGAGGTTTGCTTGTGAAAGGGGGGAGAGAGGGTTCCAAATCTGAACAATAGAACCACTCCCGTGCCACCCCTTGAGAGAGGTCTTGAGGGGATGTTGAGGTAGGCCTTTTTCATCTTATTCCTGAGCTAGAGGCCTGCCCCCCCGATGGTTTGGATTTTGTATTTGGATGGCTGGGGCTTGATGTGGAATAGATACTGGAAGAGATTGAAATAGGGTTTGACCCCTAGAAAGGCTTCGCAAAGAGTTGTGAAGATAGAAATTTAAAGAATGGAGTTGGAGTTTAGCTTCACCAGTTCGATTTGGTAGAAGGCAAGAAGATGGTGGAGAAAATCTGAGGTTGGAAGAGCCAAACCTCGGTCGAAAAATGAAGCAAAAACCACGGTTTAACCTAGGTTTGGAGCAAGAATAGACTCATCCTCTACGGGGCGCCAATGTATGATTTCTTGTTGCTGCAACATCAACTTTCTCTCCAGAAATCGCAGCTTCACCATGCCACAGTCTGACACTGGCCAAGCTCCGGATGCCATATATGGGAAAAGCTTGCAGAGGTTGGGGATCGGTGTGGAGAAGCGAAGATCTATGAGTCTCAAGATGGGGGCGTGCACAACAGTAAACCCTAGCAAGGGGAAGAGCACGAATTTTGGGCGTGGATTCAGGAGACGAAGTGATTCAGCGGATTGGGGAAGAAAAGGAATCTTTTCTCTCTCTAGCCGTTTTATAAGGCCTGTGCTGGGTTAGTGGGCTTGGGCCGACTGGCTTGGTGTTGGGCTGCAAGACATGGGTTTCTAAATAGCATGTCCTATTGGCCCAACACTGGCTATGTTAAAATCATAGTGCATATGCTGTTTTACAGAAACCGATTAAATAGTCAGATATGCTTTATGGTAAGCCTAATTGCTGGACACATGTGCTTAGGTATTTGATTTATTTATAAGGTATTGAGGATATATCCTTATAAGGATCAATAGCTGGTCTCTATTAAAATTTGGGAAAGCAGGTATCTCTCAAGTACACCTAACCACATATTGGTTTGAAATCCATAAAGTGGTACTCGGCTTACGTGCTTAGCCACAATGCTATTGAGCAAAAATATTTCTAGCTAATATGATGCTGAGGAATCTTATTTTTGAGGAGTATACTAGTCGGGAAAGATTTAGAGGTTAAAGATCTTTGACTTTATGTTTAATTTTTTCACAATTAAGCACAAAGTTGGAGCCTACATCTAATAGGTGCGCCTATTCGGCGCACACTATTCATGTTTCCAATGAAGGCCTTCATAGCCTCGTTGCCAGCTGATATGATGCAGGTCTTGGAAAAGAAGCACTCGAACAATGAGTACTCGGGAGCAATGCACTCGGCAAGTCTTCACCAAGGAGGATCAGCACTCGGCATCAGCTGTGACTCAACTATGAAGGTCTCAGGGGCTACTGTGGAGACCATGGGCCCCGGGTACTTCATAGAAGGCCTTGTGTCTACTTAGATAGAGGATGGGACTAACTCTGTAATTAGGGATACAGTAGGACTCGGTTCAACTACCTTGCATGACAAGGAAAAGGATATAGTCCTGGTCAGGTACAATGTATTCCTAGAAGGAAATCCCTTGTTTGGAGTCCGATTGGGATTCCTACCATGTAACCATGTCTCCTTGGTATATAAGGGGAGGTAGGAGCCCCTTGAGGGCACAAGAAGAACGATAAGAGAACATACTCACAACCAATCTCATCAGAGAAAATCTCAAAGGTAATACACAACATATAGAAGTAGGGTATTACCTCACCTTGAGGGCCTGAACCAGGATAAACTTGTCTCGTGTTCCTTTGCAATCCATCAAGTTAGGTCTCGCGACTAGCCCCGTATAGTTATTGCCGATACAAAGCATCGACAGCCGGCTTCCCCTAGTCGGGATGAAGAAAACCACCCGAAGGAGCCAACTGGCTTGACCCCGTTGACTGATAAGGATGCCACCACCTCTCTTCTTCCCATGTCCCCAATACCAGAAGGCAAACCTGTGACTAGAGGATCAACATAAGAAACCCCTGGGTTGTCTGCACTCCACCATGGTACATATGTCAATGTTTTATATCGGCAATATTGAATATGGGGCTATTCATTGGACCTAAACTTGATGGACTTGAAAGACAAGACGATTTATACTGGTTCAAGCCCTCGGGGTGAGATAATACCCTACTTCTAGTTGTGGTGTATTGCTTTCGCTGTATGTAGATGTTAATGCCCCAGAGGGCACCTTACCTCTCCTTATATACCGAAGAGGTAAGGTTACAAGGTAGGAATCTTAGTCGGACACGACCAAGGGATTCTCTTATCAGAACATAGAGTATTTGGCTAGGAATATATCCCTTTCCTTGTCGTGCAAGGTTACATGAGGCTGAGTTCTACTCCATCCCTAATCATATGGGCCAGCCCACCGTCTGTCCAAGTGGCCGTATTTGTCTTCCTTGAGATACTTGGGGTCCATAGCCTCCACAGTAGCCCCTAAGACCTTCATAGTTGGGTCACAGCTGATGTCGAGTACTCATCCGCCGTGGTGAAGAAATCCCGAGTGCTTTACTTCCGAGTACTCTTTGTCTGAGTGCTTCTTCTTCCGAGTTTTGCTTCATGTCAGCTGGCAACGAGGCTATGAAGGGCTTCATGGAAATATTTGAATAGTGTGCACCAAATAGGCGCACCTATTAGGTGTAGCCCCCGACTTTGTGCTTAATTGAGAAACAATTAAACATAAAGTTAAAGACCTTTAACCTTTAAGTCATTCCCGAGTGATATGTTTGTTAGAAATTGGACCATTCAGCCAAATATTGACTGGAATTTTGCTCATGGCAATATGGCTAAGCATGTAAGCCGAGTATTACTATGGAACAAATCCAATACATGATGAGGTGTACTTGAGAGATACCTACATCCCAATTTCAATGGAGACCAGCCATTGATCCTTATAAGGATATATCCTTAATACCTATAATAATTTAGACACCTTAACATATACGTCCTGCAATAGGCTTAGCATGAAGCATATCTGATTATTTTAATTGGTTCCTGTAAAGCAGCACCCAAGTCGTGATTTTAACACAACCGGCTAATGGCTCAATAGGACATGTTATTTAGGAACTCATATCTTACAACCCACTACTGAATAGGCTAGCCCAAGCCAACCAAACAACGCAGCACTTTAAATATCGGGAAGAGAGAAAAGATTCCCCTTTCTTCCCCAAATCACAAATTCCTTCAGCTCCCAGCTTCCGCGCCTGTTCAGTTTCCAAACTTCGCGCTCTCCGCCTCCTAAGCTTGCCTAGGGTTTCCGCGCGCCAAGCAATCTGCTCTAGATCCACAAGCCCCCTTGCATCCACTTCCGCACCCCCACTCCCAGAATCTCTCCATCTTCTTGCAACAACTAGATCGACAAAGATGCCGAAGTCCGGATCCGACACTGCTTCGCTGCTAGCCAGAGTATGGCCGATCTCGGCCAGCTACTCTTTGAGGCTGGAGCACATCATGTGGAAAGGGACCTTACAAGCCAAGGAGCTTATCAACTGGCTCCCCACCGTTGTTGAGTCCATCCCCACCCCGGAGACCCACAAAATCGTGGTCTTCGAGTCTTTTTTCGATCAGGGCTTGGTTCTTCCCACTTGTGATTTCCTCCGGGGCTTGCTTTCTTATTATCAGATTGAGCTGGTCCACCTTAATCCCAATTCCATCCTTCAGATCTCCATCTTTATCACCCTCTGCAAAACTTTGCTGGGCATCCTCCCCCATTTCAATCTCTCCCGATATTTCTATCACCTCAAGCTATAGCCCAACTGTGGAGGCCATGGGCCCCGGGTACCTCATGAGTAGCATTTGGGCCACTTGGACAGAGGATGGGCCTAGCCTTGTAATTAGGGATAAAATAGGACTCGGCATACATAACCTTGTGCAACAAGGAAAGGATATAGTCCTAGTCGGGCACGTTGTATTCCTCGAAGGAAATCTCTTGGTCGGAGTCCGACTGGGATTGCTACTCTATAACCTTGTCCCCTGGTATATAAGGGGAGGCAGGGCGCCCTCTGAGGGTAGAAGAACAATCTCACTAGAGAAACCTCAAAGGCAATACACCACAACTGGACGTAGGGTATTACCTCATCTTGAGGGCCTGAACCAGTATAAATTGTTTCATGTTCCTTTGCAATCCATCAAGTTTAGGTCTCATGAGTAGCCCCATATTCTTATTTCTGATACAAAACATCGATAGTTGACGCGCCAGGTAGGGGCATCAGCAAGATCATCTTCGACAAGCCTGATGGATTCAACCACTAGAGTCGATGGCATCAACTTCTTCCCCGGGCAAACAATCACCTTCGGGAGCCTTGACTTTGTCGCTGACAAATTCGGCAACCTCACCCTGTCCGATTTGGACCCGATCCGATCGGCCAGTTACCAAGCCGACTTCGCGCCAGTCGGCCTACGTAACGCTGCAGCAACCCTCATCAACATGCTGCGGCAATCTTCAACATGCCCGGGTTTTGGGACAACTCTTTCTTTCGGTGTTCAACTCGGACTCGGCCTCGAGCCATCCGAGATCGGGCTAAGAGAGGAGGAAGAAGTCAATCCCCCGTTCGGACTCGGCAATGCCACGGATAACTTCAATCAGCATCTGACGCAGCAAACCCGATCCCCTGGAGTTCGACTCGGATATGGCCCAGAGCCGCTCGAGATTGGATCTAGGGAAAAATCAACGTTATCATGAACATGGCACCCCCAACTAGCCAGAAGGACGTCCAAAAGCTGACAGGGTGCATGACGGCACTTAGCTGATTCATCTTCCGACTTGGTGAACAGGGCATGCCTTTTTTCAAACTACTAAAGAAAGCGGACAATTTTCAATGGACACCCAAAGCCCAGCAAGCCTTCGAAGATTTTAAAAAATTTCTCACATCACCACCAGTGTTGGTGTCACCTATGCCCCAAGAAGCACTAATGTTACACTTGGCGGCAACCACTCAGGTAGTCAGTATGGTGCTAGTAATCAAGCGATCAGAGCCAGGTCAAGCCCACCGATTACGTGAACAACAGGAGGAAGACGCAAGACGCCAGCAGGCCGAGCGTGATGCTCGCAATGACAATCTACGCAAGACTGGGCGCACTGCTCAACAGGAGATCCTTTAAACACAAGTCGGCGACCACAACGTCTTCGTAACTCAACAAAACATCGTGGCCACTACAACCCTACTGGACACACTCCAGTTTGGGCCTGATCACCATGCCACCCCGACTATAGCAAGGATCAAAGCCATGATCACCGTTGCGGCATGCCAGCAGCGTTAACAGTCGGGCGACACACTCATTGTGGAGGCCATAGGCCCCGGGTACCTCATGACAAGCATATGGGCCACTCGGACAGAGGATGGGCCTAGCCTTGTAATTAGAGATATGATAGAGCTCGGCAAACTTAGCCTTGTACGATAAGGAATATACAGTCGTAGTCGGGCAGGTTATATCTCTAGGAGGAGATCCCTTGGCCCTAGTCCGGCTGGGACTCCTACTTTGTAACCCTGTCCCCCAGTATATAAGGGGAGGCAGGGCGCCCCCTGAGGGTAGAACCATCAAGTTCATCAGAACCACCACCATACATCCTCAAAGGAATACACCACAACTGGACGTAGGGTATTACCTCACATCGAGGGCCTGAACCAGTATAAACTCCTCGTGTTCCTTTGCAGTCCACCGAGTTTTGATCCAACAAGTAGCCCTATATTCATATTGTCGGTATAAAACATCGACAGTTGGTGCGCCAGGTAGGGGCTTCGACGAGATCAACTTCAACAAGATCGACAACCAAAGTCGACGGTAGCAAATTCTCCCCCGGAGACACGATTACATTTGAGAGCCTCGACTTCATTGCCGACCAGCTTGGCAACCTCACCTTGGCCGACTCAGACCAGATCCGATCGGCCGAGGAACCGGTCGACTCTGCGCTAGTCGGCCCACACGACGCTGCAGCAACCCTCGTCGATTTGCTGCGGCAATCTTCTACTTCCCCTAGTCTCGGGACAACTATCTCCTTCGGCGTTCGGCTCGGACTCGGCCTTGAGCCGGCCCGGGTCGGGCTAGGAAGGGGAGAGATCGTCAATCTCCCATGCAGACTCGGCGACGCCGTGGATATCTACAATCTACACCCCACGTGGCAGACCCGATCCTCTATGGTTTAGTTCGGACATGGCCCAGTGCCGTTCAAGATTGGATCTAGGGAGGTCGGAGTCATCATCACCCCAATGAACTACTCAGATTCCGACTCCAAGTCAGACAACAGTTCGAACACTAGTTTGGACACTAGTCTGGCAAGCTTCTTTCTGCCCTGAGAAATCTTCATGGCTTCAACCCCTCCACAGGAGGTGCGCCGAGTACAAGAGCAGCAAGAAGAGGAGTCCCCCCGACTGTGGCAACAGGAGGAGGCCGAGCGCAAGGCTCGCAATGACAAGCTACGCAGGGCTAGGCGAACCGCTCAGCAACAAATCCTCCAGACTAGAGTTGGCGTCCACGACGTCTTCGTCACGCCATAATAGAATGTCGTGGCCGCTGCAACCCTGTTGGACACACTCCAGCTCGGGCCTGATCATCAGGCCACCCCGACTATAGCAAGAATCAAGGCCATGATTACAGCTGCTGTATGTCAGCAGCACCAGCAGTCGGGCAATACACTTATACCGACCAACTGGTCGGGTTCTCCAGTAGCAGTCTCGTCTGCATCAGCACGACGCTGGGCGGCCGGCTCAAGTCAGCCGCACACGGAGTCACGCCAAACATCTCTCGGCAACACAAACAACAACAATCGGCGGCGTCCCCAGAACGATCGCCGGTTCAACCAAGATCTCCGAGTCCGTTTGCAACGCGATCTCCGCCAAGACATCAACGCTCGGTGCCGCCAACGCGAAGACGACGAGCGCCGCTGACTGGAGGATGAGTACGAGCACTTCGGTCTCCACCACGAGTGGTTCCATCATCGTAGCCGAAGCCGGAGCCCTCTTGCAGACGAAGGCGTACCCACCTTCACCTAGGAGCTACAAGAGGTAGACTGGCTGTTGGGCTTCAAGCCTACGGGAATCGAAAAATACGACGGCAAGACCAACCCTGAGTCCTGGATCACCGTATATACTCTGGCTATCTGAGCTGCCGGAGGTAACCATAAGGCCATGGCTAACTACCACCTAGTTGCCCTAGCCGACTTGGCGAGGACATGGCTCACAGGGCTCCCAAAGCGGTCAATCGGTTCCTGGGGAGAACTCCGGGAACGGTTCATCGCCAATTTTTAGGGGACTTACGAGAGGCCGTCTTCTGAGCGCGATCTCTATCAGCTGCACTAGAGGAAGAACGAGTCTCTTCGTGAGTTCATCAAAAGGTTCTCCGAGAAGCGCAACTCGATCCCAATGATCAAGGACGAGGTCATCATCGCCGCCTTCCACAAGGGAGCCAAGGACGGCCCGTTCATCGCAAAATTCACTCGGAAGCCTCCAACCTCTGTCAGGGCTCTCTTCGATATGGCAAATAAGTACGCCAACTCGGCCGAGGCGGTCGCTGAGGCCCTCGATGAAAAGAAAGAGTCCCGACAGAAGGACCAAAAGGCTAAAGCCGACAACGAGCCGTCATAGAACAAATCCGACAGCCACAAGCGGAAGTCGAAAAACATGGTGGCCAACGTGGAGCGGACTCGGTCGCGACCCCCAAGGAACAATGAGTACCAGAAGGTTATGAATGGGCCTTGCCCCTTCCATCCCAAGGGTAAACACACGGCCAAGGACTGTTTCATGCTCAAGAAGTTTGCTTCCGAACAAGCTTCATCATCTGGCGTCGACAAGGACAAGGACAAGCTAGATTCGGGCCCGGCCGACGATTATCAAGATCCCCAGGCTGAGCTCAACCATATCTTCGGAGGGCCATTTGCGTACGAGTCCAAGCGAAAGCAGAAGCTAACAGCATGTGATGTCAACGCGGTCTCTACAGCAGACGCCCCCCAGTATCTACGCTGGTCAGAGATGCCCATCACATTCGACCGTGCAGACCATCCAGATTGGGTTTCACATTCGGGACGCTACCCACTCGTCCTAGACCCGGTTGTTAAAAATATCAAGTTGAAGAAGGTTCTCATTGATGGAGGCAACACGCTCAACATCCTCTTCGCCAAGACCCTGGATGAGATGAAGATCCCTCGTTCAGATCTGCGGCCGAGTACGGTGGCATTCCACGGGATCATCCCCGGCCTGTCTTCAACACCCCTCGAGCAGATAACTTTGCTGGTCACTTTCGGCACGCGGGATAACTTCCGCACAGGAAATATCTGCTTCGAGGTCATCGACTTCGAGACTGCGTACCACGCGATACTCGGACGGCCAGCGCTCGCCAAATTCATGGCGATACCGCACTATACCTACATGGTGCTCAAGATGCCTGGGCTAGCCGGAGTTCTCTCCCTTCACAGCGACGTCAAGCAAGCCTTCACCTGCGACAAAGAGAGCTGCGAGTTGGCTCAGTCTCAAGAAGCGGTAGTTGGACGTGACAGCATTCGGCAAGCCACCAGAATAGAAGTCGAGGACAACCAAGTTCCGGCAAAAAAAGCAGCAAAGTCGGAAATTTCAGCGGACTCTAACACGAAGAAGATCCCCCTGGACCCTTCCAACCCCTCCAAGACTGCTCTAGTCGGGATCGGACTCGACCCCAAATAGGAATACGTGCTCGTCACCTTCCTCTAGGCAAACAAGGACATCTTCACCTGGAAACCTTCCGACATGCCTGGGGTACCAAGGGAGGTGATCGAGCATGCCCTAAATGTCAAGACAGATGCCAAGCCAGTCAAGCAACGGCTACGGCACTTTGCACAAGATCGCAAAGATGTTATTTGGGAAGAGATAACTAAGCTCCTCGCAGCTAGGTTCATCAAAGAGGTCTATCACTCGGATTGGCTGGCAAACCCAGTCCTGGTCTAGAAGAAAAACAGTAAATGGCGCATGTGCGTCGACTACACCGATTTAAACAAGGCGTGCCCCAAAGATCAATTTGGTCTAACGAGAATAGATCAGGTGGTGGATTCAACCGCGGGGTGCGAACTTCTTAGCTTTCTCGACTGTTACTCGGGATACCACCAAATCAGCCTGAAGGAGGAGGACTACCTAAAGATGTCTTTCATCATGTCGTTTGGTGCATGCTGCTACATCACTATGCCGTTCGGTTTGAAAAACGCTGGAGCAACGTATCAACCAGCAATTCAGCGGTGTCTACACACTTAGATCAGGCGCAATGTAGAAGCATATGTCAACGACATGGTGATCAAGACAAAGTCCAAAGAAGACCTCATTGCCAACTTGGAGGAAACCTTCCAAAATCTTCAAAGATTCAAGATGAAGTTGAACCCGGAAAAGTGCGCCTTCGGTGTGCCATCCAGCAAGCTACTCGGCTTCATCGTCTCGCATTGTGGCATCGAGGCTAATCCAGAGAAAATCAACACAATCATGAACATGGCGCCCCCGACTAGCCAGAAGGACGTCCAGAAGCTGACAGGCTGCATGGCAGCACTTAGCCGATTTATCTCCTGACTAGGCGAACGAGGCATGCCCTTCTTCAAACTACCGAAGAAAGTAGATAATTTTCAATGGACTCCCAAAGGCCAGCAAGCCTTTGAAGACTTCAGGAAATTTCTCACATCACCACTAGTATTGGCATCGGCTATGCCCCAAGAACCATTAATGATGTATCTGGCGGCAACCACTCAGGTAGTCAACACGGTGCTGGTGGTTGAGCGATCCGAGCCGGGTCATATACAAAAAGTTCAATGGCCAGTCTACTTTGTCAGTGAGGTCCTTGCCGACTCCAAGATGAGGTATCCGCAGGTCCAGAAGCTACTCTCTGGCCTACTTATCACTGTCCGGAAGTTGGTGCACTATTTCCAATCACATCAGATCACGGTGGTCACATCGTATCCACTTAGGGACGTCCTCCACAACCGCGAGGCCACCGGCCGAATCGCTAAATGGGCGCTCGAGTTGATGGCATTCGACATCACCTTTCAGCCACGGATAGCAATCAAATCACAAGCTCTAGCCAACTTTGTGGCCAAGTGGACAGAAGTTCAGACGACTACACCAACAGGCAAGCTAGAGTACTGGAGAATGTACTTCGACGGTTCCCTACGGATCGGCGGTGCTGGGGCCAGCATTGTACTGACGTCACCCACCGGTGAAAAACTCAAGTCCATTCTCCAGATACACTTCCCGGCTTCCCACAATGTCGCCGAATACGAGGCACTCATCCACGGGCTCTGCATTGCCATATCACTCGGCATCCGCCGACTGGTTGTGCGCGGAGACTCTCAACTCGTGGTGAACCAAGTCATGAAAGACTGGACATGTCTCGACGATACCATGGCAACATACTGTCAGGAGGTCAGAAAGCTGGAAAACAAGTTCGACGGGCTGGAGATAACACACGTATTACGACAATACAATGATGCTACGGACGAATTGGCAAACATGGGATCCAAGCGAGAGGTGGTCCCGACTGGGATTTTTGTCGAGCAACTAATGGAGCCATCAGTCAAGAAGAAACCAGTGCCAGAATAGTCGGGAGATGAACCTACCCTGGCAACAGACGAAGTATTGATCATATCTCAAGATTGGTGGACTCCTGTTCTCAAATTCCTCCTGGACGATGAACTCCCAGAAGATCGCATTCAAGCCGAACAAATCAAACATCGAAGCAAATGTTTCCTAGTAGTCAGAGAAGACCTGTACCGAAGAAGTGCATCCAGTGTCCTCATGCGCTGCATCACACCCGACGAGGGCAAGCAGATTCTGCAATCAATCCACTCAGGCATATGTGGCAACCACGCCGCATCCAGGACGCTAGTCGGAAAGGCTTACAGGCAGGGATTTTTCTGGCCAACAGCAGTAACAGACGCTAAAGACATAGTTTGCACATGCAAGGGTTGTCAGTTTTATGCAAGACAAACAAATCTCCCAGCCCAAGAACTCCAAACAATCCCAATCTCTTGGCCCTTTGCAGTATGGTGGCTTGACATGGTCGGGCCTTTCATGAAAGCGCCAGGAGGGTTCACACACTTGTTCGTCGCAATGGATAAATTCACGAAGTGGATTGAGGCAAAACCCGTTGCTACCATAACAGTGGCAAGAGCAAAGGACTTCATCATGTGTATATTATACCGATTTGGGGTTCCTAACCACATCATAACGAACAACGGCACTCAGTTCACGGGCGGCGTATTTCAACATTTCTATGACGACTTTGGCATCAAGATCTGTTACGCATCTATGGCACACCCACGGAGCAATGGACAGGTTGAGCATGCCAATGGCATGGTCTTACAAGGTGTCAAGGCTAGGATATTCGACCGACTACAGCCTTGGCATGGTCTTACAAGGTGTCAAGGCTAGGATATTCGACCGACTACAGCCATATGCAGGACGGTGGATACAAAAACTCCCATTTGTTCTCTGGTCTTTAAGGACCACGGTCAATTGGGCAACAGGGCAATCCCCTTTCTTTCTGGTCTATGGTGTTGAGGCTGTGTTACCAACCGAGTTAGAGTTCGGCTCTCCGCGAGTTTGGGCTTACTCAGAAGATGGATCAATCAATACCCGATTGGTCAAACTAGATCAGTTGGAAGAAGCGAGGGACATCGCAATAATCCAGTCGGCAAGGTATCTTCAAGGCCTGCGTCATTATCACAATCGCAATGTCCGTGGTCGCACCTTTTTGGTTGGGGATCTCGTCCTGAGAAAAATACAAACCACCAAAGACAGGCATAAACTATCCCCAATATGGGAAGGACCGTTCATTATAGCTGAAGTTACACGGCTAGGTGCCTACCGACTGAAGACTAAAGACGGTGCCCTCATCAGCAACTCATGGAATATAGAACAACTACGTCCTTTCTATACCTGAGTTTTATACATTCCCATGTGTACAGTTTTTCTCTGACTCACCACGCCGCTTGTTCCAACCGAGTGGTGAGTCGGGGCTGCATGTATTATATGTGCTTTGTCAATAATATACGAGCATGTTTTACTTAAGTTATGAAGTTCTGCAACGACTTTGTCATGTCCACCTGAGTACAACTTTCTACGGTGAATGATTTTATTAAGTTCCTATAGACTAACTCAGCATAAACCACACAGTCGGGTAGAGCTAATGACAACTAAGTAAAACCTCAGAGCTCCGCGGCATTGCACATATATTTACACATGTCCTTACAAAAGACTTTATATACACCAACTACATGATGGATTGTTCTTACATTCCTAGGTCCTTGGTGATCACCTCTGCAGTCGGCCTCGCCTAGGTGATCAACTTCAATGCCTCCTCAGGTGTTGTCTCTTCGGCAAACCCTTCATCGATGGCCTCAAGATCTGCCCTGGGGTAGATCAACTTGGTCATCGCGAGGGTCTAGGCCATGCCGACGACAACAAGCTCATCCGAGTACCTCTTTAGGATACTTGGGGCTTCGTTAAGGCGCACATGCACCTGGGAGACCGTGTTGGAGTTGGTTCCCACGTAGTGAGGATCCATGATGTCAAGGAGCCCTTTCACGGACTCGACAAGAATCTCCTGTGACTCCTTGACGACCTTAATCTCATCTGCAAAGGCTCGAAACTGGGTTTGGGCGTTGGCTCTAGCAGCTGTCTAGATTCATTGGCAAATAAACTTGTCAGCCAAAACAACAGTCAGAGTAATCAAAGGATTGGACAAGGTCATTGTCAGAGTGAGGACTTACTTTCGTAGTCAGCCTCCACCTTGGCTTTGGCCTTCTCCAGTTCGGTCTTTTCCTTCTCGAGTTTGCTTTTGGCCCTTTCCAGCTCGGCCTTGTCATTCTCGAGCTCAGCTTTGGCTTTCTCGGCTTCCTTCAACTTGGCTTCCCCCTCTGTTCGGGTCTTCAACTCGGCTTTGAGGGCTGTACATCAGAATGGTCAAGAACTCGAGATTACAGTCAGGACACAACTAGGCAGTCAGGAAACAACAAAGCTGGAGAAATATGTTTGGGATTTAGTCAAGAGGACAAATACGGGAGACTCACTTCCGATCTTCTTGGCTAGAGCCCAGTTCTCATCCCTAAGCTGGTCAATGGCTCCCCTCAGCCAAGTCTCCCTCTCCTGGCTAGACTGCTCCAAGTCGGCCTTCGAGGTCTGGAGCTCGCCCAATCACTGGAGCTGGGGGGCAAGCTGGGTCAGGACCCCATTTATCTTCTCCGAGCGGTCGACAATTTCTGCTCGGGGTAAAACAGAGCGAAGCAGAGTCAGTCGGCGGAAACCAGAAATAAGGGAAATCGTCGGGGACTCAACATTGCAAGACTCGCTATACACCTAGACCTCCCGGGACACAGCTATTGCTGCGCGAAGAAGAACTTTGCACTCCCTCTCTGCTGCCTCTTCATCATGCTCGTAGCATTTCGTAGTTCCCTCGAGAGTTACCCAATGGAATGTTCTTGGGAACCTGTGACGAGGGGCTTCAAGCCTAGGGAGATTCGTTTCCTCTGAAGACGACGATGACACAGATGGCGACATGGTCCTGGCCCCTGACTCGGCAGGGGATGGGGCTTCGGGGACTAGCTCGAGGGCTGGAGCAGCAGCTTTAGTATCTGCCCCTTGGTTAGCTGGCGCTAGTGGCCCTGTTGTCGAGACCGCCTCAGTCTCTATGGCTAGGACGGTCACTGGCTTGGCAAATGAGCTCGCTGGGGTTGGCTCGGCTAGGGCTAGCTCTACAACAGGAGCAGCCGGTGTGGTCTCCTAGAGATCAATATTGGCTCATTTCCTGCACGATGAGCTAAATATCAAGACACTACTATGCTGAATAAGATTTTTAGAAGATCCAAAAGTTATTTACCTCTTGGAGGTTTTGTACCTCCATTCGGGGGTTCCAGCTGTTGGCAGTGGAGGGCTGCTGGCTGTCGGGCTAGATGGGGTGGCAGTCAGTGGTGGCGTTCTCATCCTAGTCGGCCTAGTTTCTGGTGCGGCCGATTGGGGTGCTGGGACACTCGGCAACACTGCCTTATGGCTTGTTGATGACCTTGTACACGGCGGTGCCACCCTTGGGCTCGATGTTGCTGAGCCTTGTGGCACCGGTCTCGGCTTTGGATTCAGCGGCCTAGGAGCTGCGCTAGCAGTATCTTTAATCTTTAGACTCCCGGCTGCTGCACTCGGCCTACTAATCCTCTTCCTGTTCGGGTCTTCGACAGGCTTCTTCCCCGCTCTCTTGGAGTTGGGCTAGGTAGCGGAAGGACTCAACAGCCTTTTCTTCGACTTCACAGCTGACAAAGTTTGGGAGTCTTCATCAAACTCCTTACAAGACTGCAAGTGGTTTAACAACATACATCACACATTGCAGAGCAATCATGGTTATACATCTACAAGCATTCATCACAGATGGACACCAAATTAACATCAGCAAATAGTTACCTTTGGACGAGGCCGTTTTTGGCTGTAAGCCGCGATAGAGCGCTCTGCATCTTCAGTTTCAACCACTCCACGGGAGAAATAACTGAGCAAGATGTCGGTCACTTTGTGCTTGTCAGTCAGATCTCGGTACTCTCGGCTGGGATCATCTTTCCCCTGGTAGTCCTAGCCGAAGTGGCTTCTCAGCTTCAATGGCTGGATACGCCGGGTCAGGAAGCGTTTGGCCACCCAGGGACCGGTCCGTCTGGAGCCCTTCAGCTTGTCAACTTTGTCCATCAGTAAATACACTTGCCCCATCTCCTCAAAGCTGGGCACAGAAGTCCAGTTGGGCAAGATCACCGGAGGCAAACCAATAAACGGGGGCAGAGAGGGTTCCAGATTAGAACAGTAGAACCACTCCTTATGCCAGCCCTTGAGGGAAGTTTTCAGGGGAAGATGAAGATATATCTTTTTCATTTCACTCCTCAGCTGGAGGCTGGCTCCCCCTATCACCTAGATCTTGTTTTTGGAGGGCTGGGATTTGATGTGGAACAGATACCGGAACAGATTGAAATGGGGTTCCACACCCAGAAAACATTCACAAAGAGTTGCAAATATAGAGATTTGCAGGATGGAGTTGGGGTTCAGATTTACCAACTCCAGCCCATACAAAAGAAAAAAGTTGGTGCAAAAAGTCCGAAGAAGGAAGAGAAAGACCCCGGTCAAAGAAGGAGGCGAAGACAACAGTTTCACTAGATTGGGGCGCCGGGATCGATTCCCCCTCAGCTGGACGCCAATGGATGACTTCGCCGCTCTACAATCTCAGCTGCTTCTCCAGGAACTTCAGCTTAGTCGACCCACAATCTGAAGTTGGCCAAGTCTCATCGGTCACCTCCGGGATTTCTGACGCTCTCGCCATGGCTCGAGGCAAGGAAATTTGGGGGAAATACTACTGGGGGCTTGGAATGGATGCGGAGGAGCAGGATCGCCCGAGTTTCAATGGGGAAGAGCTAGCAATGACGAACCCTAGCGAGGCGGGAGGCGAAATTTCGGCGCGGAAGCTAGAAGATGAAACGATTGGTGGATTGGAGAAGATAAGGGAATCTTTTCTCTCCCTCCCCGCCTTTATAGAGCCTGTACTGATAAGTGGACTTGGGCTTGCAAATTCGGTACTGGGCCATTAAGATATGAGTTTCTACAGTAGTACGCTCAATGTGAGCCGCTCACTGGCTGTGTTAAAATCACAGTGCTGGTGCTACCAATAGGAACCGATTGGGTAATTAGATATGCTTCATGAAAGCCTAATTACTGAACACATGTGTTTGGGTATCTGTATTATCTAGCAAGTATTGAGAATATATCCTTATAAGGGTCACAAGCTGGTCTTCATGAACATTGAGGATGCAGGTATTTCTCAAGTACACCTGACCATATATTGGATTAAAATTCATAAAGTGGTACTTGGCCTACATGCTTGGCCAACAATTGCCATGAGTAAATATTTTTCCAGCCGACATGACGCTGAAGAGTCTAACTTTTGAGCAGTATACTACTCAGGAAAGACTATAAACATTTTTCCAGCTAACATGAAGCTGAAGAGTCTAATTTCCGAGTGACATACTACTCGGGAAAGACTATAAAATATTTCAGGCTGATATGATGCTGAAGAGTCTCATATACCAGTAGTATACTACTCGGGAAAGATTACAAGGTTAAAGATCTTTGACTTTATGTTTAATTGTTTCACAATTAAGTACAAAGTCGGGGCCTACACCTAATAGGTGCGCCTATTCAGCGCACACTATTTATACATCTACATGGAGCCCTTCATAGCCTCGCTGCCAGCTAACATGAAGCAGGACTTGGGAAGAAGAAGCACTCGGACAAAGAGTACTCGGGAGCAATGCACTCGGGCAATCTTCACCGTGGAGGATGAGCACTCAGCAACAGCTGTGACTCAACTATGAAGGTCTCAGAGGCTGCTGTAGAGGCCATGGGCCCTGGGTACCTCATGACTAGCATATGGGCCACTCGGACAGAGGATGAGCCTAGTCTTGTAATTAGAGATATGATAGAGCTCGGCAGACTTAGCCTTATACGATAAGGAATATACAGTCCTAGTCAGGCAGGTTATATCTCTAAGAGGAGATCCCTTGGCCGTAGTCTGGCTGGGACTCCTACTTTGTAACCCTGTCCCCCAATATATAAGGGGAGGCAGGGCGCCCCCTGAGAGTAGAACCATCAAGTTCATCAGAACCACCACCATACATCCTCAAAGGAATACACCACAACTAGACGTAGGGTATTACCTCACATTGAGGGCCTGAACCAGTATAAACTCCTCGTGTTCCTTTGCAGTCCACCGAGTTTCGATCCGATGAGTAGCCCTATATTCATATTGTCGGTGTAAAACATCGACACATACCGTCCAACCGGACAGCTTCCCCAACGGCGGTTTCATCTGCTTCAGCACGACGCCGGGTAGTCGGCTCTAGTCAGCTGCACTAGGAGTCACGCCATACGTCACTCGGCAACCACAATAATGACCGGTCGTGCCGACAACAAGATGACTGCCGAGACAACCAGGACACCTGGGGCCAACTACGGCGTGATCTTCGGCAAGACCTCAACGCCCGATGTCATGAACGCGAGGAAGATGAACGACGCCAACTAGAAGATGAGAACGAGCGCTTCGGCCTCCATCATGAGTGGTTTCACCGCCACAGTCGGAGCCGAAGCCCTCACACAGATGAAGGTATACCGGCCTTCACCCACGAGATGCAACAAGTCGACTGGCCGTCAAGCTTCAAGCCGACTAGAATTGAGAAGTACGACAGGAAGACCAACCCGGAGTCATGGCTTACAGTCTACACTCTGGCAATCCGAGCAGTAGGAGGAGATCACAAGGCCATGGCCAACTACCTCCTAGTCGCCCTAGCCAACTCAGCGAGGATGTGGTTGACTGGACTTCCCAAGCGGTCAATCGGCTCATGGGGAGAATTCTGGGAACGCTTCATCGCCAATTTCCATGGAACTTACGAAAGGCCATCTTCCGAGTACGACCTATATCAATGCCACGAAAGGAAGAACAAGTCTCTTCGAGATTTCATCAAGAGGTTTTTCGAGAAGAGGAATTCAATCCTGAATATCAAGGACGAGGTCATCATCACCGCCTTCCGTAAGGGAGTAAGAGACACCCCGTTCATCGCCAAGTTCACTCGGAAGCCTCCTCCTTCTATCAAAGCTTTATTTGACACGGCGAATAATGACGAGCCAGCACAGAACAAGTCCGGTAATCGCAAACGCAAGTCAAACAACATGGTGGCTGCAGTGGAGCATACTCAGCCGTGACCACCAAGAACAAACGAATATCAAAAGGTGATGAATGGGCCATGCCCGTTCCACCCAAAGGGCAAGCATGCGGCCAAGGACTGCTTCATACTTAAGAAGTTTGCTTCTTAGCAGACTTCGACTTCTGGCAACAACAAAGACAAAGACAAGCCAGATCCAGGCGCAGCTGGTGACTATCAAGATCCCCAAGCTGAGCTCAACCATATTTTCGGAGGGCCGACTACATACGAGTCCAAGAGAAAGCAGAAGCTAATAGCACACGAAGTCAACTCGGTCTCTGCAGATGCCCCTAGTACTTGCATTGGTCAGAAACGTCAATCACATTTTGTCGATGTTTTACACCGGCAATAAGAATATGGGGCTACTCGTGAGACCTAAACTTGATGGATTGCAAAGGAACACGGAACAATTTATACTGGTTCAGGCCCTCGAGATGAGGTAATACCCTACGTCCAGTTGTGGTCTATTGCTTTTGAGGTTTCTCTAGTGAGATTGTCCTTCTGCCCTCAGGGGGCGCCCTGCCTCCCCTTATATTACCGGGTCAGGGTAAGAGTAGGAATCCTAGCTCGGACTCCACCAAGAGTTTCTTCTAGGATACAATGTGCCGACATAGGACTACATCCTTTCCTTGTCATACAAGTAATGTATGCTGAATCCTATGTATCCATAATTACAAGGTTAGGCCCATCCTCTGTCCGAAGTGTGTAATGCTTCTCATGAAGTACCAGGGCCCATGGCCTCCCACAGCAACCCCTGAGACCTTCATAGTTGAGTCACAGCTAAAGCTGAGTGCCCCATCCTCCATGGTGAAGAATCCTCGAGTGCATTGCTCTAATACTCTTTGTTCGAGTGCTTCTTCTCCTGAGTCTGCTTCATGTCAGCTGGCAGCGAGGCTATGAAGGGCTTCATGAAAAATATGAATAGTATGCCTGATAGGCGCACCTATTAGATGTAGCCCCCGACTTTGTGCTTAATTGTGAAACAATTAAACATAAAGTCCAAAGATCGTTTAATCTTTTAGTCTTTCCGAGTTAAGTATACTACATGAAAATTAGACTTTTGAGCATCATGTCAGCTAGAAAAATTTTGCTCAGGGCAATTTTTGGCTAAGCATGTAAGCCAAGTACACTTCATGGATTTTAACCCAATATGTGGGTCAGGTATACTGAGAGATACTTGTATCCCAATTTAATGGAGACCAGGCTATCGATCCTTATAAGGATATATCCTCAAACCTGTAAATAATGCAGATTCTGAACAGCATGTGTCCAGCAATTAGGCTTTCATGAAGTATATCTGATTATTTAATCGTTTTCTGTAAATGGCATCTGCACTGTGATTAATACAGCACGAGCAGTCGCTCAAGAGAGCATGCTATTAGCAACTCATGTCTTATGGCCTAGTACTGAGATTAGTCGGCCCAAGCCCACTTATCAGCATAGGCTCTATAAACGGGGAGAGAGAAAAGATTCCCCCTTCTTCTCCAATCTGCTAATCATTTCATCTTCAGCTTCCACGCCCAATTTCGCTCTCTGCCTCGCTAGGTTTGCCATAGCCAGCGCTCCCCACTCGAGACTCGTCGTTCTACTCCGCCGCATCCACTCCAAGCCTCACAGTCTTTCCTCCAAATTTCTCACTCCCAGCAATGCCGAAAGCCCTTTGAGATCCTAGAGATGACCGGTCAGAGTTGCCGATGTCGGCTTGCAGTCCGTTGAAGCTGAAGCTATTGGAGAAGCGATTACTGCTGCAGCGACAAGATGTCATCCATTGGCGCACCGCAGAAGGAATCCATGCCAGCGCCCAAATCTGGTGAGACCGTCATCTTCACCTCATTGTTCGATCACGGTCTTTGCCCTCCTTCTTTGGATTTTCTTCGCCAACTTCTATCTTTTATCAAATAGAGTTGGTGAATCTGAATCCAACTCTATCCTGCACATCTCTGTCGATGTTTTACACCAGCAATATGATTATAGGCTACTTAGCAATTGAAACTTGGTGATGCAAAGGACACGGGAGAGTATACTAGTTTTAGGCCCTCGATGTGAGGTAATACCTACGTCTAGTTGTGGTGTATTCCTTGAGGAAGTATGATCTGATGATCTCTGTATGCGTGTGCATGCCCTCAGGGGGCACCTGGCCTCCCCTTACTATACTGGGGGACAGGGGTACAAGTAGGAGTCCTAGCCGGATTACAGCCAAGGGATCTCCTCTAGAATATAACCTACCCACTAGACTGTATATTCCTTATCATATAAAAGCAAAGTCTGCCGAGCTTCTATCATATCTCTAATTACAAGGCTAGGCCATCCTATATCCGAGTGCCCATATGCTTTGTGATGAGGTACCTGAGGCCATGGCTCCACAACAGCCCCTGAGACCTTCATAGTTGAGTCACAGCTAATGCCAAGTGCTCATCCTCCACGGAAAATTGCCGAGTGCAGTGCTCCCGAGTACTCTTTGTCCGAGTGCTTCTTCTTCCCGAGTCCTGCTTCATGTCAGCTGGTAGCCGAGGCTATGAAGGGCTTCCATGTAAATGTATGAATAGTGTGCGCCAAAATAGGCGTACCTATTAGGTGTAGCTGCCCCCTGACTTTGTGCTAATTGTGAAAAATAATTAAACATAAGTCAAAGATCTTTAACCTGTAGTCTTCCCGAGTAGTATACTACAGTATAGGACTCTTCGTATCATGGTCAACTGGAAATAATTATATCCTGCCGAGCACATGCCACTCGTATATGAGACTCTTCAGTTCATGTCAGCTAGAAAGGTTTTAAGTCTTTCCCGGTGGCGTCCCACTCGAAATTAGACTCCTCAGCTTCATGGTCAGCTGGAAAAATATTGCACTGGCAACCGTTGACAAGCAGGTAGGCTGAGTACCACTGTATGAAACTTAATCCACTATGTGGTCAAGTGTAACTTGAAAGATACCTGCATCCCATTTTTCAATCGCAGACCAGCTTGTGACCCTTGTAAGGATATATCTCAATACCTGGTGGATATACAGATACCGAACACATGTGTTCAGCAATTAGGCCTTCATGAGAAGCATATCTGATTACCTCATCGGTCCTGTGTAGCACTAGCACCGTGATTTTAACACAGCTAGCAGAGCGGCCCACATTGACGTGCTACTGTAGAAAACTCATATCTGTGGCCAGTACGACTTGTAAGCCCAAGCCCAGATCGGTACAGGCTCTATAAAAGGCGGGGAGAGAGAAAAGATTCTTCATCTTTCTTCAATCCACCAATCGTTTCGTCTTTCAGCTTCCGCACCGAAATTTCACCTCCTGCCTCGCTAGGGTTTGCATTACTTGCTCTTCCCTTGGAACTCAGGCGATCCCGCATGAAGGGTAAAAACAACGACAGCGGCAGGGCCTCTTCGTCCATTCCAAATAGCCCCTAGTAACCTTTTCCCCAAATCTTCTCACCCTTAACCATGCCGAGGGATTCAGATTTCTTGGATGCGTCGGAGAGGTCTGGCCGACTTCAGATTGTGGGCTGACTAAGCTGAAGCATCTAGAGAGATTGCTGCGACTGCAGAGCCACGATGTCATCAGTTGGCGGTCCGGCTGAAGTGAATCGGTCCTGGAGCCCCAAGCTGTGAGACCGTCGTTTTCGCCTCTTTTTTCGACCGAGGTCTTTCTCTTCCATCTTCCGACTTTCTCCGCCAGCTACTTGCCTTCTATGAACTTGAGTTGGTGAATCTGAAATCCAACTCAATCTTGCAAATTTCTATCTTTGTAACTCTGTGTGATGCTCCTAGGTTGGAACCCCATCTAAATCTATTTAGACATCTGTTCCACATCAAATCCCGCCCTCCAAGAGCAAGTCCAGGTATTGGAGGGCTGGTATTCAGCTCAGGGTGAGATGAAGAAGATTTACATCAATATCCCCTAAGTCTTCCCTCAAAGGCTGGCATAGGAGTGGTTTTACTGTTCTGATCTTGAACCAAGCTCCCCCCTTTTATTGGGTTTTGCCCCGGTGGTTGTGCCCACTGGTCATGCTGTGCCAACTTGAAGAAATGGGCCAAGTCCATATACTGATTGACAAGATTGACAAGCTGAAGAATGTCAGCTGACTGGTCCATGTGGCCAGACGCTTCTGACTCAGCACCTCAAGCCGCTGAAGTTGAGGTGCCACTTCGACTGGGAACAAGGGTAGAGTGATCCAGCCGAGAGTATCCAACTGTTGGACAAGCACAAGGTGACCGACATCCTACTGGGATTACTTCGCCAGCGAGGTGGTCGAAATTGAAGACTCATATTGGTCTATGGCGGCTTACAGCCATAAGAGGCCGCGTACCAAAGGTAACTCTCACTGATGTTAACTCGTTGTCCATCTGTGTGAATGTTCGTGGATGTATGCCCAGGATTGCTCCGCAATATGTAACATGTGCTGTTGAACTTGGCTTGCAGTCATGTGAGGAGTTTGATGATGATCCCGAACTTTAGCGCCATAAAGTCGAAGAAGAAGAGGCCGTTAAGTCCTTTTGCTGCCAAGCCCGACTCAAGAGAGCGGGAAGAGGCCTGTTGAAGACCAGGGCAAGAGGAAAATCATCAGGCGAGTGCCGCAGCTGGGAGTCTGAGATTAAAGACACCGCCAACACAGCTCCCAGGCAGCCGAGTCCCAGACCGCCGAGCCATCCAACCCGATAGCCGACAGTCCTCCAATGCCAGCATCAGGAGCCCTCGGGTGGAGGTTCAAATTCTCCAAGAGGTATGTGACTTTGAGCCTTCCGAAAGTCCTGTTCAGCATTGTGGCATGTTGATACTTAGCTCTGTCAGTAGAAAATGGGCCAATATTGAGTTCAAGGAGATCACACTGGCTGCTCCTATTGTCGAGCAGCCAGCCAACAACGCAGTGAGCATGCTTGCCGAGCCCACGTGACGTCAGTTTGCAGAAGCATGAGGTCATCCTGACTGCAGAGCGCCGACACCGCGATCCAGGGCTAGACATGAGGCTGCACCCAGCCCTGCATATCACTGAAGCCAACAGCCGCCGAGCTTGGGGCTAGACCTCGTCGCCGTTCCTTCGTCATCTGTCGTCGTCTCCAGCAGGGCCGATCCTCTCCCAGGCTTGAGGCTCCGCCCCGAGATACCTGGGACGTTTCCGCTGGGTAGCCCTGGATGGAACTACAAGAGTTCGAGCATCATGAATGGCGCGTGAGGAGCATGACGTCTTGCTTCGCACCAACTCGCCAACGTCCCGGGGGTTTCAGGTAAGGATTTCACATGTTGAGTTCTTGTCAGTCCTTCCTTGCATAAGTATGCTGACGCTTGACCTCTGTTGCTCGCTCTTACCCGAGCAGAAGATCTCGGACGTTTGGAGAGTATGAAATGAGGGTCCTGACCAGCTTGCCTCCCAACTCCAGCAATTAGGCTAGCTCTAGACCTCGAAGGCCGAAGTAAGAGGCGTTGAGCCAGGAGAGGGAGAGCTTGGCTGAGGGGACCGTTCGGACTAGCTTTAGGGAGAGAACTGGGCTTTTGGCCAAGAGATCGGAAGTAAGTCTTCCGTATTTGGCTTCTTGACCTAATCATGCATATGTCTCCAAACTTTGTGTTTCCGCTGCCCAGGTTGTGTCCTAATCTGCAATCTCGCGTTTTGATCCATTCTGATGTGCAGCTCAAAGCTAGGTGAAGACAACAGAGGGGAATCAAGTCTGAAGGAGGCCGAAAGGCAAGAGCTGAGCTCGAGAAGGACAAGGCTGATTGGAGAAAGGCAGACGCAATGCCCGAGAGAGAGAAGGTAGAATCTGGAAAGGCCAAAGCCAAATGGGAGCCGACTACGAAAAGTAAGTCTCTTGCTCGTCAATGATCCTTTGGACCAATCCCCTAGGTACTCTGTCGCAGTTTTGCCTAACAAGTTTCTTGCGAATGAATCCTGGGTAGCGGCTAGACGCAATTGCCCAAATTCAGTTCAGCTTGTGCAGAGGAGATAAAAGTCGTTCAGGAGTCACGGGAGATTTCTTGCCGAGCCGTGAAAGGGCTTCCTTGACGTAAGGACCTCACTACGTGGGAACACTCCAACACGATCTCCGAAGGTTGCAAGCCGCGCCTTAACGAAGCCGAGTAAGCCCTGAAGAAGTACCGAACGTAGCGTTTCGTCGTCGCGTGGCCAACCTGGTGATGACCAAGTCATCCTACCCTAGGTAGATATTGACGCCATCGGAGAGGATCGCCGAGGAGACGACACCTGAGGAAGGCACTGGATTTGATAACACAGGCAAGGCCCGACTGGCAGAGGTGATCATCCTCCAGACCTGGGGTATTAAGGATTACATGCATCATGCAGTCGATGTAATAGAAGTTTTGTAAGGACATGTGTAATATATGTGGTAAATCGCGCCAAGCTTCTAGTGTCTGACTAAGTTATCCATTACTCACACTAAATAGTCTAACCCGGAGTGTCTATATGATTAATAATAACGGTCACACGATCTGTATTTTCAAGCAAGACATTACATAGCCATTTGTAAAACAGGCTCGTATATTATGACAAGCATAAATATATAAATTGCAGCCCCTAACCTCACTACTGGTGGAAAAGCGATGTTAATGAGGCAAGAGAACTCGTTAACACATGCTGAATATATAAAACTCAGGTATAGAAAGGACTGTAGCTATTCGATATTTTCATTAGTTGCTGATGAAGGGCACCATCTTCGCGTCGTCAGTCGTATAGCGCCTGGCCGGTAACTTTTGCGATAATGAAACCCGCTGCCCATATGGGGATAGTTTAGCCTGTCTTTGGTGGTTTGTATTTTTCTCAAACGAGATCCAACCAAAAGGCGCGGCCACGGACATTGCAGACTGTATAATGAGGCAGGCCTTGAAGATATCTGCCGACTGGTATAAGATGTCCCTCGCTTTCTCAGACTGATCTAGCCGATCATATTAGTATTGTTGGATTGTCGTCTGAGTTGGGCCCAAACTGCGCGGGTACTAAACTCTACTCTGTTGTAGCATAGCTTGGCACCATAGACCTAGAAAAGAAAGGGTTGCCTGTTGCCCGACTAACCGTGGTTCTCAGAATTAGAGGAACGGATGGGAGTTCTTGTAATCCCACCGGCCCGCGTAGGTTGTAGTCCAGTCAAATATCCTTGTCTTGATGTCTTGTAAGACCATGCATTGGCAGCGCTAACCTGCACAGAAGCATAACAATGATCTTGAGGCCGAAGTACGTCACAGAAATCTTGAAAGACCTACGCCGTAACTGAGTAACGTTGTCCATAAGGAGCGGTCTTAGGACCCCGAACGGTAGATATACTCATATGAAGTCCTTTGCCTCGTGCGCTGTTGTAGCAAAGGTTTTTCCTCAATCAGCTCGTGAATTATACATCTGGACGAACAAGTGTTAACCCCAGCCGCTTTTCTGAAAGGCTGACATGTCAAGCACCCATACTAACAAAGGGCCCAAGAGAATGGGATTGTGTGGGTAGTTCTTGGGCTGGGAGATTTGTGTTGTCTGAAATAAACTGCATCCCTTGCACGTCGACTAACAATGTCTTTAGCGTGTATATAAGTGCAGTCGGCCAGACAAAATCCCTGTCTGTAAGCCTTTTTCACTAACGTGGCTTAATGCAGCTCACATGGTTGCCACAGATGCCCGAGTGGATGGATTGCAGAATCTTGCTTGCCCTCCTCGGTGTGACGCAGCATATGAGGACTCTGGATGCGTCACTTCTCGTACATAGAGATCTTTTCCGACTATACGGAAACATTTGTTTCGACGTTTGATCCGCTCGGCTTCATGCGATCTTCTAGGAGCTTGTCTTCTAGGAGGAACTGATGATTGAGTCCGCCAATCCTGAGAGATGATTATACTTTAATTGTTGCTGGGTAGTTCAGCCCCAACTGCTCAAGTACTGGCTTCTTTTTGACTGACTGCTCCAATAAGTGCTCGACAAAAATTCCAGTCGGGACCACTTCTCGTTTGGATCCCATGTTTGCTAGCTCATCTATAGCTTCATTGTATTGAAATAGCACATTGTGTAATCTCTAGCTCCGTCGTAAACTTATTTTCCAGCTTTCGTACGTACTGACAATATGCCGCCATGTTGTCATCGAGACACGTCTAGTCTTTCATGACCTGGTTCACCACGAGTTGAGAATCCCCACATACTATCAGTCGGTAGATGCCGAGTGATATGGCGATGCGGAGCCCGTGGATGAGTGCCTCGTACTCGGCGAGTGTTGTGGATGCAAAAAGTGTATCTGAAGGACATATTTTTAGTTTTTTCTGTAGTGGTCACGTCAAGATGACACCAGCCCTTGCTCCGCAACCCGGAGAGAACATCAATACATCGTACAATATTCTTGCTTGTCTGTTGATGTAGCTGTCTGAAGCTCTGTCCACTCGGCTACAAAGTCGGCAAGTGCTTAGACTGATTGCTTCCGAGGTGAAAAGCAATATCAACACCATCAACTCGAGCGCCATTTAGCGATTCTACTGTGGCTTCGCGATGTGTAGGATGTCCCCGAGAGGATATGATGTGATGATTGTAACTTGATATGACTGAAAATAGTGCACCAACTTCCGGACAGTTGTGAGCAAGCCATATAGTAGCTTCTGGACTTGGGAATATCTCATCTTGGATTCGCCTAAGACTTCGTTGACAAAGTAAACTAGTCTTTGAACTTTTTGTTCGTGTCCTGGCTCCCCCCGCTTAACGACCAGCACCATGCTAACTACCTAAGTGGTTGCCGCTAGGTACAACATAAGTGGTTCCAGGGCATTAGTGATGCCAACACAGGTGGTGATATGAGGAACTTCTGGAAATCTTCGAAGCTTGCTGGCTTCTGGCATGCATTGAAATTGTCAACTTTCTTCAGTAATTTGAAAAAGGGCATGCCCCGTTCGCCGAGTCGAGAAACGAATCGGCTGAGTGCCGCCATGCAGCTGGTCAATTTCTGTACATCCTCTGGCTAGTCGGGTGCCATGTTCATGATAGCGTTGATTTTCTCTGGATTGCCTCAATGTCCGTTGTGATACAATGAAGCCGAGTAATTTTCCCGAAGGTACTCCGAAGACGCACTTTTCCGGGTTTAACTTCATCTTAAATCTCCGAAGGCTTTGGAAAGTTTCCTCTAAGTCGGCGATGAGGTCTTGCTTGATTTGAGTGTGAAGACACCGCTGGATAGCATCACTTGATACGTTACACCCGAATTGTGAGTTGAAGACACTGCTAGATAGCACGTTGATACGTTGCGCTAGCGTTTTTCAACCCGAACGGCATAGTGACATAACAATATGCCCCGAATTGTGTGATAAAAGAAGTTTTCAGGCAGTCCTCCTCCTTTAGGCTGATTTAATGGTATCCCGAGTAACAGTCAAGAAAATGAGTAAATTCGCATCCCGCAGTTGATATCGACCACCTGATCTATCCTAGATAGACTAAATGATCTTTGGACACACCTTGTTTATGTCAGTATAGTCACGCATATGTGCTATTTTACCGTTTTCTTCCATGGACCAAGACTAGGTTTGCCCAAGCCAATCTAGGTGGTTGACCTCTTGATAAACTCGCGCTTGCGAGGTTTGGTTATCTCCTCCCAAATAACATCTTTGAGGTCTTGCACGAAGCGCCGTAGTCGTTGCTTGACTGGTTTGGTGTCTGGCTTGATGTTGAGGGAATGCTCGATCGCCTTCCTTGGTACACCAGGCATGTCGGAAGACTTCTAAGCAAATATATCCCTGTTCGCCTGGAGGAAGGTGACGAGCGCGTCTTCCTATTTGAGGTCAAGTCCAGTCCTGACAAGCGCAATCTTGGTGGGGTCGGAAGGGTCCAGGCAGATCTTCTTTGTTTCTGAATCCGCTAAAATTCCTGACTTGGCTGCTTTCTTCGCCAGAACTTGGTCGTCCTTGTGTGCAGTTGTTGCTTCTAGTCAGATGTTGCTTCGTCTGACTGCCGCTTCACGAGAACAAGACAACTCGCTTGACATCACTGCGCCAGGAAAGTACTCCTACTGGTCCTGGCATCTTGAGCACCATGTATGTATAATGGGGCACTGCCATGAATTTGGCTAGTGCAGGTCATCCGAGTATGGCGTGGTACGCGATCTCGAAGTCGGCAACCTCGAAGCAGATGTTCTCGTGCAGATATTCTCCTGTGTGCGAAAAGTATCTGGCAGAGTGATCTGTCCGAGTGGAGTGAAAGAGAGGCCGGGGATTACCCCGTGGAAGGGACCTGTACTCGGCCACAACTCAAATCGAGAGATCTTCATCTCATCGAGCGTTCTTGGCAAATAAAATGTTGAGAGCGCTTCCTCCATTGATGAGAACATTCTTCAATTTGGCACTCCTAATGACCGGGTCCAGGACGACTGGATATCGTCCTGGATGTGTGACTCGGTCGGGATGGTCCACGTGGTCAAAAGTGATTGCCATCTCTGACCAACGCAGAAATTGTGGGGCATCTGACGAGACCGAGTTGACCTCTCGAGCCGTTACATTCTATTTTCGTATGGACTCATACGCAGATGGCCCTCTGAAGATGTGATTCAGCTCAACCTGGGGATCTTGGTAGTCACCGGCTGCACCCGAGTTCGGCTTATCCTTGTTTTTATTGTCACCAGACGTTGATGTTTGCTCGAAGCAAACTTCTTGGCATGAAACAGTTCTTAGCCGTTGTGCTTCCCTTTGGGTGGAAAGGGCATGATTCGTTCATCAACTTCTGTATTCATCCGCCCTTGGGGTCGCCGTCCGCTGTGCTCAACAACCGCACAACATTGTCCGACTTGCGCTTGCGATTGCCAGAGTTAGTCGGGGCCGCATCGTCAATGTCCTTCCACTCCTTGTGTCGGGGCTCCTTCTTGTCATCCAGGGCCTCAGCAACGGCGTCGGCCAAGTCGGCATATTTGTTCGTCATGTCGAATAGAGCTTCGACAAAACTTGGAGGCTTCCGAGTGAACTTAGCGATGAATGGGGTGTCCTTGTCTCCCTTGCGGAAAGCGGCGATGACGACCTCATCCTTGACCTTGGGTATTGAGTTCCTCTTCTCAGAGAACCGCTTGATGAAGTCGCGGAAGGACTCGTTTCTTCCTCTGTAGCACTAATATAGTCGTATTCGAAGAGGCCTCTCGTATATTCTTTGAAATTTGCGATGAAACACTCACGGAGTCCCCAGAGCCGATTGACCGCCTGGGAAGCCCTGTCAGCCATGTCCTCACCGAGTCAGCCAAGGCAACTGAGAGGTACCAGTAGCAGCATCGGTAACCCACTCGGTTAGATCGGCGAGACTGCTATCAGAGGCAGAAGGGTTGGGCTCGGTACCCAAGCTTTCGAGAGTGTCTCAGCAGAAATTCGAGAACACCTGGAGGCGAAGCGCACCACACCTTGCGAAACCAGTGGGCTCAACAACCCACTCGTTAGATCGGTAGACTGCTGTTAGAGGCAGGAGGGTTGGGCTCGTACCAAGCTTCGAGAGTGTCTCTAGTGACGCAAACAGCCCGAGAACAAGTTGCATGAGCTCTTCGAGAACAGTTGGGGCCTCCAGCTCCCTTGTCCTTTCTTATATATTTTCTTCAGATTCTCCAGCTCGTTTCTAAAGCACTTTTCTCCTTCAGAAGTTTGCATTGAAGCAATGCACGTTGAAGCTTCGTTAACGGCATCAGCGGCTTTGTCCCGAGCTTTGTTCAATTCGACTCTAAGTTTCTTTTGAGATTCATGCAGGCTACTGTTTTTGTCTTCAAGGTCATCAATCATTCGAGAAAGCTTGATCCTATCTCCCTCCAATTTGGTGATTCGATCCCCATTACTTTTTGAACGATTGCAGATATCATTCAGAGTCTTGGTGACAACAACTTTTTGCAAGTGAGCGAGACCAAGTGTCTACGAAAGAAGATGATAAGCACAAGAGGTGAAAAACACTTTTCAATCGTTTGCAAGGAAGAAAGATAATTTGATTACCTTGGCAGCAGCAACCTCAAGAGTAGACAATGAGGAGTGCAAATCCGTCTGCTCAATGAACTCCTTGGTCAAGTCAGTAGAAAGTAGCAATGGAGCGATAGTTGCCAGGAGTCGACAGACGGAAAGAGACCGAAATTTTTAAATCTTCTAGATGAAGATGCATTGTCGGAGGTCGAGATTCGACGAAGTCGTTTGAAGGTAGGGATCCCCATTCGAGAAGGGCCTTCTTTAGCGCATCATCGTCAAAATTCAGCAAGGACCTCTGCAACCAATGTATCTTCCGGAGTAGAGACCTGGGGACCCGTAGGATCGCCGACTTCCCGCGGCTCTGCTTCGGAAGTTTTTGGGGCAGCCCAGGGTGAAATGTTCTCCCTTGGTGGGGAATCAATAATAACTAGCGTAGGGGGTTTTGGACTAGCCTCCGTCGGAACAGGCACGTCGGGAATTACAACCCGAAGGAGAGAGAGAATGAGGGGAATATCGAAGACATCTTCCCGGTAGTCACCTAGAGGAGCAACTCGAACATGTTTTGCTCGAGAAAGGGCCGAGTCCAAACACACCTTTTTCCCCTTGATAGAACGCAAAGCGTCTTCATGACTGGTGGGAGAAGGGGAAATATGTTCGTCAGCCCTGTCCGAGCCGTCATCGGATTCGTGGCCTTGATCATGGCCGTCACTGTCTTCAGGCTCGCAGTCAACAGAGGAAGAAACGACTTGTCGTTTTTGACCACTGCCGGGATGGCGATCACGAACTGGAAATATTCGAGCAGGGATCGCTCGACTGACAGCTGACATTGCGCGATTTCGGCGGATACTATTTTGGAACTTCAAAAAGGCTTCATGTTCCGCCGAGCTATATGGGCCAATGAGCTTCTCGGCATCCTTCTCGGCAACCTCAAGGTTGAAACTTGAAGGAAAGTTGTGATCAAAAATGGAGAAAAAAGTGGATTGCTTAACTTAGCGGGAGAAAAAACTACCTGTGTCATCATTTTCCACAATGATGAACGGGGGGAGTACGAACCCGGAGTTAGTTGGTGTATCGCCGAGTAGAAGTTGCCAATCTTTAAACAAAGGCCAGATGCCAAGTAGGAGAAATTCCTCGATTAGATCCCTAGCGCTGAATGTGTGGTGAATCTCCTTCAGCTTAGGGCGGCAAGAGATGAAGTCCTTGGAGAGAGATACACTCGGCTTGGGTTCGAATTCGGTGACCTTGCTGGTATAACTAAGCAACTTGTACTCCTCAAAGCTTGAATTGGCCTTGATCTTGTGATAAAACCACCTTGACTGCCAGTTGGCTCCCTATTTCGACTGGATGGCAGGAATAGGCCAGTAAGCACCGCGGTTGGATCGAGTCAAGAAGTTGTCCCGTCAAAATAGGGATTTCGCTGAGTATAGTGCCGGATGCTGTGGGAATAGGCGAAATCTTGTCCATGGGGAGCACAACCGTAGCTCCGAGCAATCCATTCGAAAACACCCATGCGAACGAAGGCGTTGGGGGCAAGTTGGGGGAGTTCAACCTTGTACAGCTTCAGGATCTCAAAGACGAGATCACTGCAGGGAAAGCGAAGCCCAGCTTCGAAGTAAGCTTGGAAAATCATAGTGTAACCCTCATGGTCTGTAGACGGATTGTCTTCCCCTTGTGGAAGAAGAACATCATCTCGACTCAAAATCAAGCCTTTCAAAATCATATCTCAGAGCATGGCCTCAGTCATAGTAGAAACGCCAAGGTTTCAGTCACTACTGTCGCTTTCAGAATCAACATTCTTGGATTTCAAGCGTTTGCTTGATTTCTTGGATGACTTGACCATGGCAAAGTCACAAAAGGATCAATGAAAGATGAAAGGCAAAGAGGTGTGGCGAAAATGTGAAATTTCGAACTATGAGGAGGCAAAATAGAACAGCGATAGCAATGGAGTAAAAAAAGCATTGCCCCCATTTTTATATAGGGGGACGGGGAGGTTGATGGTCGCGCTCTGACACAGAAATCGTGGTGGCACGACAGTCAAGGCGGCAATATTGATTAAAAACATATATTTGTGCAATAACAAAAAGAAACAATAAATAGTTAATTAAGTTAAAATTAAAATATATATATAATAGTAATAAATAATAAAAATAGATAAAATAATAATGAAATATATGTAATGGTTCATGTTATCATAAAACTAGAACAAGGAATAAACATATAAAAATAAAATACATAGTGAAGGAGAAAACCAAGTTTCGGCCGAAAAGGGGACGGCCAGATCCTGCAAATTCTAAGCCACGGCTTCGGCCGAAAAGAGTTTTCAACCTTATCCGTGAGGCGCTTGTTGGAGCAGGACCAGGCACCATGTCCCTAATTCAACTGATACTTGGGGGAAATACTAACAATCTTGCTTGCCAGGCACAGGGGTAACAAATCATTCTGTCCACCAGGAGGGGAAAATATTTCGCCAAGATGGAGGTCGAGAACATTTCCCCTTCGGGAGAGACGAAATATCAAGGCCGGAGATGAGGCTTAGGACGCACGCTAATGAAGTAATATTCCCCCACGTAGCGTGGGGACCAGTCGAACCACTTTGGACAGTTGTCCCTGAGGGGACTGCAAAGCTAATGTATTATGTCTAAATTGCCCTTAAGGTTAGCGGTCCCCTATAGGCATTTTTGTAATCTCATTGTACGGCCCCTACGCTATAAAAGGCGGTCAAGCTCCCATTTGTAAAGGATAGAGGATATATTTAAGTAAACAGTGCTCTGAGTGCATTTGGCCTCTAGATTGTATTTTGCAGAATAAGCAGGAGAAAATATTTTCCCTACTTATCTCCATTTCTTGTATGTGACCAAAGGTCACAACACACAACAACGTTCAGATTTCCGAAAACTAGTGGCAACCGGTCCAAGATGGTGACGAGTACTAGATGAAACCAGCTGGTATACTTAAATTTAAATTTAATTTTTTAATTAAATCTTTTGTCAATTTGAAATAGATGCATTTATTCAGGGTTAATTACCACATGGTAATCATATTTGAATTCAAATATTTAAAGTATATTCGAGTTAATGGCGGTAACCAACAGGACATATATTCATATATTCTGGTTTGGAGATGAGTCCTAAACATATCGAGGCCTGCAACAAGAGCACAGCCATCACTGGGTCTAACACGTGATCCATCCTCTAAAGCATCGAGTTGACCTGTTCACCGAGTTGTGCGAAATGGACTATTCATCTGTACCATTAGAGTTTGGACAAAATTAATCAGCGCGATCGGATTAATTTGATCTGTCGGATTTCAATATGGTTCTTTCCTCTTATATTCTACTCCCTCAATCTCAAAATATAGCTATTTAGAGTGTTTTAAGGAATTAAGAGTTAGAGTGAAAGATCTAAAATGCCCCTGATTTATAGATGATGGGGCGATAGAAATTAAGAATAGTATAGATAAGATACGGGTCTCGAGGACTGGTAAGATGATGGGGCCAATAGAAATAGCATGAAAAATAATAGAGTAAAAATCACCTTATATCCTATATAGTTATATTTTTGACAAAATTTTAACCTAAATATAGCTATATTTTAGGATAAGAAAGTACATATCATGGAACTGTATGCCGGAGACACAAGCTTTGGGACAATTACAATATACACCAACTAACAACCGTCACAAAAAAGTTGTACATGTTCTTCTAATTTTACTCCACCTATATATATAAAAAATTTCATGTTCCAATGAATTATACATAAAGAGCGGATAAACAGAGAAAATTCTGATAAATTTATAATCTTATTTTGTTACATGGTTTTTTTCTTTTCTTACCTCTAAAATTTAACGAATTTTGAAATTTTATATATAGGTGGAGTAAGATTTAGCTAAAATTTGATGTGACACGTAAAAAAAATAGTCTTTGCTGAAGATCACTGCAAGAATTTGGCCTTGCCTGTGAACATAGTAAAAATGTTGTTCTTTTTGCCGGTGAACACCGCATGCATTGTTTTATGATTTTCGGTTATTTTGGAGAGAGAATTTTGATGAATTGGCTGTTTTGCCCTTGGGACCAAACTTAAGTATCATGTTTATTTTTAAATTAAAATTTTAAAAGTTCAAAAAAAATAAAAATTCTGAAGCATATCGTTTATTACTACTGTAGTAGGTCAAGCATTAATCTAGTTGGTACCATGCAACTGGCATTTCCTGATGTAATTATCCGTGAAGTTACTCCAGATACTATTAGTGATATGCTCTAGAGATAATCATAGAGATGATTGTATCACATGCTATATTTACGGATTTATAAATTATAACATACCCGAATTTCGAATTCCAAAATTTGACTGTAACAAATTAGTAAAAAGCCTTTGAAGGAAAAATCTTATGGTTTTTAGCGAAAAATCAAACAAAAGTTCAATTAACTAGTACTAACTCAAATAGGGTAAGTTAAAATTTTCACAGTTAAATTTCCAAGCTAAAAATCCACCTGGGGTTAAAATATGAAAATATAGAAGAACAAAAAACACAGCTCATGATCCTAGGATGCCAATCCCTAAAATCATTTGGGTCAAACAAAAAGGCAATAATTTATTCAATTATGCACTAGTATTTAAATCCACCTCAAAAATCCAATACACTAGGAGCAAAGTTTTAAAATTCTAATTTGATGTAAGGACTAGCGTATGTTGACCCTAAGCGTTGTAGATGGTTTTTAAATGCATTAGGTTTTCTTGCGAAGGCAACTGCCTTGCAAATTGGAATTTGATAATAAGAAATTTTAATAATTAGTCTACAAAAATTAGGAGATGCAACACACCCATAAGTGTATAAATAAAAGTGGTGAAATGAAATTTGGCAATAAATAAAGTCATCATCATTCCATGTGCATGATTTATTTTAATTGTTTTTCTCTTAAAATGCATTTTCATAATAGGGTTCATATGGATTTGAATAGGCTAAAGAATTTCTAAAATAATTGGTTCAATCTAAAATCATGGAATTCTCATAAATACTAAACAAAACATTTAGTCTACTCTAGGTTTTGCTTGATTTTAGCACTTCAACAAATACCCCAATAAAATCTCTCAAAGCAGCGAAATCTGGGAATTTGTTAAAATAGATTACCTACTTCTCACCTTCACCAAAATAAAAATATTGCCTTTATAGCCGTGTCCTTTGGTCAACAGGTTAATCATATTGTACTCTACTATCAGAAAGTTTGGCTTAATTCAATTCCGAAAGCAACCACATAAAATAATAACCACAGTACCCAAAAAAATATTTAACTATAGTGTCACCATACCCATATTATCTTTTTACTGCAGTAAAACCATAACTAGCCGTGATTCTTGGCAAAAATGTAGACCACACCTTACTCTGCCCACTGCCAGGCCCACATGCCAGCCTCTGGGACACACCCCAGCTCAGCTCCATGGCCTGCAACACGTGACATGTGGCCTCCACATGTCCTTGCCACCGGTTGACGCCTTGCCACGACATCACCGAGAAAACTTCGCCCTTTTAGCCTCCCCTTTTCTCAACCACACTACCTAGTTTCCCTCTACGTGTTCCAGCTGTTAGAGTCGAGAAAGAAAGCCCCAACCATTTTATTCGTCCGCTTTTCCGCTGCCGGCTGTGCAGAAGATGACCTCCCCGATCACTAACGAGCCGCGGTCATCTACTCTTTCGTGTTACAAGCTCTCCTCTATATGCCTGCTCTAACCCCATTGGTCTTGTTCCACTCCATGCAGCCAATCGCCAGGAACGCCACTCATGCCGACGCTGCTCTGGCACACAGCCAGAGCACAGCTGCCGGTGTTTACTCCCTCTTCCAATCACCACGGAGCTTCTTCAGCTGAGATGTCACGCCATTGTGATAGCCTCATCACCACGACCAAAACCCCCCAAGAACCCTAGGCGGAGGTCCAGCAGGCGAGGGGATCAACCTCATCATCTTCAACTCCGGTCCCAAGCCGCCGCCATCAAATCCACATTCTCTGGTGAGCCTCGGCCTTATTCCTTGCACGTGCACCATCCCTATGAGGCTACTAACCCCGTGCATATCCAGGTCTCGAGGATCGATGGCTAGATTGAGTTGTCGGCATCATTCCAAAGATAGGCCGCGCCGCCGAGCCATTCCGCCGTAGCCGCAGCCATCCAAACCTTGCCATACCCTACTAGACACCCGGTGAGCATCCTGGAAGCCTGTAGAATTTTTTGCATGCCTTGGCTAACCTCAGATGTGACCACAACTCCATACGCGCTTACAACCGAACCAGCCCTGCCGCTCACATCGCCACCGGCAACACCTCTGAGCACCGCATGTGGGGACAGTTTGGAGAAGGTCCAAATCTCCCACGACACATATAACTGCTCAGGAGGAAGTTCACTTACACGTAGAATATAAAAAAAACAGTACTTTGATTAATTAAGAGTAAAACTAGTGAAACCCTAAAATTGGCATGATACCATATTATGAACAGTACGTGTATTCATCTAAGAGCTCTAGGCCCAAATAAATACATGTACAGTTGTAGGAAAATATGCATGAAACCCCTCATACAATGGGGGGAAATAAAGCATATGATACTCTAACATTTACATATATGACTGACTCAATTCATATTCGTTAAGATTAGGAATTTGAGATCGGAGATTACAGCATGTCATAAATTTGATCAATTTTGATTCTAAACTTAAAATATATTTAATTTTGTTCCTATATTTTGTATTTTGATCTGATGGTAACAATAACGCAAAACTGATATTTTTTCTAGTTGATAAATTATGAAGTTATACTTTTAAATATCAATTATTGTACTTAAACCAATATAGCAATGAAAATATATTAATTGTCCACATGTAAATTAGAGCTATGTGATGATAGCACTGGTACTTAAAAACATTTGCGTTTATGGTCGGTAACCCATTTACGTGGGCATTTAGCGAACCGCCTACGGCTCAAGGCCTGTAGCTAGAAATCGGTGATTTTGTACAAGCGGACTGTACAACCGTCCGTGAAAATCCATTTTCACTGGCGGCTCTCTTAAGTAACCACCCGTAAAAATAAATTTCTAGATTTTCGGCTCTCTTAAGTAACCACCTGCAAAAATAAATTTCCAGATTTTGATTTTTGTAGGCACAAAAAATATATTTTGAATATTACTAGGCATCTATATGTGATAGTGCATCGCAAGTCGCAAGTCATAAGTCCCATGATTTTTTGAACGAAAATATGCACGCGTGCAGTATATAGGGCGTGAACCCAAGACCTATCATTCCATGTATAGTCTTATTATGATCTCATCTATAAAGCACTTCATGACTATCGGATGATGCTATTCTCTTGAATTGACCCCTCTAAAACTTATAAGACATATTTGGCACCCTTAAATTTTGAAATGCATTTTTGAAATAGATGTAAGAGCTTTTTAAAGAATATTTAACACCTAAATGATCTCAAATAAAAAAACATTCAACTACAAAGTTGTGGATCCCATCGAGGGCTATATGTTTCATATAAAATTTGTCCTCATCCAAATTCATATGTAAAAGTTCAATTTTTTTCTTGAAGTATGGGGTTTTCCATTTTTAGAGGTGGTTCTTTATAACCGCACTAGTTGATTAGTACAGTGGGTTCTTTACGAAGTCCGCCTAGAAAAATCTTTTTTCCTTATTATTTGAAAATTGTCCAAACTTTAAAAATTGATAGAAAAATCATTTTAAGTCCGATTGAGGTGAATCAAAGCTCTCTATTATCCCTATAGTATTTTCTTTAATATGGTCAAGTCCATATATCCTTAGAATATTTCTTTTAATATGATTATTCACTTATGTCAAGTTAACTCTATGTGAGTTGACATGTTATGCAGCTTGACATTAGTGAATGACCATAGTAAACAAAATATTGACAATGCATATTAAAGGAAGTATGTATGGATCCCAAAGAACTTTGTTCACCTCAATTGGACTTAAAATGAACTTTCTATGAATTTTCAAAGTGTGGACTTCCTAAAGAACCACCTGCAAAAATTACCCTGTGTTTTTTAAAAAATAGATTTGAGAGCTTGTAACAAATATTTGGGTATCAAAATTATCTCAAATGAAGACACTTTTAGCTACAAAGATATAGATCTCGTCGAGCTCTGTAATTTTGATATAGAGCATGTCTTCATCCGGGGCCGCTTGAAATATTGAAAATTTTGTTTTTTAAAATAGACCTAAGAGCCTGTAACGAATATTTGGACCCCTAAATTATCTTAAATGAAACAACTGTTAACTTTTATAAAGTTATAGATCTTATCGAGAGCTATAATTTTTATATAAAATTTGTTATCATCTAACTTCATATGAAAGAGTTACGATTTTTCTCTTAAAATAGTGTTTTCTAATTTTCAAGGGCGGTTCCTTAAGAGAATCTTCCTTGAAAATCGATTTTTAATACCTTTACTTAAGAAAAACCGTCTATGAAAATAGATCTATTTTTGCGGATCGTTTTCTTAAGAAACTGTCTCTAAAAATTATGATTTTCGCAGGCAATTCTCTTAAGGTCCCCATAGAAATAGGGATGATCTTGTGGCAACCTGAACCATCTTCACAGTCGGTTTTAAATTTGGCCCGCCTGTAAAAAGAAAAGCATGCATCCCACTAAAATCGTTTTTTAGTAGTGTAGATTTTTCGATTAGAGTAGTATTAATGTTTAGATGCTATGCCATTTTTCTCTAAAAAATATATACTAAAATGCCATGCAATTTAGATTTGTAAATATGGTAGAGTACTACACATCCAATAATTTTAAGCATTATTTAGTTTGTTTCCTACCAGGTTTAATTAATTAAATATAAATCCTAGCTACATACGGCAGCAGATATGCATCTTGCAAGCCACAGCAGCACCCATTCAGTTGAATGCCACATATTGGTTGGAAGTCTGTTTGTTGTTCTGGATGCATCAACATGCATTTATACATATACTGATTTGCACTCTACTTCTCTTCTTTTCATTTTTGTACGCAAGAATTTATTTTTTTAATTAACATGGGAACTTCAAGAAGGATCACTAATAATTAGTGTAAACAAAGATATATGTTCTATTAGTATCAACGTTTCGAGCACTAATAAAACAAAATAGTGCTTGCTTGCTTCCTACGCAAAAAGTTAGAATATAATGTTTTACCATTTCTTTGTACTTGCTTTATGAGAATATAATTAATATTGAGGGGGTGCCCCGACAATGAAGCTCATAATTGCTTTTATGCATCGTACAATTATATACCCCTCCTTTCGTGTGTTAATCACTAGAAATATTGTTGCCTTGACTCCAAAATTCATGTTGAATTTGAAAGCTCGACCCAATCTCCCATTTTAAAATAATTTTTCCATTGCACAAATCTTGGTTCATGTCTCTGATGGATCCAATAGCAAGCGAACATCTATCAACAAGATCTTTGATAAGAAGATTTCATATGTTTTTCAACTCAACATATTCATAATTGTTGATTTGGAGTTGAACTCGGTGTTTACAACGGAGATACGTAACAGTACTATTACCTTCCTTTTTAAGGACGGTAAAAACACAAGAATAATAATTGGCATTACCTCTACATACTCTGATGGCATATAAACGTTAAAAGAAAACTATGAGAACTATAAGACAAATGCTAGTGGGAGCATATGTTAATATGTTTGCAGGACATTATCTATAAGAAAGATTGGTAAATACTTATGTTCATTAATGTTTATTTTCCAAACTTGCACATATTTTTATGCCTCCATTTGCAGGAATTTCTCATTCTGATTTACAATAAAATGGTTCTCATACTTTTTATGTAATTGATATTTACAATTCAATACGTGATAAAAAAATATCAATAAATGAATCAAGTCATGTAACATATTTATTATGGAACCATTATTTAGGAAATGATTATTCTTATTAAATTTGGAGACTTCATTTGAGATAGAACTAACAAAACTTTTGGTCTGAAATATATAATTTGCTACTACACCTTTTCTTAAAAAATCATCTTCAAAGAAAGGTAGCACTGGTGATTCCTCAGACCATCAGATAAAGCCATTTTGTGGTGTAAACCATCACACATGGGATTATATAATTTGCATTGCAAGTAGCAACGTACCGAATAATTTCTTCTACACGGACTCCAACACATACAGCAATCTTCATGACACCTTAGTTTGTGTTGACCCTAAAAAGATACTCTTAAAATTATTGGCTACAATAGGGTGTGTTTGTGTCAATTCCAGATCTGCCTATCGTTCTTGTCTGAACCAATAGAGCTTGTCATAAATTGCATATTTTTCCATACAACAAATTCAGTGTGAATTCCAGACATGCATATTGTTCTTGTCTTGACCTATAGAGCTTGCCAAAGCTTTTACATTTTCCCCTCACAAATCATTTTGTAATTTAAATCAACATATATTTTTCATATTTTTGGAAATGAACTGAAGTCAAGCATATTATAAACAATAGACCATGTCAAACAAAATGTCAACATCAATATGGTATGTTTAGATATTTAGATGTAACGGTGAGCGTTGGCAGTACATCTCAACATTAACACGGTTTGTGTCATAGTTATCTAGCGTTGGTGGTCCTTAGCATGTGTATTTCTAGAAATAATATCTTACAGTAGTCCATTTTACCCTACAAAGGTAACTCTTATTTTGTATGATTAGATTTTAGGAAAACAAATGGGACAAAGACTGGTCAATAACCAAAGAAAGAACAGTTCTTCTGATGCAAGATAGAAAAAGACGAACCTGTTTCTCGAGCAGGGACCAGGCATCATAAGATCCTAGTTTGTTGACACGGTGAAGGTACATGGCTTTCAACCCCCTGGCAATTCTCCCATCTCTTGTGGTAATAACGACTCAGCTACCTCGACCACCATGACTGAATGGTGTCCGCAGGAAGTCGTTCCATGTCATCCAACACCAAAAAAAAAAAAAAACTTCCCCCTGATGGCATTAACAAGGATTGGGTTGAGCATAGATCTGTCCTGGGAGCCACCATGATCTCCTCCTGTAGCAATGATCGCATTCCTCAGCAGATCAGCCTCATTGAACATTTGCAGGACGCTCAACCATATATATCTTCTTGTCAAATTTCTCCTAGATGGCCTCCTCATTGAAGATGTTCTTGGCAATGGTAGTCTTACCAATGCGACCAACACCCACGATGGCTAACAACAGGACATTGTTGCCAACATGAAGAGTGTCCCCGTTCTATATTAGAACCTTCACCAGCATTGTTGTATCCTCTTCGATCTTCTCACCAACCACACCCGACCTCTCCAACACTGGCGATGTTGTACGACTAACGAGCGGAGAGGCCGTCTGGGTAGCCTTCCAGCTTCATCAAGTTAAAACCTGCACCTGTCTTGCATAATATGCATATGCGGCTGGCGATGTCATGCGCAAAGAGTGGATTCCATAGGCAGAACAGCAAGGGGTTGCAACAGCCCAAGTCAATGGCCTTAAGCTGGCAGAGCTCCAAGATGTCAGTGGCATCGTACATGATTCCCTTTAGCTTCCTCACCCACCCATCAACATTCTTGTCGGTGATGCGCCAGCTAGAGAGAGAGCCATTGATGTGCACTTGTATTCTCCTCTCTTCGCTTTTCCATTTGGCATGGGCAAGAAATAAATCTAAAGGGGCCTCAGCATATCATGGAAAGAAACAAACAAACATGGTGTGAGAAGCAAATCGAGGCCTCCCCCAACAACCCAAGACCACCACCACCCCACCCCCCTCCCCCCTGAACAGCCTTATACCCGATTAAAGGAAATGACCATCTATTGAAGCCCAATACTAATTGGTTTGCGCCGAACATTGTAACAACAGCCCATGAGAAGCATTTTTTTCCTTTTGCTCTTAGAATACTATATTTTATTAATATATAAGTATCTAATAATCGTATATATTGTTTATATCATTAGGTGGCTACCGTTTTCAAGTGTATAATTTACTATGGTATAACATTTCAAGCATAAATTGAACCTCAATTCCTAGGATATTATTTACCTCTCCGTTTCAATTTTAAATTTCTAAAATATTGGTTAACTTGCAAGATAGATAATGTGTTGCTCATTTTGTCAAAATCTAGTTTTTGCGTCTGATTGATTGCTTGTTTATCTAGACTTTAAGCTCCGATGATATTATCACGGCTTATGATCTATCTACTCAGAACTCATAAGGCTAAATTAAAATGAATAAATATATGCAGTATAGCAGACCGTCCATCTTTTTGTATTATATGTGTTTTTTACATTGATATGATATATTACCTATGGGAAGCCTTAAAATTTACGCACTTTTTACGTTATTTTTTTAAGATCGTAATCACTTATCAAGTTGGTCCCCCCTCATGTTCATATCCTAGCATCACCATGGACATCTTGCACGGAGGCCAACTTCCAGTCTCTGACTCTCTGTGACATCATAGTGTCGATGTCAAGGCCAAGCCGATGACCCAAGGCAAACCGTACCACCAAGGCATTTTGCTGAATGGGTGGTGGGCCTAGAGTTACAGCAGCCTTCCGCCAGCATGGACGAAGGCCGAGGTGCATGAGGTGACTGCAACTGGACTTGTGGATCATGGGGAGGCGAAGGCATGGCAGAGGGGGAAGGAGGATTGGACCGTGGTGAGTGGCCGGGCAGGGGGCAGCACTTCTTGACATGCCTCGCCGCAGTCGGTACTTACTACTGGCTTTTTACTTACTGTAAATATATGTATACTCTACAGAACTAGCATCCAAGAAAAGTTAAATTTATCCTAAAATTTGAAATTAATAGTAATAGGCTGGTTTGTAACTAAGGTGGACTTCTTTTAATCCAAGCAATTATAATTTGTTCTTATCTAGATGGCTAGATTTATTCACAATTTCTCTCATTGACTTTGGAATTTCCTGGGACTGTCCAATTAGCATAGACTAATTGCTAACCCCCTGGATTGCATGAACTATTTATTTGTTGTGATAAATATTAAGTTTTATCTATGATGAATATTGTCAGTGTGGGAAATACCGGATACCCCTTAGTCCTATACTTACCGCCCTGAGAATACCGCATACCTAATTGTCTAAGGCAAAGTTACCCCAGATATGGGATGGAAGAGCGATAGCGTGTACTAGGGAAGGACTACACAGTCCGGTCCAGTCATGACTAGGATTGCCTGGTCGTATCCTTCCTAAACCCTCCGAGTTTTACTTGGACAAGGGAGCACCCAGTGGTATAAATACAAGGGCCCCCTAGCTAGGGAAGGCATCGAATTCTTCAACACATGACACCAAAGCCATACACATCGAGTCACCTCTAGGAGCCCTACAATCCGCCATCGACTACATTGTCAAGGACAATTTCCCCAACTTAGTTGAATGGACTAGATTAGGGTTTTTCCTTCACCATATTGTACTCAACGTGATCTACAGGTAAGACCATATGAACAAGAGTAGAGCTATTACCCACGCCGAGGGCATGAAACTGTATAAATCCTTGTTTTTTGTCTCCTTATTTGTAGGTCCTGTGATATCCTTATATCATTCATATGCTATACACTTGAATACCGTGGTCGAGACATAACTCATCAAAAAATATAGCGCTTATTTTCCGATTATAGTGGCTAAAATTGTGGTTAGTTATTCTAGATACACTGGATCTAAAGGAACGGCTACTCAGAGGATCTCCGGGGACATGGCACCAAGAAGCGGCTTCTCCAACAAGGGATTCTACGACAACTTTGATACGGGCACAACAAACCAGCCCAAGACCACAACCCTGCAGATTTGGTCGCTCCTGATTTCGATCTCCAAACACTAATACTTTCTTCCTACGTGAGTACCAAAGGGATCCATCTATAAGTACTGCCTGATTCACTCTAAGGGATCAGGACCCGCTTACAGATACACCCTAACCACAGTGCATCTGTTGGATGAAGAGGAAGATGACAAGACCATCGACCGCTTTATCGGATTTACCAATCCCAACGAGCCCTCTGTGCTGCACAATCTGGAGTAGTACAAGTCAACAGAATCGACATCGGCCCATGAAGTCGGCGCCATCAATAAAGTGGCTGCTACGCGAGATGGAGCAGTGAAGGATGGAGAGGTCAATTCTCAGTGTACAGTGATTGAGGAGGAACGTGAAAAAACACCTGACAACCGTACACTAAGAGAATGCTTCAACGACCTAGCCTAACAGATCGACTTCACCACACCCGCTTAGAACATAATCGGTACTCAAGACCTACTCAATCGCCCCCCTGGTGGATCTATCAACCACCTGGGACACCACCACTTAGCTCAACAAGGTACAGATCTAGATCACAGATCTGAACACCGTCCTTAGATAACAAGTAGAGCTAGTCCAGAAGGAGGTCGATGCACAACAACCGAGCACCAAGCGGCGTCCACAAGAAAATCCACCACCAAGAAAGTCTATGGGGGCTGACGATACCCAAGCCCCTTGGTGACGAGCGGCCACCCCACAATGGCATCAAGGTGGAGGAAACAAAAATGACTGGCAACCGCCCAAAAGCGACAGTTCACCGTATTGACGCCACAATCGGAGCAAGGAAACCCCTGAGCATCGAGAACCAAGCCAAGGCACGGATCAATCTGATCACGACCTACGGTAACATCTTGATAGCTAAAGGGAAAACCATACTCGACAAAGTAAACGAAGCCACGAAGACAGTCATGATCGATGGGATGAATCTTCATCATCAAGATAGCGACAAGATCGGGGTCAAGGAAGCACAAGTAGGCGATAGCATACTTCCAACCACAGTGATCGCTCGCCATCGTCTTCATCCGACGTCGCCCCACGAAGAGCTCCGTGCTTCGACAACCACCCCGCAGCATTCCAACCAGGAGGAGGATGCAAGGCTTTCTCCTGATCTTTTTGGGATGTGACATGGCCGGCACGATTCCATCCTGGAAATATCGAAAAGTATGATGGAAGCACCGACCTAGAGGAGTTTCTCTAGATCTATGAGACGACCTTGGGGATAGCCGGCGCTGATGAGAAGGCCATGGCCAACTATCTCCCAGCTGCCCTCAAGGGATCAGCACACTTATTGATGATTTACCTGCCACCCTCTTCGGTGAAATCATGGGCTGACCTTTGCTAGCAGTTCATCACAAACTTCCAAGGGACCTACAAAAGTCATGGGATCGAGGACGATATCCACAACCTGAGGCTGGGGCCCAATGAATCTTTGAGGGACTTTATATGACTCTACAATGAGTGTTGTAACACCATCCCAGAGATTAGTGATGCCTCAGTCATCAAGGCCTTCAAATTAGGAGTTCATGACGAACACAATCCGAAGGCTTGCGAGTAGACAGAACACCACCTCTGTGAGGCTCTTTGAGATTCTGGACAGATGTGCTTGGGCCAAGGAAGCCCTGCAATGCAACAGCCAGAAACCGAAGTTGGTGCAAGAGAAGAAGCCAATCAAGGAGGAGGCAAGCACTTCCAAGCTGTCCGAGAAGCCAAAGGCACAGCTGAACTCCCAGGGCAAATAATAAAAACAGGATGGGGAGATCATGGTCACTGTACATGGGCCACCCATCCCAAAGCATTACGAAGTTCGTGGAGAGAGACCATGCAGGAAGTGGTGTTCCATCCACAACACAAGCTCTCACTCCTTGGCTGGGTGCATGGAATTCCAACAAGAGATGGCTCAACGGTTGGCCCTACCTCCCGACCAGAGAGTGCGAGTCGTCGACAGGCTCAGTAGAGGAGAGAGGCCTCCTGAGAATGACGACGAGTTTCCCGATGCTGACCACATGGTGAATCAAATAGTGGTCGACCACCCAAAATGTTCCTCCTAACCTAGCCTGGGCAAAGGTGCCAATTACTTTTATGGTGGAAGACCATCTTCGCTCAGTCCTATCACCGAGACGATATCCCATAGTGGTCAAGCCAACCATTCATAATGTCAAGGTGGCACGAGTCATGATTGACGGCGGCAGCTCAATCAACCTATTGTTCATGAGCGCCCTAAAATCAATGGGGATACCAAATAGCGAGCTAGAACCATCTAACTAGCCCTTTCACGGTATCACCCAGAGTCCTCATTGAAACAACTCGGGAAGATTGCAGTGCTGGTCACCTTTGGCAAAGCCAACAACTTCCACACCAAGAAGCTAACCTTTGGTGTCGACGACTTCAATACAGTGTACAACACAATTCTTGAACGAACAGTGTTGGCCAAGTTCAGGGCCGCAACCCACTACACTTATCAACTGTTGAAGATTCTAGGGCCCAAGACTGTGGTCATGATCTCGAGAAACCCAAAGGTCACGTTGCAGTGGGACAAAAGAGCCTCAATCTGGTAGAGCCAACCCCAGCCGCATAAGCTCCCGCGAAGACAAGACAAAAACATTATCGACCAAACATTGAGCTTAAACCAAAAGGGCACATTAATTGAGTGGCACTCACAAGCACAAACCCCAACCGCACGGTCAAGATAGGGGCTGAGCTTAGTGGGAAATAGGAACTTGAGCTCATCACCTTCATTCAAGGAAACACAATTGTGGTTGCTTGGCAACTATCGGACATGCCCAGGGTCTCCGGGAAGGTGATTGAGGGCAAGTTGATGGTGCAACTGGAGGCCCAACCTGTCAAGCAGAAGCTTTGGTGATTCGCGTCCGATCACAAAGAAGCTATTCAGGAAGAGACAGACAAAATCCTGGCAACTGGTTTTGTCAGAGAGGTTATCCACCCTGAGTGGCTCGCAAACCCAGTTATGGCAAAGAAGGCAAACAGAATGTGAAGGATGTGCGTCAACTTTACCAACCTCAACAAGGCGTGTCCAAAAGACCACTTCACTCTTCCTAGGATCGACCAGTTGGTTAATTCAACCACCAGATGTGAGCTCTTAAGTTTTCTTGATGCTTACTCTGTATATCATAAAATCAGCATGGCTAAGATGTATGCCGAGAAAACTTCTTTTGTAACACCTTTTGGGATATTCTGCTATATCAAAATGTTGTTTGGGTTGCAAAACACTGGAGCCAATTACCAGAGAGGAGTCCAGAGCATGTTTTCATCTTATCTAGGTAGGAACATCGAGGCGTATGTAGACAACATGGTGGTCAAGACTAAAACTCAAGATAAGCTAATCAATGATCTAAGGGAAACATTGGACAACCTCCAAAGACATCGTATGAAACTTAATCCATAGAAGTGCATGTTTGGAGTACAATCGGAAAAGCTACTCGGTTTCCATGTTTTCGAGTGAGGGATCAAAGGAAACCCCGAAAATTTCAAATCTATTGAAGAGATGAAGTCAGCGACAAGGCTCAAGGAAGTGCAGAAGTGTTAGTGATATGCCCTAGAGGCAACATGGAGATGTTATATATATCACATGCTATGTTTATAATGTATTGATTTGCTCCTTGAAATAGACATTATCATTGTTGATCAATAAATACGTGACTTATTCATGAGACTCTTAATGTCAAATATTGCTATTTCTAAATGATCCCTGATCATATATCATATGAGGAACAAATATGATTCTAACATCAGCATATGTATTGATTGATGATCATGTCTCATGGATCACGGTATGGAGATACCAAATCGATAATATGGACATATGTTAGTCAACATATGTTGGATAGACCCGCCATGAGAGACTGTAGAGATTTCATGTGTCATCAGTTAGCCTCAAGTAGTGTTTATGTAGAGTTCTTAGACTTGAGATCATCATGGTTCCCAATATACGTAGTAGCTTATTTTGGGACTACTAAACACTACTCCGTAACTGGGTAGTCATAAAAGTAGTCTTCGGGTTTGCTATGAAACATGTAGTGGGATGTGAATGATCAAGATAGAATTTGCCCCTCTTTACGGGAGAGATATCTCTGGGCCCCTCGATGTAATGGATTATGGAAGTGCATGGCCATGCTAGTGTAATTGAGATGTCAATCACAAGTTTGTAATCCATCACAGGATCGAGATAGTGATTGAGCTATTAAGAGAATGACACAAGTCTCGCCTTGAGCTCAATCGATATCGTGAGGCAAAGGGATTTGTATATGAGGACATTACAGGTTCAGTCGATATGATCTTTACGTATATTTTAGGGTTAATATGCCTTGCTAGAGGCTGCTATTAACAGGGTGACCAGAAAGGCGTTTTTGGGTCGTGACAAAATATATGTGAACCTACAGGGTCACACACTTAATGGATTGGAACACTTATTCGAATGTGATTCGAATATGGGCTCGATTCGGATAGAGATCCAAGTAGACTCTTACTGGGCCTCGATCCACGAGGCCCGAGTGAGGAGGTCTATATATAGGGAGGCGAGGGGCCAAGGAGATTCACGTTTTTCTGTTGACCTCGAGCTAAACCCTAGCCGCCACCTTCCAAGCCCAACCCTAGCCGCTCACTAGTGCTGGTACACTCACAATCAGCGTTCCAGCCCCAGACGTGTGGATACCGGTGGAGGCGCTGCTCGTTGCGGCATTGATCGGCATTGACGCTGATTAGATCTGCGAAGATCGACTACTTCCATTACTACCTCGACGCACGCGTGGTTGGACCGGCTTCTCCAACCCTTCTTCCGCTGCACTGCGCGTCTAGTGGTAACGATTCATGATTCCTCTCTCGCATGATGTCCTGGTGTGCGCAGTAGAAAAGTTTTGTTTTCTGCTATCGTAGCTTACGCGTACTCCTTCAAGAAGCTGACGGGATGTGTGGCTAATCTAAGTAGATTCATTTCAAGGATGGGAGAAAAAGGGTTACCCTTTTTCAAGCTATTCAAGAAACAAGACAAGTTCGAGTGTACAATGCAGGCCAAGAACACTTTCATCAAACTCAAAAGGTACTTATCAAACTCACCTATGTTAGTTGCACCCCACCTAGGGGATGAATTGTTTGTGTATATTGCAGCCACGCCGCACTCAGTAAGCACCGTCCTCATTGTCGAACGTGATAACACTCAGAAGCCCGTCTACTACGTCAGCGAAGTTCTCTGCTATGCCAAGACACGCTACCCCTAGATCCAGAAGTTTCTCTATGGAGTATTGATGATGTCGAGAAAGCTTCGCCATTACTTTCAAGCCCATAAGATAATGGTGGTCTCCTCCTTCCCACTCGGTGAGGTAATTCACAACACGGAAGTCACAGGGCAAGTCGCAAAGTGGATAATTGAGTTTGGCGAATTCGACATAACCTTCGTCCCGCGAACAGCAATCAAATCCCAGGTACTCGCCGACTTCATCGCCGATTGGATTGTACCAACGGATCCAGTTCCTGGCCACACGGTTGAGCCACACTAGACAATGATGTTCGATGGGGCGTTCAATCTACAAGACGTGGGCTGGCATCATACTGACATCACCAACAGGGGACAAGCTCTAATATGTCGTCGAAATCACATTCAATGCCACCAACAACATAGCAGAATACGAGAGAGTGTCAACGGAACTATGGGCAGCCACTACACTCGGAATCAAACGACTACTCGTTAGCGGGGACTCACAGTTGGTCACAAACAAGGTGCAGAAGGAATACCAATGCTCTGACCAGATCATGGCCCAGCATCTCGCAAAGGTACGAAAGCTCAAGTGATGATTCCATTACCTTAAAATTTGACACGTATTACAAAAGGATAACATCGAGGCAAATGAATTCGCCTGCCTCGCATCTAGTCAATAACCGGTACCACAAGGGGTATTTGTTGAGGTGCTTCATACTCCATTAATACCACCTGTACCAGAAGAACTTTTTGCTTCAATTGGAGACAAAAAATTTTGAGAAGGATACATTTACCCCATGCCAAATTGCAAGGCTTGTTTCTCTACCTTGACTAAAATTTCCAACCCCCCAAAAAAATAATTCAATTTCAAAAAAATGTTAAAATTCAATCGGTATTTGTTCAAAGTTCACGTTTTTACTTTCTTTGGAATTTTCCGTTCTGTTGGTCACCGAAAACATTTTAGATTTCTACAATTTGAGACGAGTTTTGAATTTTGCAAATTTGTTTAAATTCAGCCAAAATTTGTTTAAATTTCAAATTTTCCATCGAAATTTGTTTAAAACGCTGTATTAATTAAGAAAAAAGTATCCACCTGAATGTGAATGGAATGGAAAGAGGTCTCGAGGCCTTGTGCATCGCCGATCAGGATGAGGGGGGCCGGCTGGTGCGTCTCCTGCAACTGGTTTGTTCCTGGCGAAGTTCTGTCTGATCAACTTTCCATTTGCGATCGAGTGCAGAACGTCAGCCATCGGGATAAAGGTTGATCGGAGAAACTCCTGTCGCTGGCAAACGCTCGTGTTCCTCATTCGCCGCCAAGGATGATGACGCAAGTTAGATGGGCTCTAGAGTTGATGGGCTTCAAAGTGGCCTATGCTATTAGACAAAGATAGATAGGTATAGATGGATAGATATAGATATTCGAGCAAGCATCCTTCGATTTTTATCAAATTAAACTAGTTTTCATATAACTTAATGATTTATAAATCCATTTTACAATTTGTTTCAGATAACCCCAGTGTTGGAGGCAAAATATTTGAATGACTTGAAATATATAAAAGGCAACATGTTTCCGTTACCAGAGGGAGTGTAATAAGTCAATTTCGTTGATTGTGGGACGCATTTGGCAAACATTGGTTCTATTTTTTGACTGCGTGTAGCAATGAAATGGGGCACTTCTTCTAGCTTTGCTTCTTTTATTATTTAGATGAATACTCTGGGAGGGCTTAGAATTTAAAACAATCCGGACGACAAAAGAGCAAAACACATTGGATGATTTGACTAAATATTTAGGCAGGGCTTATGTGTATCCTGCTCTACAATAACCATATTGAAGTATAAGTAGAATTGAGGATGAAAACACAGTTGAAAGAACAACAGAAGCATCATCATACATATAATTTTGTGGGAAGAAATAAAAGTAATAACAAAAGTGAAACAGTATGCACGTATCATCACCATGTTATAATTAGTTCTAGTAGGAACAGCAGAGTTCCCACCTACTATAATGTAGTGAGATATTAAAGAACTTGGCCGTACAAAGTAAGGTGATTTAAGAGGAAAAAGAACTGGCTGCTTTAGCTGCAATCGAGACCAGGGTACACAACCTTTTGACCGGCAGCACTGCTTGTTGCATGGAAGATAAAACGAAAAAGAAGAAGTTGGGGACAAAATTGTCCGAATGGACATATCGGCGATCAATTTAGCGACTCAGATTATTTTTCCAGCAGTCGGCAGCAATCATCAAAGTCGACTGCCTCACTCTTTTCTGACCCATGTGCATATAATTTTCAGATTCTGCTACAGCTTTGTACTTTTCGGATTATGTGGATGAATAATTTACACACTTCAAGCTTGCATTACATTGTGGAAAAATATTCCAAAGAATGGCAGATTTTATCAATTTGATCGCAGATAGCGGCATAAAGCTCTCCTATTGGAATGGTTGCTTGCTTCTTTTTTTTAAATAATGGAATGGTTGCTTGCTAGAGACAATTAGAAGAAAATCACTGTCAGTACGATGAATGGAGGTAACAATCAACTTACCAGGTAGGTCGCCTCAATGATTTCTAGCTGCTTAAGAACACGTAAGCTGTTTGAACACGAATATGTAATTTATGTTTGGTAAAAAAAAGCAGATAGTAAACAAAAACAGTGATCCTCATGCGTCCATGCCCACATCACATTCTTGTTTTCAGATCACACGTTTTGGTAGTCCATGAAAACAAGAGTTGGTCATGATGTTGGTGCGTTGTACACCCATCCTCTTATAAGGTTCTTTTTGTAGTTAAATGTATGTTAAAAAATCTAAAATTAGTATCTTCTGTGAGGATAATTATCTTTTGCATTTTGAAGTCTACATGTTATAGCATATTAATTTATTTGGAAGACATCATCACTACACATGGGCACATTGCTAGATGTTATGTAGGAAATTGGCTACACTCGACGTGGGAAGAAGCAGGGCACAACCAACAAGGCATGATCACGGCAAATTGACGGCAAGATTCTCAACAGGAACTGCTTTTCCCTTAATTTCAGTATTAGATAAGGTTGTTGGCAGGAATTTATTATCTGTTTAGTAGGTTGTTAGCAGTGGCCTGCAGCTGCACATATGTAACACCCCAGGAATTTTCACAGGCCTGAGATGCCACTAAAACACCATACAACTATGCCAAAACAATAAGATTTTAGCAGCAACTTCTTTCAAACAAAAGCATCACGGAAGCAATAGTATATATAGATACATGATCGGGAGCCAAAAACACACTATCACATATAAACTATCTAAAGAAGGGAAGATAGATCGAGATCAACACCTCTATTATTTAATTAACCCATTAAGTCAATAAGCTCATGTATTTCTTTGTAACCACTCTACAACATTTAGGCTTTGTTCTTTGTGGCTTATTGTGTGGCTTAAATAAGCCGTATGTAAAACGAGAAATGTCATTAGCACGTGATTAATTAAGTATTTGCTATTAAAAAGTTGAAAAATGGATATATTTGCTTTTTAGAGCTACTTTCATATAGAAAATTTTTACAAAAAACACACTGTTTATCGTTTTGAAAAGCGTACGTGCAGGAAATGAGAAAAAGAAGTTGGGGGGAGTAGTGGAAACGAACACTGCCTTAAACCTTAGGTGAAATCATGGCGTGCAGAAGTATTCCTAATCCAATCCCTTCATGCAACATGCCACAACAAGAACCTAAAAAGACTATGAGGGGATAAGAATAAACTAAGATGTTCAACAAGCTATTTAAAATACAAGTTCATTAAACATTGGATTTAACCATGGTAGTGATAACAACATACAAATGGCAAGCTGACATCTGACTCATATGTCTTTATAATATAGTAACCACACACTTCAACTTTATATAACAGTATACTACCTTTTTATTAGCTTTATGGATATCAAATCATAAATATTCTCATAAATATCAATAAACCATGTGTGTCTTCATGTCTAATATAAACCACGTGATGCTCATGTATGAAAGTAAGCCACCATGTCATATCAACAAGAGAGATTGTTTCTCAATAACTTCACTGGTATGAGATACTTCAAATGAATAACTGCAATGTGCAAATGCATGTCCACTGTTTTACACCCAATAAGGTGAAAAGCTACATCGTATTATGGCAATACACGATATTATACCGGTACAGTCGCAACCATACTTCGCAACATAACTCCGAATGCAATACAAATGAATGCATATGAATAACTTCAAATACCCCAACACCTCACCGTTTCATTATCCACATATAGAACATAACCCAGTTCTTCATGATAAAAATATATAAAGCAAGATAATAACATATATGAGTAAATAAGCTGCACTTCATAAGATTTTGCATTTAATCTTGTCATATTAAGTGAATCATGATTCTAAACTTTCATTAAGGTTGAGGTAGAAAAATAACAGGTTAAAACTATAGCAAACCACTGCCAAATTTACTTGCCTCCGTTAAAGAAGAGACGCGCTAATCATGATCCGATGCACCGCCACCTAGGATTCCCCTCCAAGAACACGTAAGAAGACGATCAGAGAAACTATTTTTCTAGTTCTCTTCTTGATCTAAGCTATGGTGGTGGAGGTCTATAAAGGGGAAGGTTTGGTGGAGAGGAGGGAGATGAAACGTACTAACAGGAGGAAGAGTCAAGGCTGACAGAGTAGGAGGAGGGGACATTGTGGGGGGAGGGGGATTCGGTCCTCCCTCATCTAGGGTTTTAGATGGGGGCCGGAGGGAGTGGGCTGGGGTCATGGGCCTTGGCCCAGGTTGACTTAGCCTACTTTCAAAGGTATTTTTTTAATTAATTGCTGTTGTTTTTTATAAAACAACCCGTAACCAAAAACCAAAACAACATTTTTGATTTTCGGGATGTAACAACATATGAGAATTAATTTCTGCTTGTGCCTTTGGCAAAAGTACATCTTTTGATGGACAATAGCTAGTAAAAATGAATCTGAGCAGCCTTAGTGAAGCTGTATATAACATAATAAACCATTCTTCTCCAGCAAATCAGATAGAAATATACATACAAGAATCGAAGTGGGCAAGCTAACTCTGATCTCTGAAGCACATAAGTATAAATCTGAGGCCTGTGGGACGGTAAGCTCACTAATGTGCCCTTTGTTTCCAAAATACAAGGTAAAAAAAGGTGCCTGAATTGAAATGCTCAACCTTTTTTTCTTCTTCACAATGACGAATTAGCAACCATCTGCCTCAAACTCTTTCCTGCTATTTGAATCTTCCATCTGAGAAAGGTGTGTGGTGCAATGGTAGAAAAGCTGCCAGTGCTACTCGGCGGGCCTGGGTTTCGATTCCAGGCGGCTCACCTTTCTTCCATCGGTATCAAAGTTCCTCCTTTGATTTTCAGCTTTTTGAATCTGCAAGGGAAATACAGCTTTTTCTCTGCTTACATTTCTTATGGATTTTTCTGAGGAAACTAATTTGTCCCAATCATAATATGAAAGTTACAGAAATCACCAATTAATATGAAATAGCTAGAACATGAAAAAAAGGGCTAATAACAAAGAATATGCCTTAAATAATACCTATGAAACTCTGATCGGAGAATCTGGTGTGAGAAGATTGACCAAGCCACCGCCTGTTTTTCCATAAGCACAGCGACATCCCATCGTTTCTCCTAGATAGCCTCGACTTATGTTCTTGTTCTTCTGTGAGCATACTACTTTCCCTCATCTGATTGTGATGCAGCAAAGCTACATCAAACAGTAAGAAATTAATGCCCACTATAACATGCAGATGACAATTGGAATCAAAATCAGGGAGCTAGGAAAAGAAGTTAAATCAACAGAGCAACCAAACAAAATTTTTTACCGCTGGGCTTGGAAGAGTGGGTGATATTTGTCTTGAAGCTGTAGGGATCTCTTGTGTAGGAGACATGCCATCTTCTTCCGTCTTCTCCATCACCTGCATAGGCCTCCACTTGCTGGATATGGCTGATCTTGTTCCATTCAGGACCGGCATCTCCCATGGATATGGAACTAAGAAGCGCGAAGCTGCAGTACACTAGCCACTTCCTCAGTTTCACATCTTGCAGATATCGAGGGAGCATTTGAATGCTGTAGTCCTCAAGGGTGAGGCTTCGGAGTTCTGGCACACCCTCCAACACTTGCATTTTTGGGCAGCACACAATTTGGAGCTTGTGCAGTTTGGGGAGATCAGAGATCCTCTCCAGTTCAGGGTTTTCTTGCAAATCGAGCTCAACAACAGAAGTGAGGTCTTCCACACACTTGAGGTTCTGGACTTTATATGCACGCAATATCTTCAAACACCTTGCATGGAAGGCCAGGCCAGGAGGAAGACACTTCAGTTTGCAACATTCAAATCGAAGATACTCCAAGGCAAGCATGGCTTGCGTTTGTCCCACCCACTCCCAGTCCTCCCATTCCACCATCCAAGAGAACTCTAGCTCTTGCAATCTGGGAAACGCTCCTGCCATCAGGGAAGGATGGCCATGACCATGATGATGGCAGAGCAGGAATTCAGACCCAACACGCTTGATGGCTGGGGCACCATGAATTTGTAGGAACAGCAAATGAGGGAGCTGAGACAAACCATCAGGTAGTTGAGTGCAACAAGCAAAGTCACGCAGAAACAGATACCTCAAGCTCTTAAGAGACGTCATGGATATTGATGACATCATCCAATTTGGGGGCATACTCCCAAAATATCCAACAATACCTAGATAATCTAAGCATTGTGGAGGGCAGAGCTCATTAAACACCTCCTCAATTAGCAGCTGCTCCTTCTCTGATACACCTTCCTCTTGGACCAACCCATTGTCTTCCAATATACTAGAGCACAGTAATTCTAAGTCGGTAAGATGCTCCTTGGTGCTGAGTGAAGCCCTTGCAGCATAAGAGCCGGCAGACACATTTTCCAGACCATGTAATGTTAGAAACCTGAGCTCAGAAAGAGGCCCTAGCTCTTCCAAACTGCACCAATCCTCTCTTGACGAAACACCACCGGTGCCCATGTGAGCTTGAAAACCAAATAACTGCCGCAGACTTGATAGATTACAGAATCCCTTGGGTATTACATTTATGTTTGTACCAGAAAATCTTAGATATCTCGATATCTCAGCTGTCTTAGCTTTACAATGCTATTAGGAAACTGCACTAAATTTCTGCAATCATCAATGTCAATGGAAATCAAGAATTTCAAGTTGCCAATGTCATCTGGCAATCTAGATATATTGGCTGTTGGCAAGGACAAGTTTCTTAGGTGCTTCAGTCGCCACAGAGAATCAATCAGAGGAATAAAGTTTACAGATTGTATAAACAGAGTCCGTAGACTGGAAATGATTCCTAATGAATCACCAGGATTAAGCTTGATATCACCTATAACTATTAATGTTCTCAGCGACCTTTGCTCTTTTAGAAGACTCCACTCTAATTCATCAGTTTCAATGGATAATCGATAGTATTTCTTTGAATTAAGTTTACTGATATCAATTTGTCCACTATGAGCTACCAATGCTTCATCTCTAGCCACATAATGTGCAAAAGAGCGAACAACATCATGCATTGTGCAGCACGATTGATCAACGGAATGTGTATCTGGCTCCAAAAGATTTCGTACGATTAACTCATTGTAGTAATCTCTTCCTAATTCTTCTAGTTCTTTTGTGCCTTGTTGAACAAGTCCTTCACAAATCCAGAAACCAACTATTGTATCAACATCAGGGACAATATTTTTAGGGATAAGTGAGTAGTGCAGGAAACACTGCTTCAAATGAGAAGAGAGATCATCATAGCTTAGTTGTAGTGCATAGTTTAGATCTTCGGGCATTTCATCAACTGACCATGTAGAATTACTCAAAATCTCTGACCAAACAACATGGCTTCTATCTCTCCTACACAAGAGTCCCCCAACCACTTTGATAGCAAGTGGTAAACCATCGCATTTTCTGATTATCTTCATTCCAATATCCTTTAGTGCCTCAATCTTAGGCTCATCTATCTCACTTAGGACTACCTGATAGAAATTGACGCCCATAAATTTAAATTAGAAATATCAACAATGGGACGTATCTTTTCTCACATATATGTTTAAAAAATTCAATTACATAACAATATTTTATAAATTACTACTACTGTTTGGTGCCAAGGGCGCGAGTACCCAGCTTGTAAATCAGGGCCTGCACTTGTAAACTGCAACACCCTAGATTTAATTAAAAAATACACCTTAGAAAGTGGGCTAAGCCAACCTAGCCAAAGCCATCACCTTAGCCCATTCCCGCTCCACCCTGGCACTAGAACCATAAGGGGACTGAGCCCCTCCTCCCCCTCACAGCACAGTTGCCCCCTCCCCCTCTATACTGGATTGGCATCTCGCCCTTCTCCACAGCGTGTTCTCCTTCATAGATATCGATTGTAGCATGGATCAAGGAGCGAATTAGCAAAACAGAATGGCAAGGAGAAGAGGAGCAACAAGATGCGCTAAATTGGAGTTTCCCCCATCGTTCCCATATCAATAATCAAGATAATATTATATGTTAAAACAAAGATTTATCTAGTTTGAAGCATGCTTATGATTGTTAAGCTGTCTATGATCATGTTTTATACTCTTAGCAAGAATAATGTTATATGCGGTCTCATCTGGAGGAATATGGTTCTGATATTATTAGCCTGATGTCATCTCGCATTTGCATTGCATTTGAAATTATGCCATGAACTCACAATTGTGATTGTATTGGTACAACATCGTATATTGCCACAGTACAATGTAGCTTCGCACTTTGTTGGGTGTGAAGACATTGGACTTATCAGTAAGTTGCATATGCATAAATTGTAGTTTTGTTATGGAAGTTATGCAGTCTAAGTATATTTGAGGAGTGTACACTTCTCGAGAATTTATAAAGAGGTGGATTTACTTTCATATGTGAAGTTATGAAGTTTATATATTCGGATGATTAACTTATTATGTTACGATGTTCTTACTCTTGTTTTAAATGATTACCTAATGAACTTATAGTTTAAATAGCTTGTTAATGCAATTTATTTGCTGAGATTTATTCTCTCACCCAGTCTTTCTAGGTACTTGATGTGGCATGCATGCTTGAGGGGATGAGAGTAGCAGCACTTCTACACACGTCATAAACTTATTTAACCTTTAGTGTTATTGTTGGCACCAAAATGCGCTGCCACACCTGAGCACCTTTTGTGCAACCCGCAGCGGCACCCAGAGAAGCGCGGCCACGGGGATACATGCCGCTGAACGATCACCAAGGAGGGACCCCACCCCACCAGGGTGAACGCGCGCCAGTTTGTCCTATGCTCGGCAGGCCAGCTAGGATGTGCTCTAACGCCGTAGAGACAAGAGACGACAAAAATCAAGGGGTATGAGGGTGAATAGACAAGGGATACAGGAAGAAAGAAGAAGGAGGATGCAGAAGATAGAGGTAGGGGTAGTAGATTGATTTTGACGATTGATTGGTAGTTGTTTCAATCGGCCTTGAACCCCTATATTTATAAAGGGGTGGTCTTGCATCTATATAGACTTGTCCACATCCAATCAGGTTTAGAAATGTGTTAAGATTCAGGAAACCCTAGCCTTGAAGCAAGGAAACTCAAAAATGGCCAACTTGGACTTGGACTGGAAGTCTGTCGGTCAGACCGTCGGGACAATGTCCGTCAGACCGCTATGGGGTCCTCGCTCGGACTGGCCAACATAGCCCGATCAGACAGAGGGGGAGGGGTACAATTAGACCGTGAGTTGAATGTCAGTCTGACCGGCCTTTGCGAGAAGGCTCTGTCTGCTCCCAAAACTTAGCCTAAATATGACCTAATGCCAAATTTGGCTATCAACACATGCCCCTCTGTATTTTTGGCGAACCTGTAAGCCTAAAAGCACTAAACACGAGATTATCTAAGGACAATATCCACCAATATCAGTCATGAATGCCTCTAAGGCTATATGTTTAGTGGCGAGGTAATAATTTTACTTGAAGAGGCTCCCTCTTGTTCAGATATTATGATTTGCTTTGGCCAACACTTTTGCTTCACCACCTTTTTTATTTTATTCTTTTGTGACCAATTCCTTCGCCTCAACCAGCTATGAGATGAGCACTGTTGGTCATTCAAAATCAGTCATTGTGGTAATGCCCATAATGGATAATAATATTGCATATAAGTAGGCATCATCCATGTACCGTTGAAGCTCCATGGCTATATGCTAGAAATTTTAAATTTAATTTTATTAACATAGTGATTAATTTACTTCAACATTGTACAATATATCCCCCTCTTCCTTGTTTACCTACATGAAATACTGTGGACTTGGCACCTAAGATTGATGTTGAATTTTAAGCTCAAACTATTTCCCTTATTCAAATAAATTTTCCATTGCACAAATCTTCGATCATGTTAGACAGACCAAACAGTACACAAACATATATCAACAAGCTGAGTTGCATTTTTGACAAGAGGATTACAATAACTATATGGGGCTCGGGCTCAACCGAAATGGTTTGGGCCTCAAGTATGCCATTGCGATGCACATGGGGCCAAGAAATGGACTTCTCCTTCTATCGATTATTTTCCGATTGAGATGTATGGATCCATGTGTCTACATATGTACCTAGATTCTGCTCATGAATTAACGAACATGTTCAATAGCTCTATTTGCCTCTTGCCATTCTATGAATCGTTTCCTTTTTGTGCATGACACCCCCCACCCCCTTTGGCAGCATCTACTAATTCGGAACTTAATTTGAAAGCCATATTTCGACCTAGATGATTTTGGGATACTTCTAATAACTAACGAATGGCATGTGCTCTACCTTGTTTAGATCCTATTTCAATTGGAACTTTCTATGCGGCTGCGGGGGCAATGCAGAGTGGGACCAAAAGGGGGCCAATGGCCAGAGCGGTGGTGGTTCATGTAGGTATATAGTAATTCAAGCATGATGGTGAGTGAAGGAATTGAACCTGAGATGGGCCAATGGCTGCCGGCAGTGGCGAAGAAGACTCCAAAATAGGCAACACCAACACAGAGATTGCTCGGGGGAATTTCAAAAGAAATCGATGCAACCTATTGTTTTCTAGGAAACTCAAGGTGGTAAGATATAGAGGAATAGGGCCGTAAGTTCACTGATGGCGAGTAATCAAGAAAAGTGACGACGACGGCCTAAATTGTGGGTGTTTCGTCCTTGCCCCAAATTGAGCTCGAAGGAGGGTGGGAATGGGACCTTGAGAACACCAGGAACACGGTGGCGATGTCATTTGGAGAAATGGCCCATTGTGGAGGTCGTGCACTCGTGTGGTGGCGTTATGGGCAGCGGCAGTGAGCAGGGAGGAAGGCGGTCACGTGATGGCAAGCAGGTGAGAGTGTGGTGCTCAGCGCAGTAATGGGCCCGGCTTGCTAGCGAGACAAGAAGATGGAATTGGACTGCACTGGGAACTGCTTTGGGTAACATGATGTTAGCAAAGAGGGGAAATTTGGTAAGAATATTTTTGGAGTTTTCACGGTGCAGCTTTAATATCATACATGAATTCTAATGTTAAATTTGGAGTATGTAAAATTTCAGGAAAACAACGAGAGAGAAAAACAAGGAATGGGATATCTGACTTATGGACTGAGCCTGAGAAATTGAACTTCGATATGACAACCTTTGGCAGGGAAAAAGAAAGGAGTACGAATTTCGAATTTTGAATCTACGAGTATTTATTGGGTACTCTGAATTTGAATCTGACCTTTGCATTTTTAAAGATATTTTTGAAAGTGGAATGAATTCGAATGTGAGATTCGAGCTCGAGGGAGGTTTGGTGATTTCACATAATATTTAAAGAACAAATTGAATTATTAGGACCAAAGGAATTTGAGTCTCGGACCTCCGGATTTTTGTGGAAAGAAGAATGGGAATTTTGGTACTGAGTAGAAACAAAAATTTGATGGGATGAGGATTGTAAGGCCGATGTGGAAACTCGTCAATAGAACATCAAACCCAAAGCTGAGAGGAATTGTGGGGAGAAAAGGAATATAATTAGGAGTGCTATTTGAACGTGTTCGAAGGAATTTTGCAAAAGGGAACTTAACGAGGGAAATTCGAATTTCAGTTGAATTGGGAATTTTGGGATTGATTTTGACAAGTGGATTTTGGGGTGGCGCCAAGGAAGGATTAAATTAGGATTTTTGCTATGACTTAGCACTAGAAAGAAACAAAATTTCTGCAGTTACGTTTTTATTAAAATTATTTTAACGACCCAAAAACCAGGGCATTATACAAAGTTAACTCTTAATTTTGTATAATTGGATCTAACAAATATTAATGGTATAAAGTTTGGTCAATAACCATAGAAAGTACATTTCAATCAAAATTTTAGTACTGCAAAATGGAAAAATAACGAACCTGTTGCTTGAGCAGGGACCAAGCATCATCAGACCCTAGTTTGTTGACACGGTGAATATACATGGCTTTCACCCCCTTGGCAATTCTATCATCTCTTGTGGTAACAATGACTCGGCTACCATGACCACCATGACTGAAAGGTACGCAGAGGAAGTCGTTCCATGCTCTTTCAGTCCACAAATCATCCAGCACCAAAAAGAATTTCTTTCCCTTGATGGCATTCACAAGTATTGGCTCAAGCATAGATCTGTCGTGAGAGCCACGGTGATCTCCCCCAGTGGTAACGATGGCAGTCCTCAACAGATCAGCCTGATTGAACTTCTGCGTGACACTCAACCATATCTTCTCGTCAAACTTCTCTTGCACGGTCTCCTCATTGAAGACTTTCTTGGCAAGGGTAGTTTTACCAATGCCACCAACACCGACGAGGGCTAATAGCAGGACATTGTTGCCCGCATGAACAGCATTCCATTCCTCTGTTAGCATCTTCACGATTGCTGATGTATCCTCTTCGATCTTCTGGCCGACAACACCCGATCGCTCCAACACCGGCGATGTTGTACGGCTGATGAGTTGAGAGGCTGTCCTTCGATCTTGGTAGGCTTCCAGCTTCATGAATTTAAACTCTGCACTTGTCCTGCATATGCTGTCAAGGCTCTGGTTGAGCTTCTTGATGCGGCTGGCAATATTGTGTGCAAAGAGAGGATTCCGTAGGCAGAACAACAAGGGGTTGCAACAGCCCAAATCAACCGATGCACCCTGCTCCATGGCCTTAAGTTGGCAGAGCTCTAGGATATCAGTGGCATCATACATGATGCCCTTCAGCTTCCTCACCCACCCTTCAACATGGTTGTCAGTGATGCGCTTCTTCTCAGCATTGGCGAGGTAGTCCTTCAGAAATTGAAGCTTTTCATCCAGCTTGCCGATCTCGTCAGAGACACCAAGCAGCAAGCCCACCTGATCTTTGGCCACCTGGATGACCAGGTCACTGAGGTAGGACACAAAAGCATCTAGGACAATGGCCATTTTTCTTGTTCCCAGACAATGATTGTATAAGTGTTTTGTGCGTAGCAAGGTGGAAGGTGGCAATTACGAATTTATAGTGCTGCAAGAGGTATCAAGTTCATTGCGTACCTTATGCTCGCTGGCATGGAAAATTGATCCGTTCCTTGAGACATCAGCAAAGCAAAAGACATGTTGTGGCAGTATGGATGCTATACCTGTCTTCTTTCCAGCTAGAGAAAAAGCCATTGCTGTGCACTTGTATTCTCCCCTCTTCGCTTTTCATGTTGGCATGGGCAAGAAAGAAATCTGAAGGGGCCTCAGCATCATGGAAAGAAACAAATGAACAAAGCGTGAGAAGCAAATCGAATTAGTACTTTAGTAGTAGGTTACCAGAATAAACGAAAACCCACCATGATATCAGCTTAATTTCTTGCTGGTAGGTTCATGACCGGGTATACATCTTCAACGGAGACCAACTTCCAGTCTCTGACTCTCTGTGACGTCATGGTGTCGACGTCAAGGCCAAGCCAAGGACCCGAGGCGAACCGTTCCACCAATGCATTTCGCCGAATGGGTGGTGGGCCTAGAGTTACAGCAGCCCTCCGCCGGCATGGGCGAAGGCCGAGGCGTGCGAGACGGCTGCAACTGGACTTGTGGATCATGGGGGGGCGGCGGCGGCGCAGAGGGGGGAGGATGAGAGCACAGTGAGCGGCCGGGCGGGGCGGCGTTTCTTGCCATGGCTCGCCGCAGTCGTGCGGTACTCCTGGCTTCTTACTTACTGTGTAGACTGTGTATATCTGTGTACCTCCTACTTAAAGGGAATTTATCCTAAATTTGAAATTAATAGTAATAGGCTGGTTTGTAACTGAGGTGGACTTTTTTTTATCTAAGCCATTACAATTCGTTCTCACCAAGATGGCTAGATTTATTCACAATTTCTCTCGTTGACTTGAATGTTCTCTGATTGTCCAATTAGCATAGACTAATCACTAACCCATGGATTGCACGGACTATTTATTTGTTGTGATAAATATTAAGATTTATCATATGATGAATATGTTGCTTATTTTCTAAATTATAGTGGCTAAGATTATGTCAACTAGTTATAGCCTGACCACGGTATTTGTGTACATAAGAATCGGCTGATATGAGGATGCACGCGTGTGGAGGCCATGGGCTCCGGGTACCTCATGACAAGCATATGGGCCACTCGGATAGAGGATGGGTCTAGCCTTGTAATTAGAGATATGATAAAGCTCGGCAGACTTACCCTTATACAATAAGGAAGATATAGTTCTAGTTGGACAAGTTATATCTCTAGAAGGAGATCCCTTGGACATAGTCCGATTGGGACTCCTATTTTGTAACCCTGTCCCCCAGTATATAAAGGGAGGCAGGGGCGCCCCATGAGGACAGAAGAGGTGGAGGTTCATGAGAATCACTATCATACATCCTCAAAGGAAATACACCACAACTAGACGTAGAGTATTACCTCATATCAAAGGCCTAAACCAGTACACATCGACAGTTGGTGCGCCAGGTAGGGGTTTCGTCGAGATCACCTTCATCAAACCCGATGGATCCAATCAAGGGAGTCGACGGCACCAATTTCTCCCCCGGAGACACGATCACACTTGGGAGTCTCGATTTCGTCGCCGACAAGTTTGGCAACCTTACCTTGGCTGACTCGGACCCGATCCGATCGGCCGAGAAACTAGCCAACTCCGCGCTAGTTGGCCCACACGACGCTGCAGCAACCCTCGTCAACTTGCTGTAGCAATCTTCATCTTGTCCGGATCTCGGGACAACTCTTTCCTTTCGTGTTCGACTCGGACTCGGCCTTAAGCCGGCCAAGATCGAGCTAAGAAGGGAAGAGATCGTCAATCTCCCATGCAGACTCGGCAACGTCGCGGATATCTTCAAACAACATCCGACGCGACAAATCCAATCCCCTGGAGTTCAACTCGGATACGGCCCAGAGCTACACGAGATCGGATCTAGGGAGGTTGGAGTTATAATCACCCCCATCAACTATTTCGACTTCAACTCTCAGTCGAACTCCGACTCTAAGTCGGACAGCAGTTTAGCAAGCTTCTCTCTGCCACAAGAAATCTTCATGGCATCCAAAGGCTCTACTCCTACTCAGGGATCACGCCAATTGCGAGAACAACAAGAGGAAGAAGCAAGACGCCTGCACGCCCGTAATGACGACCTACGCAGAGCTGGGTGGACTGCTCAGCAACAAATCCTCCAAACCCAAGTCGGCGACCACGACGTCTTTGTTACTCCTCAACAGAACATCGTGGCTGCTGCAACTCTACTGAATACACTCCAGTTTGAGCCTGATCACCAGGCCACCCCGACTATAGCGAGGATAAAAGCCATGATTACCGCTACTGCATGTCAGCAGTACCAATAGTCGGGTGATACCCTCATACCGACCAACCGGTCGGCATCTTCAACGACAGTCTCATCCGCCTCAAAGCGACGCCGAGCGGCCGGCTCTAGTCAGCTGCAGAAGGAGTCACGCCAAACGTCACTCGGCAACCTCAACAACAACCAGCGGTATCAAAGTGACAGTCAGGACAATTGGGATCTCCGAAGCTGACTATGGCGTGACCTTCGACAGGACATCAACGCTCGGTGCCGCGAACGAAAGGAAGACGAGCAACGCCGATTAGAAGACGAGAATGAGCGCTTCGGCCTCCACCACGAGCGGTCTCGCCATCGTAGGCGGAGTCGGAGTCCTTACGAAGATGAAGGTGTACCGGCTTTCACCCACGAGCTGCAACAAGTCGACTAGCCATCAGGTTTCAAGCCGATTGGAATTGAAAAATACGACGGGAAGACCAACCCCGAGTCCTGGCTCGTGGTCTACACTCTGGCGATCTGAGCAGCCGGAGGAGATCACAAAGCCATAGCTAACTACTTCCCAGTCGCTCTAGCCGACTCAGCGAAGACATGGCTAACGGGACTTCCCAAGCAATCAATCGGCTCCTGAGGAGAATTCCGGGAACGCTTCATCACCAACTTCCAGGGAACATACGAGAGACCATCTTCCGAGTACAACTTATATCAGTTGCATCAAAGGAAGAACGAGTCTCTTTGTGACTTCATCAAGAGGTTTTCTGAGAAGAAGAACTCAATCCCGAAGATCAAGGACGAGGTTGTCATCGCCGCCTTTTGAAAAGGAGTCAAAGACACCTCGTTCATCCCTAAATTCACTCGGAAGCCTCCCAACTCTGTCAAGGCTCTATTCGACATGGCGAACAAGTACGCCGACTCGACCGACGCTGTTGCTGAGGCTCTCGATGACAAGAAGGCACACTAACAGAAGGAGCGGAAGGGCACCGATGATGCGGCCCCGACTAAAGCCGAGAACCGCAAATGCAAGTCGGACGGCTTCATTGTGGCAGTCGGTCACAACCGTCTTCGACCTTCAACGGTTAGAGATTATCAAAACAACAAGTGACATGTTTGAGGGCTCACAAGCTCAAACGCAAGGATCGCATCCCCACTCCCAAATACCGAACAGTTAAGTCACTTTCTGATAAATATTTCTACACTCGGCCTCGCCAATGCCACAGCCGCTTACACCTAATAGGTGTACAAGCTGCACATTTTTTGTTTTTGCTCTTAATGATTGCAAAAGTACTCGAGTGACATAAATTCCGATTCGTGAAATTTTGCTCCATGAAAGATGAACTCAAGTCACCCGAAACACGTGTCTGGGAAAGAGCCATGGGCCAACTCTCGACGCTCGGGGACTATAACTAGTCGGGTAGAGTGCTTAAATGTAAGGGGTCAACTACTCGGGAAAATTAATATCAAAAAAGGAAGAACATGTAATTACATCAATTGTAAAATAGATAAATTTTCCTCGGGTAATTGTTTTCATCATCAGATGCTACTCATCCGATATGTTTATAATGCAGGGCCAGTTTTGGATACGCGTGACAGGAACTCAGGGCTGCGAGCCTATCTCCTACGCTCGGGGGCTGGACCAGTCTGCCAAAAATCACTCGGAATGCTCCATGAGGACTACTAACCGAGTACTTACGCCAATTGAGACGTCATCTTCCCTGGCTACACTTCATATGTAGGCTAATAACCGACCTCCGGCGCTAGTCGGAGCTCGGGTACCACTTGGCTGGGTGAGGTACGCCTCATGAGGGTTGCCAATCAAATCCTACGCTAATGCTAGGTTCGGATACCTTATTCGGTCACAACTCCGCTAAGTTGGGTATGCCCCATAAGGGTCGCCAGCCGAATCCTATACTAATGCAAGGTTCGGGTGCCTTATTTGGCTCGCCAGTCGAGGCTCGTGTTCCACTCGGCTAAGTAGGGTACGCCTCATGAGGAACGCCAGTCCAATCCTATGCTAATGCTAGGTTCGGGTACCTTATTTGGTCACAACTCTGTTAGGTTAGGTACGCCCCATGAGGGTCACCAGCCGAATCCTATGCTAATGCAAGGTTTGGGTACCTTATTTGGCTATAACTCTGTCGGATATGATACGCCCCATGAGGGTCGCCAGCCGAATCCTATCCGTAATGCAAGGTTCGGGTACCTTGTTCAGTTTTACTGAAGTCAGAGAAGACCTACGTCGTCAAAGTGCATCCGGAGTTCTCATGCACTACGTCACACCTCAGGAGGGCAAGCAGATCCTGTAATATACCTACTCAGGTATCTGTGGTAACCACGCTGCATTCAGAACATAAGTCGGAATGGCTTACGGGCAAGGATTCTTCTGGCTGATTGCGGTTACCGACACCGAAAAATTCATCCTGACATGCGAGGGATGTTGGTTTTATAGGGCTGCGCTGGATAGATCAGTTTAGGCCGGTTTATTCGGTAGTAGCCGGTTTATTCGGTAGTAGACTACAAGATATGAGTTTCTACAGTAGCACGCTCAATTTGGGCCGCTCGCTGACTGTGTTAAAATCACAGTGCTGGTGTTACCTACAGAAACCGATTGGGTAATCAGATATGCTTTGTGAAAGCCTAATTATTGAACACATGTGTTCAGATATCTGTATTATTCACCAGGTATTGAGGATATATCCCTATAAAGATCACCAGCTGGTCTCCATTAAAATTAGGGATGTAGGTATCTCTCAAGTACACCTGACCATAAATTAGATTAAAATTCATAAAGTGGTATTCAGCTTACATGCTTAACCAACAGTTGCCATGAGCAAACCTCTTTCCAGCCGACATGACGCTGAAGAGTCTAACTTTCGAGTGGTATACTACTCGGGAAAGAGTATAAACACTCTTTCCGGCTGACACGAAGCTAAAGAGTTTAACTTTTGAGTGAGACGCCACTCGGGAAAGACTATAAATACTTTTTCCAGCTGACATGAAGCTGAAGAGTCTAATTTCAGAGTGACATAATACTCGGGAAAGACTATAAAATATTTCCGGTTGATATGATGTTGAAAAGTCTCATATACCAGTAGTGTACTACTCGGGAACGACTATAAGGTTAAAAATCTTTGACTTTATGTTTAATTGTTTCATAATTAAGCACAAAGTCAGGGGCTACACCTAATAGGTGCGCCTATTCGGTGCACACTATTCATGTTTCTACATGAAGCCCTTCATAACCTCGCTGCCAGCTGACATGAAGCAGGACTCAGGAGAAGAAGCACTCAGACAAAGAGTACTCGGGAGCAATGCACTCGGGAATTTTTCACCGTGGAGGATGAGCACTCGGCATCAGCTGTAACTCAACTATGAAGATCTCAGGGGCTACTGTGGAAGCCATGGACCCCGGGTACATCATGACAAGCATATGGGCCACTCGGACAGAGGATGGGGCTAGCCTTGTAATTAGATATATGATAGAGCTCGGCAGATTTAGCCTTATATGATAAAGAAGATACAGTCCTAGTTAGGCAAGTTATATCTCTAGAAGGAGATCCCTTGGTCGTAGTCCGACTGGGACTCCTACTTTGTAACCATGTTCCCCAGTATATAAGGGGAGGCAGGGCGCCCCATGAGGACAGAAGAGGTGGAGGTTCATGAGAATCACCATTACACATCCTCAAAGGAAATACACCACAACTGGACGTAGGGTATTACCTTACATCGAGGGCCTGAACCAGTATAAATCTTTCGTGTTCCTTTGCAATCCATCGAGTTTTGCTCCGACGAGTAGCCCTATATTCATATTACCGGTGTAAAACATCGACAATGCGAAAATGTAACAAGGAAGTAGGAGATAGGGATTTTTGTGGAGGTTAATTTAGACCGTCAGAGTAGGTAATAGCCCTACATCATGTTTATATATATATATTGATCTGTGGACACACCGCATACAAAGGTGGAAAACCTGATCTACACAACTATGTCGAGCAGATTGGCTATTGGTGATGAAGTTGGCGTCTAGCTCTAACAGAATCGTATAGATGTCGACTCGATGTGACTTGTTGAGATTTCGATTCGCTTCACCTCCCCACTTGGAGATATTCTATTTATTATACCAACATGTGACTTTTGTCTAAGTAGAACTAGGAAGATCTTGTATTTGGGGTTATCTTTCTTTTTAGGACTAGGTATGTAGTATTCTAGCTAACTAGCTAAGGTATACCCACGTATGTGGGGTGTCACATATTTACTCTAGAGTCTATGCCAATTACACCTTGCTAATTGTTAATTCTGAATTTTGAAGTTAAATTAACAAAATTCTTAATCGAGAGTGCAAGAGGGGCAGAACTTCCTATTTATTAATTACGAGTTTTGGGATTATTAAATTTTGGAAAAACTAAGGAAAATCTTATTTATATGAAATCTCAATATCATATATGGTCATGATAAAACAGTCCACCGAATCAACAGTCATTTTTTTCTAATTACCTTATGAAATTCTTCAAAGTGCCCAATTGATATATGTACAGATAGATAGATGTAGATATGGAGCAAACATCCTTCGGTTTTTTATCAAATGTAAATTTCGCAGGACTCAAGCATTTGTAATTCCATTTTACAATTTGTTTAAGATAACCCCTTGTTTTGTAGGAAAAATATTGGAATTTTGAAGTTCTAATTTTTTTTCTGAACTATATTCAAGACGATATGTTTTCATTACCAGAGGGAGTAAACTAGTTTTGTCTCTTGCAGAAGGCAGTTGGCAAACAAACGATTCTATCGCGCCAATAAAGTTTCGGGGGCAGCAAAAGAGAGGATGTTGTAACAACAGAGAGTGATCATTTGATGGCAAACATTCATTCAGCGTCACTTCCGTACTGTGCGAGATTTTGGAGAAAAGCAAGTGAAAGTTCATCTGCCAATGTGAATGGTACCGACTCTTCGGGCTGTAGTCGAACGGATCAAAGGGAGGTGAGATTTGCCAAATTGCCAATGTGTTTAGCTGATGAAAATTGAAAATCTTATAAACAATGAGACGGAGTAGCAGGTTTAATTATGCATACAAATCTCGTGATTCTCCACTACATCACAGACCTGTTATCATGTTAGGGCCTGTTAGAATTCGCTTGTGTGTATGGGGTTATAAGCCACATGTAAAACGAGAAACATTATTAACATACGATTAATTAAGTATTAACTATTACAAACTTGAAAAATGGATGTATTTGATTTTTTAAGAGATACTTTCATATAGAAATTTTTTTTTCAAAAAACGTACCGTTTTACGTTTTGAGAAACGTGCTAATGAAAATCGAGAAAAGAAACTAGAAACAAAAGTTGTTCCAAACACCCTGTTAGTGTGGACGAACCCGATTCAGCAATCAATACTTGCCCTTTTTGCCGTACTGCCAAACCTTGCCAAATTTTATCATGAGAAACAAACTAGCTTTAGGTACTGTTCGAAGGTGAGGGTTGAGTGTGAAAACTCTCTCGTTTTCTATGAATACGCTTCCCGAATTACTAAACAGTGTGTTTTTTGTAAAAATTTTCTATCTAAAAGTTGTTTTAAAAATCAAATAAATCGATTTTTCAAGTTTGTAATAATTAAAACTTAATTAATCATACGCTAATGGCTTGTCTCGTTTTGCATGTGTTGAAATTTTCACCTAAAGCCTAATCTTCGAACAAAGCCTTAGGCATAGTTGGAATGTGAGGGAAAGGGTGCAAACCCTCCTCGTTTCCTATGAGCACGCTTTCCGAACTCCTAAACGGTGTGTTTTTTGTAAAAAATTTTCTATATAAAGTTACTTTAAAAAATCATATTAATCCTTTTTCAAATTTATAATAGCTAATACTCAATTAATCATGTACTATGGCTCACTTTATTTTACGTGATCTTCTTCTTCTTCTTCACTCACTCTCAAACTAAGCCTTTATGGGGACCATTCGAAGGAGGGTCCAAATATCCCACAACACACGTAACCGTCCAGGAAGTTTAGTTGCAGTAGAATGATAGAAAAACAGAACTTCGATTAATTATACAAACCGATAAGGTTCTAATACAACTCAGACTCAACGCACGCACACAATGGGCCTATGGCCATACACATACAATAAAAAGGCACAACTCTGCACCACAGGAACGGCCTGTGCGTAGAGTCAATCTAGAAGTCGAAATCTTCGTTTTTGTCCCAATCCTGCGGATTGTCGACTTCCACGACTTTACCTGCAGCATCTTCTTGACCAGCTGGAGCCCAAAATATGCAAGTCTGAGTACACAAGTACTCCGTAAGCCATGCAGGGAAACCTATACTAATGCAGGATATAACAAAGAAGGGAATTAACTTAACTCTAAGCTTTATCAGTAGTTCACAACTATCCCATTTCATAAACAAATTTAATTTTAAACGTTTTGTCATCTCATGCCATTATACCTCAAATTTAAACCATTCTTTCAAGCCTACTTATGCCATTACTCTGGATTCACCCATAGACATATCTCCATTAACTGGGAGCACGGCGTATTTGAATACCAAACGACTCTACAGCGTTTGTCCAGCTTTACCCACATGATACCCAAAGCTAGCCAGGCTGAAGATAACAAAGTGTAATACTGCCCTAAGAGCATCTCCGTTCTACCTAGCGGGTTACAGGACAAGGCGCCTATTGGCCTCAACTTGGCTTTCGCGAGGGTGTGCACCAACTCGACGACTCGTCCACTCACTATTGCACGACTAGGAAGAACACGTAGTCCTCAAAGACCGCAAAGAGCACCGTAGCACCCATACTCACATAATCAAACAATCTCACATCACCCAGTGGCCATTACACACGTTAAAGCCTAAAATGTCAATTCACCGAAAGGCTTCAGAAGTTCAATTCACCAGGGCAGTGTACACTAGGTCCGAATATCTCGATCATGCGGATGGGAGCTAACTATGTCACTTATACTGGCACAAGGGGGTTATGTCCTTAAAAACTTTAAATAAACCAATGCTTTTCCAAGTTATCACATGAAATTATATAATTTATATAATAGTCGACATATTCATAGTAATCAAGATTAAACTAGGGTTATCAACAGGTTAATAGGCTCAATTCAAGGCATGAAAATATACTTATAACAGCATAGAATAAAAGTGATCACTATTTCGAAATACTTTTAGAAAATCAACACATGCATCCTATATAAGTACTTCAAGGTAGTACTCTACCCAAAATATGACCTAGCTCTAGATTGGGTTCAATTATTGTTCAAAAGATACATGACTTTCCTTTGGGATTGGCGTAGTTGTACTGCTCGTCTCCTCATACGGCTGCGAAGGCGTACGCGTCAGCTACGAACTCGAACTCATCGATTGGATCGGCTGCGACGTGATCTATCGATATACAAATAAAAATAAATAAGCGAATAACTCCAAATAAATGCCAAAACTCAGAAAGTGCACGAGATATCAAAAAGAAGAATTATGGAAGAAATTTGGGAATTTTCCGGAGTCACGGCAAGCAGCAAACCCTAAGGTCAGAATTATGGTTGCGTCAACGGATGCTCGGATCGCGACGAAACTAGCGCGGTTGGATTCAGAACAATTCAAGGAGTCGGAAATATGTCTCGAATTTTGATTTTGAGGTCAAACGATCACTGAACCGATTGAACCAGAGAATAAAGAATTTTTGGATTTATTTTTCTAAAAGAAAATGGAAATCGGTCTGTTTGCAACAACGACGACGGCTAGCTAAGGCCGAGCTCGAGAGGATAGATGCTCAATGTGTGCACACTGATTCATCACCAGCGAAGCAGCTGCGTGGCGATGGTTAGAAGGTGGTGGTGATCGGCCAGGTGAAGCTTGCTTCATCCAAGCAGAGGCGAGTCAGAGAGAGACACAGTGGGGAGTTGGGCTGGCCAGCCTGGCTCAGAAAAGAAATAAGGGAAAAAAAAGAAGGAAAGGAAGAAAGAAAAGGAAACGGCCGGGCTGAGAAAGTGGGTCGGTCAACAGAAGGGAGAATGGGCCAATGACCCGAGAACGACACGAACCCATCCATGAGGATTTTGAGATGAATTGCACTTTCGGAGGGAAAAAGGACAAAAAAGGAAAAAACGACAAATAAAGAACGAAAAAGACTTTTAAAATAGAACAAAACGGAAAACTCGATACATGGTTTTCGAAAATTCACAAAAATAAAAACGATTTTAAAACTAAGTGATTTTTAAGGCTGTTAGGTGAGTTTGAAGGTGATGGAAGAAGATGAAGATGATCATGCAAAACAAGATATCTCATTAATGAATAATTAATTAAGTATTAGCTATTACCAACTTGAAAATTGGATTAATATGATTTTTTAAAGCAACTTTTAGATATAAATTTTTTTTAAAAAACATACTGTTTAATTAATTCGAGAAGCATGCTCATAAGAAACGAGGGGATTTTTCACACCATCCTTTAGATTCGAACAGATCCTTATTGTGATTGCAAATATAGGATGTGGGTTTGAATTGAAACACAACTCACGTCACTGAGGTAGGACGCAAAAGCATCTAGGACTATAGCCATTTTTCTTGTTCCCAGACAAGGACTGTAAGCTTTTTATGTGCAGTGATGTGGAAGGTATCAATGACATATTTATAGTACTGCAAGAGGTAGCAAGTTCAGTGAGTGCCTTTTGCTCGCTGGCATGAATAAATTGATCCGTTTCTTGAGACATCAGCAAAGCAAAAGACATGTTCTCGAAGTATGGATGTTGGATGCCAATGTCATGCCTTGCTTGCTTTCCAGCCAGAAAAAAAAAATCACCACTTATGTGCAGTTATTCTCCTCCCTATGCTTTTGCTTTTGGAAGGGGCAAGAAAGACATCCAGAGGGGCCTCTGTATCATGGAAAGAAACAAACTAACAAAGCGTGAGCAGCTAATCGAATGAGTACTCGCTTACCAGAATCACCGTGCAGAAAAGAAGCTTCTTGCGGATAGGATCCAGGACCAGGCTTGCATCTTCCACGGTGACCAATGTACAGCGTCAGTGAGGCCTTGGTATCGACGTCAAGGCCAAGCCGAGGCAGATCGCTCCACCTGCGCATTTCGCCGAACGGGTGGCGGGCCGCCCTGGACATGCGGAGGGTCCGAGGCGAACGAGGAGGCTGCAACGGGACATGTGGGCTCTAACATGGGACGCCGGCGGCGCGGCGAGGAGGACGGGAGGTGAGGGGGGCGGAGCGGCGGAGCTTCTTGGCTTCTTTTGCCACGGCTCGCCGCCGCCTGCTGCCAGGTTGTACAGAACTCCGCAGCGGGTGGTGCCGCACGCCGCTGAGAATTTTTTTCCGGGTTGGAGAGGGAATTTTGTTAGACCTGACACATTTTATGGAGAAATGTTTTTTAAAAACAATAAATTTCATATAACTTGGGGAATTTTAGTCAAATTTTACAATTTATTTTAGATAACCCCAGTTTTGGGAGCAGAATATATTTCAGAAAGTTGGCTCACCAAGGACACTTCTGTCGAATTAAATTGTTTGGTGTTCTGAAAACCGTAGGTTTGCTTACTACTCCGTATAATATACTGAATATTCTTTATTTGTTAAATTATATGGAGTATATATATGCTTTGAATGTATTTTTACTGCTGCGACTTATAAGCTGTATATACGCTTTGTTCCACTTCTTGCTACCCAAAACCAAGTTAAAAAAGAAAAAGAAAGAGGCCAAGGAACCCTTTAAGTTGTGTATTTTTTCTTTCAACTTTTCGAACAAGATCATGAAAGCAAATCATTATGCAACTTATTTCCAAACCATTTTTCTAGGGGCTTTAACTAACCCTCTCACAAAACAACTCGTTATGGTGATGTAATATCATTTTATGACAAGATCGAAATGTTTTGATACACTACCTTTGTCAGCGGAACAAGAGGCTTGGCCAGACGCTAGCAGACAGTTTTGAGTTGCATGCATCCATCTATTCAATATGAAAGCTTAAGCTGATAGGCAAACAAAGGCAATTTATTTATACTCCAATCTTTCCCACCCCCTTCACCTAGGAGTAGATAACAAGCTAGCTCGGCTCGTTAAAGCTCGGCTTGTTTGAGCTTGTTACCTTAACGAGCTAAAAATTTAACTCGGCTTGGCTCGCGAGCTGGCTCGTTAATACACTCATATCATCTTTATAATTTTAAATTTATCATCTTACCATATATTAACATAATAATAAATGCTAGCTAATAAAGAACTCACAAAATACAAATAGTTTGAATGTAATTAAAAAGATAAGCACTAATTAAGAAGCACTAAGTATACAAAGTTATGGTAATCTCTTATATTAATGAGCTAAACAAACAGCTCGCGAGTTAACTCGTTAAGCTCACGAGCTAAAAACCTAGCTTGACTCGACTCATTATGACTATAAGTTCGAGCCGAGCTCGCTACAAGTTGATCTGAGCCTCGAGCCTTTTATCCACTCAGGGCCTCTCAAAGCCTCAAACATGGAATAGAAAGTGGCCTGTAAATTTTTATTTAATTGTATGTTAGCCAAGATTCAAACTTGAGACCTCTTGCTATATTGAGTTACACGCACTAATCAGTTTAACAAAAACACCATATTGAATTTCATACATCAACCAATTTAACTAAAAACTTAAGCTAATATGTAAAGGCGGGCAATTTGCTTATACTCCAATAGGCACGGCAAAATTCAAAAGAATACTAATGGATTCATTTTTAAAATTTTTATTAAATGCTAAACAACAAAAAGGATTCAAACTTCATGCAAAATTTTGGTTTATGCAATTTGGGACAAGTTTAAAATTTTATGAAATGTGTTTCAATTTAGCCAATATCTGTTCAACTTTATGTTTCAATGTGGCGTAAGGGTAAAATCGTCTTTTGCAAAGTTTTCTCTGAAGAGGATATATTAAAGTGTTTTGGCACACAACCACAAAATTAAAGTGTTCATAGCAAAATCATAAAACTAGAATATACTAGAGTAAATGTCATAAATATACAGTGTCATGTAGAAATTTTTGTCAATTGTTTTCGGTTATAATTCCTGGGCTATTTACCTTGGTGTCATTACACGCACGAATCTCAAAGCTCAACCAATGGCTGATGCAGTGCTAGTAGCCTGGTAAGCACCGGGTCCCTTCACCGGCAAAGCCACCACCGTAACGGCTGATGAACTGAAGTTACGTCACCTGTGGAGCGGGCCCTGCAACACACCTCTCGCATCGAACCACGCCGCCGCCCAAACCCCTCCTCGCCGGCGCTAATGGCGGCGCCGCCGTCGCCGCTGCACGCTCTCAGCCGTCTCCTCCTCCTGTCGCTCCTCCTCCTCGCATCCGTGGCCGCAGCAGCAACGGCGGCGGCTGAGGAGGAGGAGGAGTTCACGGAGGAGCTGCTCCTGCGCCCGCTCCCCGACATCAAGGCGCTGGCCCACTTCCAATTCCGCTCCTCCGCGCCACCCTCCAGCGCTGCCGGCCGCCACCACCACGTATTCCCCAAGGCCATCGCCCAGCTGGTACGTGCCCCCGTGTTCCCGCCTGCCCCAGTAGATAGATCTCGCGACTGCCGCTGCTCTTAGGAGGTTAGGGTTCGACGGTATGTGCTTGTTCGAATTGGGCTTGTCGAATTGGGCGTGTGGAGCTGTAGAATCAGGTGATACTAGACGGGGATAAAGCAATTGACTCGTTTTGATCGGCAGCAACGATGATTCTAGCAACTACTGCAGAACCTTTTCAGTTGATTCACTGTAGTTGGGACTGGACGAGGATCTTCACTACTGTATGCTGTATGCATAATGCTGACTATATCAGGCATTTTGTATTGGGGCACTTTATTTCTTTTTGTAAAAGAACGGTTTTTAATGATATATTGTATTTCAATTGACTTAGCCTGTGTTGCTGTTTGGACTTTGGTTTTCTTGATTCATCTGTAAAACATATGTTGTCTAAACTGCAATATGGAGGTCAACAATTGAAAGTGTTGTGTTGTTATGTGTCGGAACCATAAACTGGCACACAGAGAACGCGTCCCCCACAGTGCCCAGAGGACCAGGATTGTTAAGCTACGAAGCTAACTTATTTTTTATGTTAACAGTTTTACATTGTTTTCGATGAATGCCATGATGAATATTTAATGCAGATTTTGTGACATAAACCACCTTTTTTCTCACACCAGCATTTCCTAATATGGAAAGGAAGTCTTGAAAACATATTTTTACATCGGTAAGACAATGAGATAATACTGAATCATAAAGATTTGTGTAGTATATATCCCCTGTACATAGTTGCTTGTAGCTAATAATAGCTATTAACTAACATTCTGTAATGTGCTATTTGTTCAGATTACTGAGATTTCCTTAATGTGCTTATGCTCTCTAAACAACCAACCTAAATATCCCTTGATATGGATTCTCTATGCTATTGGGTTTATATGAAGTAAAACCATAATAATTTTATTCCTTCTGTCACATAAGAAGAATGAATCGTCTATTCCCCATCTGTTTAATAATTTTCTACTGCCTTCATAGCATGTCCTCGGTTACTGTTAACATTATCTTGTGCTGCCTAAACCAGGTCCAACAATTTCATATTAGTGAATTGGAGCTATCTTTCACACAAGGTCGATGGAATTATGAGCAGTGGGGTGGATCTGACCCAATGTCGACCAATTATGCAAAGCCTCCTGGTGTCGAGCTGTGGGCAGCTTTTGACCTTCCTTTGAGTGAGATTGATGCCACATGGAAGAACCTGACACACACACTCTCAGGCCTGTTTTGTGCATCCATTAACTTTTTAGAATCATCCACTGCATTTTCTGCTCCTCGTTGGGGATTTAAATTGAATGAAGGGAATCTAAGATATGGTGCATTGCCTCGTGAAGCTGTGTGCACTGAGAATCTCACACCTTGGTTGAAACTTCTTCCTTGTCGTGACAAAGCCGGGATAGCTTCTTTGCTTTACAGGCCTTCAATTTATAAAGGATATTACCATTCCCAAAAACTGAAATTGACATCATCTCAATCTTTTGGTATTATTATCGATCAGACATTGACAGTTGTTCTGCAGCCAGATACTTTTAGGGCTAAACATCTACATTCTACTGATGGACAATTGCAGCCTAGCTGGTCCATAAAAGATCTGTTTAACAGGAAGTTATCAGGAAAATGCCTTGTTTCTAAATCCAGCAGAGTATTTTTAGAGATTGAGAAAGATATAGTTGACAAAATTGACAAATCTGGAACCGAAGCTTCTTGGACCAATGAACTTTTTGTGCTGTCAACTGCCCCAGACAGGGTGCTCAAGAAATTAAATAGCATGGATGCCCAATCTTCTTCACTATATGAATATGATGTTAGTAACTACAACGATGATAAACCTTTGGATGTCAGCATAACCTGGAAACTTCCCCTCATATGGTCTTGCACTCCTGCACCATATCATGTAAACAGATTTCTCATGGGTAGTGGAAATGAAAGAGGGTCGATTGCTCTGTCATTTAGATCCACTAATTTGCATAAGCAGTTATTTGGAAGCTCAAATGATTGCTCAATAAAAGCTGTAGTTTTCCAAGTTGTTCCATGGTACGTTAAGGTCTATTATCACAGCTTACAAATTTTCATTGATGGGAACAGTAAGGCTATTTCAGAAGTAGTTGACAAGATTCATGTCACTCCTTCAGAAGACAAACTTTTACCTGGTACTCTAGAGATGCTACTAAGATTACCTTGCAGTATGGAATCAGCTACCCTGTCATTGGACTTTGACAAGGTTGTTCTGCTACTTAAATTTACTTGTTTTCCCTTTGTGCATTGTTTAGTGATATGTAGAACTAAATGTTTTCCTTGGTCTATGATAATATTTACATGGACGTATATTTTCAGGGGTTTCTGCACATTGATGAATATCCTCCTGATGCTAATCAAGGATTTGACATCCCATCAGCTTTGGTTACATTTCCTGAGTTCAATTCTAGCCGAAGTTATCCTGAAACTGATACATTATTTGTGTCACCTTTGCTACAAACGTTCAAGGTATATCTTATGACTTGAGTAGTAGTATCACAAGCAAAAGCATTTTGACTACCTTGTGAACTGTGAGATATCCTGCTTTAATACTTATTCATTGATATATCATTATGTCTTGAAGGAAGATGGCGTGGTCAAGTCATATACAGAAGTATTGCTTGTTCCCTTGACAACTCCTGATTTCAGCATGCCATACAATGTTATCACCTTCACTTGCACCGTGTTAGCACTTTATTTTGGGTCGCTGCTTAATGCTTTGAGACGAAGAATTGGTGAGGAAGAGAGGGAATTGAAAAAAACAGGTAATTTAACTACTTTGTCCATTTGATTACCTTTTTACGCCGCCCTCAGTTCTTTGACTTCTGTGTTCTTCGATCTGGCTGGTGATATTATTTACTTGTATGTTTGATATGAAATATAAAGTTACAAGTTAGTGCTCTATTTGGACAACAATTAATATCATGGGGATGGACAATGACAATGTTTTGCTTATGACTGGAATAAATTACTAGGAAAGTTCACATGTGAAAGGGGTATGATTTAGTATGACTGTATGAGTTCTTTCAGGTATTAAGACAACTCACACTATGAACTGCACAAGCAATATTCATACTTATATGAAGATTACATTTTATGCAAGATGTACAACCATTTGGTTTTTTCTTTTGCTATTGCCCAGTAATAATTTAGTGTTCTCCAAGAGTTTTTTTTTTTTTTAGCATTTGATGAAATTCCTAAATTGCTTTGGAAAGCCCAGCAGATTAATATAGTCATCAATTGTTCTACTTACTAGCTGAAGTGCTGAACCATATTACACTGCATTATCTTTCTTATTTTCGACTATGAGTTCTAGGATTATCCTAGTTCTGTGGTATTTTATGGTTAGTACTAGATGATGACTTCTCAGAATTCATATAAGATAGAAATAAATCAACATGATGTGCTGAAGAAAACAAAGAGAAAATTCCTTCTATGCAATTGAATGTTGTCTCAATCCCTTGTTCGCCATTGAGAGGCCATTGAAAAACTTTGCCATCCTTGTATGCCACTGGAATTCAATTTTCATCCCTTGTGGGTCAACGCTGTCCATCTTCTATCACCATGCTGTTAACTGAGCAAGGAAAATACCAAAACATGTCTTCCTCTCTCTCTCTCTCTCTCTCTCACTTTCCGCCCTCCTCACTGCTGGTGCTGTCGCTACCTCGTTCCCTACCATGCCTGCTGCTCCAGCTGCCGCCTGAACCCTGTTTGCTGCCCCAATCTTTCTTTGCCGAGAAGACCACTGGCATCACTGACATGGGTTCTTGGATGCAATGCAGCCCATCATTTGGTAAAAAAGAAAGCCCATCAATCTCTGCCTGCACACTCCTTTCTGCCATTCCCAAACCTTTTCACTCCTGCATTAGAGTGAGCAAACGGCAGAGTCAAGTAGAGAAAAAATCCTCATGGCCCCTTTGTCATCACAACCACTAGCGCTGATATCCACCGAGTTTATCATGCCAAAATTTGACCAATTATATTGATTGTACCCAAACCAGCTGGATTCTCATTGTTAGCAAAGTCCAGACAAGGCAGAGATAGGCATGAAGCTCTTCACTCCTATCCGTGCCGGTAAGCATCTAAAGAACCACAAACCTCTAGGCTTGTGCAGTTTTGCAGAAGTGCTGGATACCTTTGACACTACCCCCACTAGCGTCAACCTCCGCTGAGCTGCTCCTCTGCAGCCAGGAGCAAGCTGGACTTGAGTTCAGCCTGGCAAGGCCATGTCCTCTTATCTCTATAGCAACTTGACTTGAGGTAAGTCAACAGAAGAAGGGCAACGCCACCCGTTAGAAAAAACTAACATGTCCTTTTAAGGGGGTATGGCAACTTATGTAATGGTCCTACCGGAAGTGGCATACAAGAGATACAAAGTCTCCTCCCTGGTATAGAAGGGGTGAGAAGTTTTTCGGTGGCAAATAATTGATTGAGATAACCCTCGATGGCATAGAAGGAATTTTCTAAAAGAATCAAGTTTGAAGAAAACATGGTTTAGAATTGCTTATGTTTGGGTGGTTACATTATTCACAGCCTTAACAGATACATGCTATTTTAAACAATACATGGTCTGCAAAATATAAAGTTGACCATTTAAACAATACATGCTATAGAATTACACCTTCCTCTGTATATGTTCAATCAATTCTTATCTTTCCTTCTTTTGATCTGATTTGAACAATTCTCGCTGGATGCTGGAGTTGCATTTCAATATAGCCATTGTGAAGCGGAGTTTTGTTAGGAGTAGCAGAAATTATAATTTTCAGGTTGTTTTTCTTCAGTTTTCTTTTGGCTCAGTTATCAAGACTTGTTGCCTTGTGTTCTGATGTAGCACAGGAAAAATGAACAACCAAAGCGGTTTATAATAGCTTGTCTGGCCAAAAATTTCATAAGTATCGGTTATTATGTTGTCGCATAGAGCCATCCATCAATTGCTACTTGCTCTGGATTGATGATGATAAAGAATGAAATAATTTTTGCTGCACCATTGGCGCTATCATCTGATCTGCTATAGTTCTTGAACTGATCTTCATACACTTTTTACACACGAACAACTTCTTTAGTACAGGGTTTGTTACGGCTTATATCACTATCATCATGTTGTAGTTTTATCTTCTGCATTACTACTTCACAACTATTGTGGTTATAATTGACTTCTCAGATCTATAAATTTCAACTAACCAATCGCGATCATACTTACAGCCACAAAGCGTGGGTTGATTCCTCTGTTGATAGCCAAGCTAAGGGGGAAGAAGGTCGACCCACCACCACCAGGATCTTCTCCTGCATCTCTGATGTCAATAAAGCTACTACTCAAGGTTGTATTTGTCGCGGTAGTAGCTGCTACATTTCACTACTTGTCGAACAGTTGAGACTTGAGAGGATAGATGCCATTGTGTACAATTTTGATCAAAGTCCAAAACCACGGCTGTAGATTGTATCAATCATCTTCCTTTTTTTGTATGATATATTGATATTGCCTGTAGCGCTAGGTGTAGTGCTTGCTTTGCATCCAGGCCATGTCTTGTTTCATCCTGGACCGTTAAAATTGGCAGCAGATGCCATATCGTCGTTGCACCGTGCACATCTTTGCAGCAGGTAATTAATTAGTACATTTTCGGAAACTGGTCTCTTAACAATCTCTTCTTCGTTGAGGCGGTGCGTATATCAAAGCTTCAAAACAATGTAACCTTCACTCGACTTGTCGCCCTACCTATTAGCTAGTGATCATACAGTATAATCAAGGTATATCCGAGTTGTTATAAATTGATTATATATGGTTATAATCCTCCTTGTATACGACCGAGTTATCAATCTCAATTTGCAATCAGATGGTTGCCATGGGATCCACAGTATTTTGCTGCGAGTAATTACGGTGCTGCACGTGACAACAAGGCGTTGAATGGAAGCCCCTGCAAGAAAGATCTGGTCTTGTTAGGGCAACAACAATATAATATTCACCAAGTGGTTAGTAAGGTTGGGATCTGGTCCAAGACCAGATAGTAGTTGTTTTTTCAGGGGGTTCAGCTCGTTTTCTACTATTCACTGTCACATGAAACTTCCATACGGAAAAGGTCCGAAATCCGGAAACACTGGTGCTTTTGTCTTTCTTTTCTGTAGCCGGAATTAATGTATGAACAAGGAGTGCTGACCACGCGTGATCCAAAAGAATCTAAACTAATTGTATTTTCTTTTAAAACTTCTAAACTAATTGTAAAGTCTATTCGTTTTGGTAGTAAAGTTCGTTCGCTTCGTTAGGTAAAATCCTAAAGCCTTTAGATTTGTGCAGTGTATGTTGGTAGTTGGATTATCTCCTCGTCTAGCCATTTTCTCATGTTGAAGACACAACACCAGGGAGCTTTCAAGTGCTGCGGACTTGGCCCTTCAATTATTCGCTATCGTTTCCGCTAGAAAAGCCAAAAAAAAGAACGGTTTTGGAAGCTTTGACGGATCATGGATGGGTCCAGGATATTCAGGGGACAATCTCAGTTGAAGTTCTAGTGGACTTTCTTAATCTTTGGGATGCTATGTCTGAGATCTTTCTACAGCCTGGCGAAGAGGATGTTCATCGATAGCGACTCTGTTACAGGACAATACTCAGCCAAGTCCGCCTATGATTCCCTCTTCCAAGGGGCCATTGGGTTTCGACCATGGGAACGTATTTGGAAGACTTGGGCACCAGGTAAATGCCGCTTCTTCCTTTGGCTGGTCGTGCATAACCGTTGTTGGACGGCGGATCGTCTCGCTCGTCGTGGCTTGCCACACCCGGAGCAATGCCCCCACTGTGACCAAGCTGATGAGACAATTGATCACCTACTCACTAATTGTGTCTTCATGAGGCGATTTTGGTTCTCACTTATGTAGCGCTTTGGTTTGGGTATCTTGGCCCTTTCGCTTCATGACCAACAATTCGAGGAATGGTGGAACAAGGCCAACGAGGCAACCCATGGTCTAGTGCAACGCGGTCTAAATTCTCTAGTCATTCTTGGTGCTTGGACACTTTGGAAGCATCGAAACCGATGCGTCTTTGATGGTGATGCCCCAAACTTAGCCGGTGCCCTCCTTCTTGCTGAAGAAGAAGGGATGTTTTGGCATTTGGCGGGCGCTAGAGGTCTATCCTTTTTAACCGCGCTACAGCCCAGCGATTAGTTTTTGGTTGAGGTCGTGGTTGTCTTTTGTGTCTGTTTAGCAGGGGCATCCATGTAGCCTAAGGGCTGGGGTGTGTGTGTGGTTGTACCTAGGGTTCTTTACCCTTTCTTCTTAATATAATGATACGTAGATCTCCTGCGTGTTCGAGAAAAAAAAAGTGTTGCAGCTACCTCTAGGACTAACAAATTTGCTAACAACTCGATCTGCTCATATGTGCCTTGACCTAGGCACCGTTCAGAGGAGAGGTTAGCTTGGCTGCATTCTAAACGGCTTATGGGCTTAGCAAATTCCCTGTTTTTCATGAGCACGCTTTCCGAACTACTAAATGATGTTTTTTTATAAAAATTTTCTATATAAAATTTTCTCAAAAAAATCATATTAATCTATTTTTCAAGTTTAAAATAATTAATACTTAATTAATCATACGCTAATGGCTTACCTCGTTTTGCGTGCCAGAATAAGCTAAGCCATTTAAGCACTTTAGAATGCACGCTTAAGCTTATAAGCCACACATAAAACGAGAAATATCGTTAGTACATGATTAATTCAGTATTAGCTATTGCAAACTTGAAAATTGGATTTATTTAAAGAAAAAAATTCTATATAAAAAGTTTTTGTAAAAAAAACAGGTGCAATATTTTAGAAAGCGTGCCACGGTAAACTATCCAATAAGCCAAAAAGAATACTGCTGATTATCTAGTCGATGAGTCCGTGAAAAAGCATGGCTTGGGCCAACAGGGTGCATGGCTCAATGTCGCCACACCTTGCTCAGAATGACTTCACTGATTCCCTTGATCTACTCCGTGACAGTATGGCTTAGGCCAATAAATTCACTTGATTTACTTGGCAGCTACTTGAATTAGTTCAAAATCCAAGTGGAAGTCTTCTTGCCTAGAGCTTGACGACCGGCTCTTTTGTCACAAAGATGTAACACTGAGACCCTATGAGACCATCCTTCGGCCGGTGGTAGAGTTTCAACACAACCAAGATTTTCAACACAACCAAGATAGAACCGTAATATGGAACCGGAGAGGCCATGAGCCATAGTCTTCAAACTCTTCATCAAACTCCACCACTACATCTTTCTTCTTTACACTCCACAGCGGCGTGCGAGTTCTAAGCTAGTTAGGAGGAGATTTGCTATTTTACTACCAGCAAAATGATCCAACATATCGTTCTACATTTGTATAGAGTGGCAACTTTTTACAACTGAGCTAGTAGAAATAACCGTCGTCAAAGTGGGATAAGGCCATGCCCAACACGCCATCGTGTCTAGTGGTCTCGAGCCTCCACGTGGGAGCCGAGCTGTGGTGACAGCCGAGCTCATGGTTTCGCGAGGTGTTGTGTGACCTGCAAAGGTCATGGTGCCCTTGCTGCATCTCAGCTCAGGAACGGCTACACCACGGCTCAGAGCCACGCGTTGGCTCAAGCCTTAGCCCCACGAGAAGCCTTGTCCCCTACAAAAATCCCCATCCCGCCCTTCTTGCCCTCCCCGTCTAGTCGAAGCTCGTGTCATCCTCTCTCGTGTAGTGGCGGCGCCACTCGCCCTTGCCTGATCTTCTCCTCCCGCTTCGCTGCTGGCCACCTCGGGAGTGCATATCTATCCACATCAAGCTTGCCTCCGGTGAACCCTTGAGTCAGGTACGTCACCGACAAACCCTAATCACCGCCGTTCTTTGTAGGTTTCGATGGATCAGTTAATCCTATCACCCATATGCTCTGATTTACATCTGCATCACGTAGGTTTCGATGGATTTCACTCCACCTGGTGGTTTCGTTCATTTCCTCAAATATCCCAATGTGGGCAATACTTTGGGGCAGTCTTCAAGCCAACCTGTCATCTTCTCTCCCCAACAGGAGTTTGCATTCACCCATGGCCAGTCCCCCTCATTCTGCATGCAGCCACCACAAGAACCCATGGGTACCCCTTCATCCGGCTCTAGATCTAGACAGCGCTAGCGGGTACAACTTCAAAACAAAGCTCACCACTTCAATGACAGCTCAAAATTTAATCAACAACAATTTACCCCATCTATAGTACTATAACAAGCTACAAATCCATGCCAATTTCACTACAATATCCATCCAACAAGCATCTAAAGCGGCCCTTTGCTTAACTCCGAATCAAGATGGAACAATATTCACAAAGATAAAAAAAAAAAAACCTCAAGAGATGCATGTGTGGGTGGAGATGGAGGTGGTGTAGTGAGCACTTGAACCTACTATTGGATTGGGTATGCGGCGGAGAGGAAGGTGGAGACGGTGAATCTTCCAAGACCACAAGAATGTGCTTCTTTGGAATAGTGTGCTGGACCAAAGACAAGTCTGAGCCAGCGTTCACCATACCGTTTCTGTGGGGGTTACCGCCCCTCACGGTATGGTGGATACCGCGGTAACCCCCTAAAACCGCACGAAATTTTTCTCCAAAAATTTGAATTCAAAATTTTCAAATCTCATGGTTACCACGGTAAGGTCGCAGTTACCGCACGTAAGCTGCGGTATATTGAAGCTAAAAAGAAAAAAAATTATAAAACGTATTAAAATTTCAAAAAAATTATAGAAAATTTAGGAAAAAATTGTGGATATCTTTAGAAAACAATGTAATATTGCATTTTTTTTTTGCATAACCCTTGCTATCGTTTTTATACTTAAATAAAGTAGAAATTATATCCCAACCCATCTCTTATTTTTTTAATTTCGATGGAGCTCCAAAATATGAAGTAAACTTCGTTATTTTCATAAACTTTCTTCACCATAGTGATCCATAATTTAAGTACTACATACTAGAATTTTTTTGAATTTTTTTATTTTTAAAAAAATTTAAATTCGGATGAAATTTGTTAAAATCAAACTGCCGGTAACCGATACCGTACCCCGGCAGTTTGGGCGGTAACCGCGCGCAGTTACCGCACCGTTTGGCCAACCCTGGTCTGAGCAACTTCTGCCACCATCCGCCGTGCCTACCGCTTCAGACTTCACCGCTCTCACCTTCGATGTGCGTCTTGGCCCTCTCCCTGATGCGGGGGATCGGGTCCGGTACTCCTCCCTAGCAGGCGCCGCTGCATTATGCCTTGAGCTTCCAGCTCCATGCCACGAGTTTGAGGCGTCGTCCCTCTTCCCTTTCCCCTTTGCCATGGCACTGATCTACCAACCGATGGGCTCTCGTACAGGTTGGGTGTGACCGACCCGCTGCGGAGCCTTATTGACCAGGCACCTCTCTAGGGAAATCGCTGGGGACGTTGGGGTGACGACGCCTGTGGATAAAGACGAGTCACGGGCGAAGAGCGAGATAGTGCGAGGACAGAGAAGAGAGATGCAGGCAGAGGCGTTAAATGATTGGTACATATGGAAATATACACCTGGTGGCTCAGTGGGCTGAGGCAACGCCATTGTGGGCTTGAGTGGCTTCAGTTCGTGGCTTTGGATTGGCTCAGACTTATTTTAAAAGCCTACATGGCTACATAATATATTAGAGATTTTTTTATTTTTATATATTTTTTAAAAAAATTACAAAAGTATATTTTAGTTTTGAAAATTTACAAATATACACTCTCAACTCCCCTAGGAGGGCGTTTTAGATGACGTGGCAGACGGCCGTTGGCCGCCACTGTTGGGTGGCCGTTGGGCCGTCTGCTATTTTGCAGGCGGCGGCAGCAAGGATGCCGCCCTTTAGGAGAGCGGCAAGGATGCCGCCTGCAAAAGAGCAGGCGCTTGGCGGCCACCATTTTGTGGGCGGCCCCCTTGCGGCCCTGCTAGAGGGGGGTTTTTTCCTAGCCGAGGGCTGCCGGTAAAAGCGGCGGCCCCACGGGTTGGCCATTTTACAGGCGGCCCTGGGCCGCCTGCAAAATGGCGGCTGCCTAGCCGCTAAGGTAGGGTGCCGCCTGCAAAAGTATTAAAAATTGCCTTGTTGGAGGGCGATTTTTTGGTGGCTCAGTATGAAACCCCCTCCCAGCCTCCAAAAAATTCATAAAATTTCCAAAAATAACAGAAAAAAGAAGAGAGAGCTGAAAGGGAAGGCAAACAAAAGCGGCGAAGTCCTGCCGGTTTGTGGATTCGTCTACAGGTAACATCTTTTGTCTCTTTGTAATTTCTATTTATATTCATGAATTGATGTAGTATTATACTAGTTACGTGTATCGTACGATATGAAAATAAGTTGTTACACACGTAGATCTATAGTTTTTTACGTCAACCTATTAGGCGACGTAATTTTTGTAGAGATGGTAGTTATAAAATGTCAATTACACAGTATTAGATGTGATGAGCATGTTGATACTTAGTTTAACTCTATTTTTCGTCAACAAATATATCAAATAAGGTGGTATTTTAGTTATTTCACAGGCAAGGGAATGTTAGGAATGGTCCATAGGGTGTAGATTTATCGAAGTTCAGTTCAACGGCTAGGGGCATTGATAGGCCAGCTAAGAGAAGTTTCGGGTCAGTGTACAACTGGTTGGTGCGAGCCTTCCAAGTCGACTCCTGGATCAACGCAATAACAGTGTATGTTCTAGTGAGTCGTGCAGTCGAAGGTTTTTTTAAACTGATGTCGATGGATTGTACTGCCACTTGGAGATGGTACATGGAGAATGCATTCCAATATAGTTGGCCATTTGGCATACTTGTGTCGGTATATGAGAAGGATAACACCGTTGCAATTGGCGTGCAAGATGATGAGGGTCCAAGTACGACGGGAGATAATGTCGAAACAATAGAGGAAAATGAAGGAGAGAATGAAGAAGATAGGCAGCCAATAGATACGGAAGACGAGGGAGAGCTAATCGACACCATCGTTGAGGAAATGGATAGGGAAAATGCTGATAACAAACATGTAGAGGATGATGAATCGTCTGATGAGAACAATGTAATGCCTGCAGAATGGACCAACAAGAACTTCCTCGGGCTTGTTATCTCCGAGCGGTATCATGTACCATGGGAGTATAAGAAGAACGAGGTCATACAGGGGGCTAAGTATGCATACATAGAGGATTTGAAGGAGGCAGTGAAACAATAGACGGTGTCACTTCAGAGGGAGTTCTAGGTCGTGAAGTCAAGCAAATCGGTGTATAAAGTGAAATGCATGAAGGATGGGTGTCCATGGTGGCTGCATGCGTTTAAGGGTAAATGGAAGGATTATTGGCAAGTGTCAATCCTGACCGAGCATTCTTGTCACTTACAAGCGGTCGAAAAATATCATAGAAATATGACATCTATATTTGTTGCAACAGAGATGTACTCCCATGTTGTAAACAACCTGGGGTACGAACCAATGTCAATTGTTAGGCATATTGAGGAGAAATTCAAATACACAATTAGCTATGCGAAGGCATGGAGGGCGAAACAGAAGGTTGTGGAGATGAGGTTTGGCACATTTGAAGCATCGTATGATAATTTACCTTGTCTTTTAGCCTGCATTCTTCAGAGAAATTCAGAGACCGACTACGACTTGAAAGTTTTCTCATCAATTGACTATCGTAACCAAAGTGTGTTGTAACGGGCATTCTTTGCATTAGGTGCTTGCATTTAGGCATTTGTGCATTGTCGTCCCATCCTCTGCATTGATGGGACATTCCTAATTGGAAAGTACAGAGGACAGATATTGATAGCAATTGAAGTTAACGGGAACAACTAAGTTCTACCCGTGGCTTTTGCTTTTGTTGAGAGCGAGAACACTGATAGCTGGTACTGGTTCCTAGAACGGGTTAAGCCTGTAGTTGTACGGATGACGCTAGACGTTTGCCTAATACATGACCGTCACGCCGGCTTACTGCGCGTGATTGAGGAATTGAGAGATGTCTGCGTAGATAAGAGGTACCCACCAAAGTAGTCCGATGTTCGAAGTAGATGGTGCATGCGTCATATGGGTGCTAATTTCTACAAGAAGTTTAAAAACAAGCATCTTATGGATCTTTTTAAGAGACTGTGCGTTCAGAATCAATAGACGAAATTCAATGAGCTTTAGAGGAGGTTGGACCTCTCCCAAGTGATGGACCTCGTATGAGAGAAAGGTCGGTATATTCGATTAGGAAATTTTCAGAGTGGATTGAGAATGAGTCAAAGGAGAAATGTGTCTTATTGTTTGACAAAGATGGTTCTCAATTCGGCATAATGACCAAAATTTAGTAAATGTTTACAACTGGGTAATGCGTGGTGTTCGAGGGCTTTCACTTGTTGGCATTGTTGAATTTATCTTGCATGGCACATACACGTACTTTAGATATCGGTTCAAAGCAGCTGGCCCCTCTATGGCAGACAATAATCTTTTTTTGGCAGATTACTGACTAAGTACATGATAGATAAAAGTAATAAGACCCGAAGACATCGAGCTATACCTCAAGGTACACAAGAGCACAGGTTCGAAATATTGTGTGTCAACAAGGGCATACGTGGAATCTACCTAAAAGAATTGTGCAGGAATGTGTGCTGAAGAAAGACGGGACCTGCAAGTACTCGTGCCAAAAGACTACTCTGCTCCACAAGCCATGTTCTTACGTTATTACCGTGAGCGCTGAGTGCGGGATAGAAGCACGTTATTTTGTCTCACCTTATTTTAGGAAAGAAGCAATCTTTAGTACCTGGAGTAGCGAGATATACGGCTTCGGTATTGCGGGGACATTTACTATCAAGCATCCCAAGTTATCTACATTCCTGACCCAACAAAATTGAGGGACAAAATAGGTCGCCGCAAGACAAGACGCATTCGTAATGACATGGATGAGTCAGAAGCGGGTGGCAGATATAAATGTTGTTAAAAGTGCGACCAGAAAAGCCATACTTACAAGAAATGTTCGAAAGATGCAACGGATCCGAGTACGGCGAAAGCTGGACCATCGGGTTCAAGTGTTGATGGTAGTCGTCCCCCGGGTGAAGGCACCACTTTAAGGCGACCCCGTCCTAGACGTTCTCGTGTATTTGGTGGTGCTGCGGTGTAGTGTTAGTCCATGTATCAATGTAATAGAGATTCTATAACTTAAGTTCTCGTTCTATGTTGCGTACTTGATCTTTGTTATAGAATGATATGTACCGTATTGTCATCTTTTATTGTCATGTAATAATGCTATAAATTTTTACAATTATTTTAATGTGGTTATTCAAATAACTCTGTGAACTGACTCTTGTTGTTTTCACAATAAAAATTATGCTAACTTTCTATTTACATGCAGGTATGGCGTACCAGACACCGGAGCTACTCGACCGGGGGTTCGACCAGTCCCACCGGTCTTATCTGTTAGCCGTTGAGGGTGTCGAGCTGAGCACCTTCCGTCCACGGCCTTCACGTCACTTCTTGTGTATAGACCCCCGGTTTGGTGAGAGGTAAGAGCTGTACCAATATTTTTCCCCACACTTTTACATATCTATATTTCGCAATATTTACTACGGTGCTATATTCTGCAGGTTGCGTGAGACTGGACTTCTTCCGCTGTGTAGGCTAGTCGAGCCCGCACCGGATGAGAGGAACCCTGCGAGGTGGTGGAACGCTGAACGGTCACTTGTGGCAGCACTGGTGGATCGCTGGAGACCGGAGACGCACACGTTCCACCTACCTTGCGGCGAAATGGCTCCCACACTTCAGGATGTGTCGTACCTGTTGGGCCTTCTCCTCGCAGGGAACGCTGTGGGTCCGGTTGATGGGGCGCATGGATGGGCGTAGGACATCACCATTCGGTTCGCTCACGTGCAGCGCTTGCCTAGACTTGGTGCACCGAGTTCGCTACCTCCTTACACCACGAGCAGCCTCTCAAAGGTGTGGCTGCTACAGTTCATTGTAAGTCACGTATTTGTTAGATTTATAATCGCCCGATCTATAAAACAACAGTGGAACTAACAATAATCTTACTTTGCAGCCTAATCAGCTCTACCCTGATGTCGACAACTACTTGGTGCAACGGAGCTTGCAGGCGTACCTGCTCTGGCTGTTCGGTTGGGTGATATTCACCAGCACGACGGGGCATGCGGTGGACAAGGGACTGATCCACTACGCCCGTGCGATTGCCGATGGCGAGGACAGCAGCGGACCGTAGTGGAGCTAGGGATCTGCTGTGCTAACGGCGACGTACCGTGATCTTTGTGACGCGTGCACAAAGATCGATCTAGGAGCGATTATTGCTGGTTGCCCTCTCCTTCTGTAGCTATGGGCGGCCGAGCGATTCGCGATAGGTCACGCTCTGATTGAGCATTCTCCCTACGAGGGTGGCTTAGGAGGCTTGTACGGGCAGTCGGTCGAGAACCGTCCGACTATGAGGACAGTCTGGTGTCGTCGTGAGGTATGTAACATAAAATTTTAGATTTACCACTTACGCGCAAACATTGACATGTTCGCCCTAGCCTATTTTGCAGCGTTGTTACGCCCACGCGCAGGTTAGGAGGGCCTACTCTGACTTCGTGATGGAGTTTGATCGCCTACAGCCCAGCGACATCGTCTAGGAGCCGTACAGTGTGCAGGCCATCGTGGCCCGTGCACTGCTCGGACTCTTGGCACTTGCACGTGTGACCAGGCCTACTGGATGACGACATCACCAATGGTGTTCGACATCTTCGTCGAGCCCTACTGTCCGTAGAGTGTGATGTGACAGTTTGGCCTATGTCAGCACTTTCCTGTGCCCGTGGAGCAGGTTGTCCCGCGCGATGTTCACCGGTTAGTACAACTGCGAACTTCGTTTAGTATTACAACTCTTTTATGAAGTCTAATACACTCTCTGCAGCTATACTCGTAGGGGACAGGTAGCCGGCACTCTGTGGGTTTCCCGATTGCAGAGGTACATGGACGACTGGTTGTTGGCAACGGATGAGATCATCGACGAAGTCCGGCCACACACTGAGGCCGCCTACCTAGGATACCTCAGGTGGTACTAGCCTCGCACCTGCACACGCATAACGTTCACTCCAGCTGATCCATAGCCACACATCGCCACCGTGACAGACGCGTACCCTACATACCGTGACTAGGACTACTTCCGCGCGGTGAGTCACGTTCTCTTTGTACTTTGCTATTTCCTTTGTAGGTGTCCATGGTTCTAACATATATTTAATAACATTTGAAAAAGGCCGACGCTGCGCGCTAGGTTCAGGCTGATGTGGACGTGGCGTTTGGACGATTGGACGTTAAGATCGTGCTGAGTGCGGAGGAGCAAAGGATGACTTTCAGGAGGATCCGTAGGTTGATGCACATTCGTGCGCTCACTTCTTGTGCGGTCGACGCGGTACCTTCCGTAGCTGTACCTCAGCACCCTCCACAGCTCGCTAGAGCAGGAGTTCGCCCACCTACAGCAAGAGTGCACTAGTAGGATTCCAGTCAGCCAGCTGGCCCCTCCAGAGGTAAATTTCGCTATTCATTGGTTCATACGATGTTTCCTTCTACCGACATGCACCATTTTACATTAATATGCTTCCGTGCAGCTTTCACTACACCGTATCTCGATCCCTTGGGAGCTGGCACGTCCTCGTAGGGAGCGTACTACACACGTCCACATGCGCAGCAGGACATGAATATTGCCCCCGGGGCCACTACAGGAGGTCCTTAGATTAGATGTATGGTGCAAAGTTTCCTTTTGCCTTGTAAAATTCCGGTTTGCAATTATCAACAATTTTTTCCACAGGGTTCCACTCTACACCGCTGGGATGTTTGCTAGTGCTGGCTCCTCCGCGCAGGGCGCACACGGCAGTGGTTGGGCACGAGATCCTTTCAAGGGCGATGACTTGGAGGACGTGGAGATCCAGGAGGTACTAGGCTCCTCACAGCTCAGAGGAGCTTCGCCACCGCAGACACAGGAGCCGCCAGCTGCCACACTCATGCACGCAAGCCACGCTGGCCATGCCATACCACCAAACGGGCTTGCCTACTCTCAGGGTCACGTGCGAGCGCAAGGTAGGAAGATGAAGAGGGCTACAGGTCACGACCAGGACCCGTAGTGCGTTGTACCAGTAGTAGTTAGTCTGTTGTACATATGTTCTATATTTTGTACGTCATGTTTTATTCATCCTACGCTTATTGCAACAACTTCTTTCCTTCGTTTACGCTCGTTGGTGCAACGATATACTCCTCAGGGTCTACGTTTTCGACGAAACTGATCAAAAACCGTAAATTTTCGAGTTTCGACTTCATGACAAAAGTAGATTCTGAGCGATGAAAACCAATCAAAAAAGTTGCAATTAAACACGACCGTTCGCGATTTCTTTTATTAATTCAAGTGCAAAATGCCTATTAAATTTTTTCGATTGGTTTTCGTCGATCGGAATCTACTTTCGTCGTGAAGTCGAAACTCGAAAATTCATGGGTTTTGCACAGGTTTCGTCGAATACGTAAGCCCTAAGGAGTACATTGTGGCTACTGCTTATTGAACAGCCTCAGCCTTAGCTCCAGTCTTACAGTTCTTTGCAATCAATGCATTCGTAATGCTGGGATAAATAAACAGATTTCAACAGAACACACATGACGAACTTCAACATCGCACGCTACTTGTTTACCAACGTAATGAAATTATTCATCCAACGAGTACAAATGGCATATGAAACGTTTATAGTTATCGTTATTATATGCCTTAGGGTATTTCAAATAGATATCCGACTAGATATGCAACTACTGTGTGCAGCGTGGGTACTTCCCTTTCGTCGTCGCTTCCGGCCCAGTTTCCTTCACACATAGTGCTCTCTGCCGCTTCCTCTCCCTATCTGCCTCACGGGCTTCCTTCTCCTGCCGCTCCTTCTCCTCCTTCCTCTTCTGCTCAGCCTCCCACTCTACTTCCGCCACCTAAAGACGTTCGAGACGCTTCCTGTGCCATTCCTATGACTTGCGAAGATACTCTACGTCCTCTGGACGAATCTCCGTATCTATCCATTGCACAAAGTCGCACAGAGGCGGAGGACGCTTCCGTGCCTTGATATATGCAAATTTGTTAGCACAAAGGTTAAAATATTTCGTACTACAAGAGAATTTGTATTACCTCCACTGGCTTCTTCAACTTCCCTTTCTTCCCTTGTGGCTTGGGCTTCTTTAGGGAGTACGCATAATTAGCACATATCCAATACCTTTACCGGTATGTGTGATCCTTCTTACTTATTGCAAATTTACAATCATCTCCGCACCAACACATTGGCGGAGGCACACCAAATCAGAGGTCGTTGACAAGTGGACATACCGAACGTATCCATAGCAACCTACATTATAACCAAATAAACACAAGTTATACCTCGCTATGCCAACCACACGCACTCGTAAAATGTTAAAATAAAATTATATTTCAAAAATTTACCATTGAATAAGGGGTGCATACTCCGATAATTACCATAATCACACATTACAAATATACCTATACAACTACATACTTACGGTATACTAAACATGACTAAAAAAATAAAATGTCATTATCCACATTTCCATCTGCCTAGCATTTCTCGAACTAGAGTTACTCATCTAATAAAAATAAACATAACTTCTCTCAGCCGGCCTATCAATGCCGATTTTACCTGCACATAAATCCGCAAACAGCAGGGCTTCATTGCTTTCCTTGGCCTCCCCTCTCAACTCTCTCTTCTTTTTTCTGATATTTTTGAGAATTTTACGAATTTTTTGGAAGCTGGGAGGGGGTTTTATACCGAGCCATTAAAAAATCACCCTGGTGGCATTTTTTTTCTTTTGCAGACAGCACCCTGTCTCAGCGCCTAAGTAGCCGCCATTTATGCAGGCGGCCCCCTGGTCAGACAAAAATCGCCCTCTTAGAGAGCGGCAAGAGAGCCACCTACAAAATGACCGACCCACAGGGCCGTTGCTTTTGCAAGCGGCCCCCTTGCCAGAAAAAAACCACCCTCTAGGAGGGCGGCAAAAGGGCCGCCCGCAAAATAGCGGCCGCCGGGCGCCTGCTCTTTTGTAGGCAGCATCCTTGCCGCCTGCAAAATAGCAGACGGCCGCCCGATAGTGGCGTCCAATGACCGTCTGCCACATCAGCCAAAACGCCCGCTGAGAGAGTATTTTTTAAAAAGCCTTCTCAAAGAGTGTTGGAGGTATAGATTTGTAAGTTTGAAAAACTAAAATATACTTTTATAAATATTTTTTTAAAAAATAAAAAAGTTCATATATTAGATCACTGCTACTAGTCCTGATGGCCTAGAAACCCCCACCAGTTCACGTGCTCTCTCCCCCTCGGACACGGATACCATGGCCCCACCCGCAGTGACCAAACCACTCCCCTCCTCCTCCCCCAACCTCCGTGGCCACCTGCCACTCCAGATCTGCGGCTCCGCCTCTCCCTCTTCCAGACCCCCACGTCACGAGCCGGCGCACGCGCGGCCGTCGCTACCCTACCCTACCCTTCTCGACTCGATGCGGAAGAAGGCGGCGGCTGCGAGGGCGGTGCCGGAGTGGCTCAACAGCCCGCTCTGGTCGGCCCCGCCTCCGGCGGCTCCCCCCGACCCCTACGGCGCCGACCTCTCCCCGCCCCCGCCGCCTCCGCCCAAGCCTCCGCCGGCTACGCCTACGGTTCCTCCCCCGTCGTACGAGCAGGCGGTGGGGTCGTCCAGGAGGGCGAGGAGCGAGGCGGGATGGGGGGAGAGGGAGGAGGGTGAGGAGGAGGAGGGCGGTGGGGCCGCGCTCCGGGCGCACCTGCTCGCCGACTTTAAGCTCGCGGTGGGTGGTGAGGGGTTTTGGTTGGAGGGGGATTGGAATTCGCGGTGAAGTAGGGTCCGATACGAATTGGGGTTTGGAATTCATTTTCTGATCGTGTTGGATTGCGTGGTTGTAGCTGTCGAAGAAGGTGGTGAACATGGGGGAGCTCCGGAGGCTCGCCTGCCTCGGCGTGCCGGACGGCGGCGCCGGCGTTCGTCCCCTCGTCTGGAAGGTCCCCACCCGCATTCTCTTACTCTTCTCTGATGCTGCGCTGCTTTTAGTTGTTTCCCCTAAATACTTGTTAGGGACTATGTGGGCATGCACAGCACAGTGCTGTTTCATTAAGACGAACCATTTCCAGCATATTATGGAACTGATTCTTTTTCCAGTGTGGAGATGCTGGATATCTGAAAGGTGTCTAGCTGAAAGAAGAGATCAATCCATGTCCATGTGTAGTAAGCCCATGCGATAGATTTGCCTGAAATGAATATCTATTATTTAATTCTAAAGAATGAACTTTGGGAGGGTACTACCTTGAACTACCAATGACATGGGGGCAAAAAACAAATTGGTCTGTATTAAAATTGGTGGACATCACTATCTTTCATTGGACAATAATTATTTTCACGCAATTTCATTCTCTTTTGATACACATCCTGTTTGCAAATTCCCATATCATGCATCTGAAATTGCTCTATTTCCCAATATGATATATATTGAATAAGTATTGACTTGCAACTGTAACTAGCCTGACTTTATTGTGCTATATCAAGTTTAGTGGCCAAATGGCATAGGAAAATGGCCTTTGTGGTTAAATATCCTTGTTTCAGTATATTATTTACTATTTAGGATCTATTGATAGTTTCTCAATTAGTTTCTAACAAGTATTGTGTTATCTGACAACCTCCATAGTTCACACACAAGAAATTTATTCGATTATATTTATAGTGTGCAGCTTCTCTTGGGATATTTGCCAACTGAACGCGCCTTTTGGCCTCACGAGTTAGAAAAGAAGCGGAGCCAGTATGGTGCATATAAAGATGAATTTCTTCTAAATCCTGTAAGATATGATTGCCTCTCTAAAATGTCTATTTAAATTATCAATGAAGATATAATAGTCCAGATGACTATTTATTATCCTTTTTAAGGCGGTTTAAGCCATGTTTGGTAATGGTGAAATCCTGGTCCATTCTTGGGGATTTCAGCCTTGCCAAAGAAGGCCTCAATTGGTTATGTATGAGTACACTGACATTTTCTTTTGACCAGTCAGAAAAAATACGGAGATTTGAGGAGTCAAAATTGTTAAGAAAGAAAGAATTAAATAGTGACAGCATTGGCCTTCTACCGAGATCCAAAGTTACTAATGAAGAGCACCCTTTGAGCTTTGGTAAATCTAGCTTGTGGAACCAATACTTCCAGGTATTACTTATTACCAACTTAAATAAATCTGCAAGACTTGTGCTATGTAAACCAAAAGTAGAGTTATGAATTGTTGGAAAACCATGGTTGCTAGCTGGTTCCATCACCTGTCTTAAGGTCCCTTTAAAGCTTGAATTGTGTTGAATTAACCAAAATACTATAATATGTTTACTTGAGAAATCGTTTCGACTCTTCTTTTAGGTTGTTTGATGGTTGATGTTGTGTGTTTGTTTGTGCTCATGACGATTCTTATACCTAGATAAGGAATCTTTAGATGATTTCTCCTGATTCTAATTATAACCATGCTAACCTTTCTAGTACTAGTTAAATTGCTGATAGGTACAATTTCCTGTTATTGCTATTTTTCTGATCTGGTTGTGGGATTTTAAACACTAGTTGCATAAGATGTGGTGTGTGAGATCTATGTACAGTCCCCAGTATTTCCCACCAGTCTGGGCCATTGTTCTTTTCACTAGTGTTTGATTTTGTCCCGTTTGGTATGTTCGGACTTGTATTAGTTCCCACATTGCATTTGATGTCTAGCTTTGGAATTGCATGCCTTTAACTGGACCTAATTTTGTGTAACACCTCAGCTTCCAAGATCTGCATGCCCATCTCTTCCTTAGGAGCAGGCCCACATACATATAGCACTCCACTTAACACTTTTGTCATTATTTTGTGTAAAATGGTTAATCTGGAGGTGCTATGGTTAAAACATTTGTGTTTATTTGTCGAGGCTCAACCGATCTAAACTCTTCTTGTGAGACTAATCGTCTAATCCTACCAATATGGCAATACCACACCATGGGCCACACGACCCTCTACTAATGGGTCAGGGTATTACATTTTGTTTATGCACCCTTGCAAAAAGCTAAACACAAGTACTCTCTCAATTATTGTTTACATGATGTTTTTTTACCTTTTCATGGTCCTAGATGTAACTTTGATCTTAATTTTAGTATTTTTATGTTAATGCTAATACAACTGTAGTGTTTGGAAGTATTTCTAAAATCAAATGTAATGATAAAATTTTCATCACCATTCTGTATATTTCTAATAGAAAGTTTGGAGGCACATATTTTGATTTTGGAATGGCAAGTAAAAATGAATGGAGGGAATTCAATGCAAGGAAAGAGGAAAGTTCACAACTGTTTAATCCTTCTGACTTCTGTATTGAGTGATGTGCAAACATTTATGTTTTCTCGTCTGTGTGTTTCATATGCACTGAACATTTAGACAGTTGTTTTGGCATGGCAGTGACAGGGTTTCATTTGTTATTTTTTTATATTTCTGATAAATGTAAATTTAATCCAGGAATCAGAAATCCTAGAACAGATAGACCGAGATGTGAAGAGAACACATCCTGAAATGCCCTTTTTCTCTGCCAAAACTAACCAGGTTTCACTTCAGTGCCTTGGAATTTCTTATATTTATCTAAACTACACATATTTGTCATTTGGACTAATTTTTTCAAACACATTTCAGGAATCTCTAAGGCGTATTCTCATTATCTTTTCAAAATTAAATCCTAGCGTAAGATATGTACAAGGGATGAATGAAGTTTTGGCACCTATTTTTTATGTATTCAAGAATGACCCTGATGCAAGCAACTCAGTACGTTCTTCTAACTAATCGCATGTTTCTCATGCTTAAAGTAGAGTTGCTAAAACTGAATATCTGAATGTTGACAAAGGAGGTACTTCCTCCTGTTTTTAGTGTATGACGCCGTTGACTTTTAGACATATGTTTGATCATTCATCTTATTCAAAAATTTTGTGCAAATATGGAAAAATATAGGTCATGCTTAAAATACCTTTTAGGATAAAACAAACCACAATAAAATAAATGATAATTACATAATTTCTTTGAACAAGACGAGTGATCAAACATATGTCCAAAAGTCAACGGCGTCATACATTAAAAACCGGAGGGAGTATTTATCTATCTCAAGGGTAATGGTATGTTCTGTGTGGGGTATCAACTATCAAATCTATCTCTGCTTCTCTCTTTCTCTAGCTCATTATATTTACATGGAACAGAAAGCCTTTATTGTGAGCTAAATGAAATCTTTCCGGAGGCAAATCATTCATTTTTTCTGAAAATTAGGTTACATCTGGGTCTGTTTTATGAATGGTTCTGAAATGTGTTCATTAGCTGAATTATTCAATTTTGGAATTACAGGCCTCGGCTGAAGCAGACACTTTCTTTTGCTTTGTTGAACTGCTCAGTGGCTTTAAAGACAATTACTGTAAGCATCTTGACAACAGCCAAGTGGGCATCCGGTCTACACTTTCAAAGTTGTCTCAGCTGTTGAAGAGACATGATGAAGAGCTGTGGCGACATATGGAGATCACTACAAAGGTAGGGAATATTCAGTAATGTATTTCATAGACTGCAAAATCTACTGTAGCATACCGAGAAAGTGCACATGGAATTGTACCCAGAAAAACTTCTATTATGTTATTTCTGCAATAGCTATACTGGATATCGTACTACCCATAATACCACATCTTTTCCACTTCTCTACTTATTAGCTTGTCCTAATTAAAGATGCTAGTATTACCAGTGGAAAGAAAATGGTTTATTTTCTCACATTGTACAGTTAAAGTTGCTCTTAGTTCCTTGCCAATTTAACAGTATGTTATTATCTTCTGAACAAGACACTAGTATTGATACTATGATAGCATGCTATATTTGTTTTTCTGGCTAAATTTAGTTGCTGTAGTATGTCACCCCTCCATTGTTGATATTCATGCTTGAATATTGGAAATACAGGTATACCCACAGTACTATGCATTTAGATGGATCACATTACTGTTGACAATGGAGTTCAGCTTCAATGTGTGTGTTCACATTTGGGATGCTATCTTGGGTGATCCGGAAGGTCCTCCGGTATGTGACCTCTTGGCTAAGCCTCCAAACATGTTACTTGTACACCTTCGGGGGCTAATGCTTTGCATGTTCTTGTGCAGGACACATTGCTCAGGATATGCTGTGCCATGCTCATCCTTGTCCGGAGGCGCCTCCTGGCTGGAGACTTCACCGCTAACATCCAGCTGCTGCAACACTACCCACCGACTAACATTGACCACCTCCTTCACATTGCTAACCGACTGAGAGGAAGCGTAGCCAGCTAGCGATGCATTCTCTTTTTCTGCATACTGTACCTCGATCTTGTCCATGTGATATTGCAAACTCAGCAACGTAGGTAGCTTAAAAAGTTAGGTTGATGTGTTATCCCATTTTGGTGTGGGTGTGGGTGGTTGCAGAAGAGAGCATTGGGGCCCTAGATGCATTTCTTCTTGTGTTTACATTAGAAAAAACTCCGCTCTGTAAAAAAAGGATCAGTTTTACTTGTTCCATATGAAAAATGTTGTTGGATGTGTTACTTTGTAGACTAGACAGATGAGGGAGGACTTAGTTGAGCCACCTCATAAACAAATCAGTAGTTTTCGGAAGGTTTAGCCATCAGTCAATAGCTGTCAATGTTGGATAAAATTCCTGCTTCCTCAAATGGTTCTTGGTCTCAAATCACTTTTCTTACTGTAAACTTCGAAAAAACCAGGATGACATTTGTAGATTTGAATAAGAGTTTCCTCAAAATTCATATTTGTACTAACTCTTCTACTTGAAAGGAAATGCTAATAGGACTATGAAATGGCGAATACTTCATTTCTCCAATTTTGTTAGGCATGTTGACTTTAATACGAGGTGTGATGGTTGTTGGTTGTTCTGCGATGCCTTGCATTCCTGACGTTTGGCAGGCGTGATGGCTATTCTGCTGTATTTGTAATGCGTTTTCTCCCCTTGACACGCAAATCTCGGATGTAGGAGTCGTGGAGGCCAGCAGAGGCGGACATGGGTGGCGGCGGCAGGCGGGATACGGGTGGCCATTGGAAGCTGTCTGGGCGCGCAAGCTCGGTATGTGCCGCGGCGGCCATGAGAGGCAACCATCTCCCGATTTCTTCTTTGCTTACTCTAATGCGAAGTGGTGTCATCAGGCACGCTGAGAATTTCCCCAAGATTCGTCTTCTCTATACCGGGTTTCACCTCGGCTGCTTCAGGTGAGGATCTCAGCTATCTTAGGGATCCTTGACCCCCTTTCGCCATGCCAATTTTTTGTGGGTTATCTAGATTGTTGAGCATCGATAAGGAGGGAGGGTGGCACTGACGGCGAGCCAAATAATTTGGGGGTTCTTTTTATGAAGAAAGGGTTCATACGATACTTCAATGAATTTACTGAGAGTAAGGCATACCATTGGACTTGCTTCCCTGGTTTCATTGATATATTATATTAGGGATCTAATGAATCTTCAAGAACTAAGTATTCAGAGTCCGTAAGCTGCCTGGGTGTGGTATAGAGGAGTTACAAAATATGGATCTGAGAGAATCACTCTATTACAAACCTCGAGAACGTAATGATTGCAACAAAACCTGGTGAGGTTAATTTAAGACCGAAAACTTCTATAGTTTCTCTAAAACTAGAATGGCAGGAAACCTTGCAATCGATTAAGCGCCGAAGTTCTTGAATGGCTCCAACCACCGGAGTCCCTTAATGAACTAGAAATCAATGGCTGCCCACGCATTATATCTTTTTTTTTAACAATACAGGAGAGCTGCGTATCATTTCATTAAGCAGGAAAAAAGAAGTAGAAAAAGGACAAAGGTCCTGACTAAAACATACTCTTCCACAAAAAAAAACAAAGAAAAGAAACAGAGATAGAGCAAGGGCCAAAAGCCGCCTAAGAGCTACGAGCGAAGGTAGTAAGTCCCTTTGTACGGGCCAAAACCCAGAGAGAGCTCTCATGGGCTATAGTATGAATAACCTTACTGACATTAGGTGTAGCCCCATCGAAAACACAAGCAAATCTATGCTTCTAGAGCTCCCACGCAATGAGAGAGATGAGGGTATGGAAGCCTGTCTTGAACTCTTTTGGGACTTGTTTAGGATCCTCATACCAAGCATCATATCTCCCACCTGGTTTACTGAAGATTATCTAAGAAAAGTGAAGAAAGTCACACTGAGAAATTGTTCTTCTGTCAATGTGCTTGCCCCTCTGGCCAAGCTTCCTAGTTTGGACTTACTTTAGAAAGCTTTTTAATTTTTACGTTAGAGAGAATGTCAGAATTTGATAGGACACATTACTTCCAATATGCTTTAAGATTGTTGAAGTTTCCCACATAGACATCTCGTTGCTTCTCAAGACTGGTGAAACTTCGCATTGAGGATATGTGTTGACACCCAAATTTTGCACCATAGAAAATAAATAGAAAAGGGAGGGACACGTTTTTACGCCAACACACGCCACAGGGGATAGATGCCGCCGAACATCACCCGGGAGAGACCTCGTCAGGGCGAACGTGCACCAGTTTGTCCTAGACTCGGCAAGCCAGCTAGGACATCCTCTAATACCGTAGAGACGAGAGATGATGAAAATCAGAGGGTTTGAGGGTGAATAGACATGAGATACAGGAAGAAAGAAGTAGGGAGATGTAGAATATAGAGGGCAGGGGTAATAGATTGATTTTGACGATTGATTGGTTGATTATTCAATCGGCCTTGGCCTCCTATATTTATAGGAAGGGTGGTCTTACGTCTACAGGGTCTTTTACACGTCCTATTAGTCTTAGAGATTAGCTAGCACTCTAAAAGCCCTGGCCTCAAGCTAGCAAGCACGAGAAAAACTCTAACCGGAGTCAGACTCTGACTGCCAGTCCGGCCGTCGGGCTAGCCGGTCCGACCGGCCGCATACCTCCGGTCCAACCAACGCCCAATGAGTAGTCAGACCGGCCTCATACAGAAGGTTCGGTTTCCTTTTTTAAATTTGGCTTCCTTTTTCTATATGTTTTCTGTGGTGTCAAATTTGGGTATCAATAATATGCCAGTACTAGAAGAATGGACAGAGTAAGAACCATGCTTCCCCTGCCCTGAGGAACTTACAGTAAGGAACTGCCCGAAACTTGCTGTTTTGCCTCCTCTTCACCATGCTAGAATTAAAAGGATGAAGATAGAAGGGGTGCAGTTGGTATCCTTTGGTTCTCCTAGAGTGGGATCAATTGTTCCTTTTGGGGCATTTCTGGATGTTTTTAATCGATGTCCCGAGAGAGTTGAAGATAGAGCATTGCAGCCATCTAAGATGTTCATCCTGAGACATTGCCCCAACCTATCAACTTTCACAATTCCAGATGATAATTCCAGTTCTAGGCACTGCCTTGCACCTCTACTTCAGGTAGAAATAATAAATGCATCCCCTTCTATTGTTTTTAATGCAATTTGCTTATACCTTTTAGTGCTAATTAAAGCAGTCAGTCAGTAACTACATACTTTTGGAAAATTATTACAGGGGAATGTGTACAAGATTTCCTGAGTTAAGATATAAAATCAAGTAGTCGAGAGTTATCCTGTTATTGAACTAAACTAAGAGGGAACCTTCTATTATGAATGGAAAGAAGTCCAAATAGAAACTAAGAGGGAACCTCTTTTTTATCTATTGAAAATGTTAAGGTTCTTGGCTCAATATCTTTATAGATGATTGAGTAATTCATATGCCTTTCTTAAAAGTTGTAGCAAATATGTGTACAAACTTTAGAAAGCAGTGTTTTTTTCTGCCGCTGCACTTGTTGCGACTTGTGAGTTGCTTTCTTTTTTTCCTTTTTGAAATCCAAAGTTATAGTTTCCACTCTAAAGGTGGTACCACTGTTGTCCAGGAATATCACAATAGATGCACTGACGTCACGCAAAGTTTCTATTTTGGAAGGAAAAATCAAATAAGCTACAGGAAGGTTTATTTTTAAAATATAATTAAAAATGTTAAAAAATAAAGAATTATTCTGGTCAAAAAGCCAAGGGCCATCGTGGCTCACTTCTCTCCTTATGACTAGACTTATTCTCTTATTTTCTATGAGCACGTTACCTGAACTGTTAAACAGTGTGTGTTTTAAATACTTTATATATAACAGTTTCTTTAAAAAATCAGATAAATCTATTTTTCAAGTTTGTAATAATTAATACTTAGTTAATCATGGACTAATGATTTATCTTATTTTGCATATCGCTGATAAGCCATAAGCTCTTTTAAACGGAAAAAATTGAAAACATACATTTTTTAAAGTTTTGCAAATATATACAGGGAGGGAAAAGATTTGGCGAAATAAACATGTACTGCAGAGTGGGGGCGCGCCACCACGCCAGTACCATGGCTTGGGCACGCAGTACCGCCGGTGGCGCGTAGCGAAAGTGCGGCACCAAGCGGTGCCGCGTTCTCCGTACGCATCAGCGTGCCACCGCAATGGCACGTAATCACCGTGCAGCACCGCCGTCCTCTTGTGGGGTAGCCCAGTGGCGCCCTACGAATGCACGGCACCGCCGTGGTGGTGTGCAGCGGACGCGCGCCACCTCTCGGATGTCACTGTCCCATCCGGGCTATCACCCCTGTCTCCCACATAGCGTGCAGTGGCCACGCGGTAGCACTGTCCCATCGCTTGTCGACACTCGCGTGTAGACAAGCCTCGTGCGGAGCTCGTGAACGATTTATCAATGTAAGCGCCGTTAAGCACAGTGACGAGCATCACTTCTGTCTACGGCTTTATTGTCTCCGCATGCTCCCTTTAGCTCCCTTCACACAGAATAAAAGGAGAACCAAGAGAGAAGAACAAGCGTTAGAGCAGAAACGGAGAACTATACGTTCCGGAGGGGAAGAAGCAAGCGACCGTGAGGGATCCAGAACTAGAGAAATCTATAGGTAAATTTGAGTTTTTAAATTTTCGTAAAGTATGAATTTAGTTTTTGTAGTACACATTAGACATAAATATTAGTTTGTTGTATAAATATTTATTGTATAGTGTATGTGATAATAGTTTAGAACTGGGTGAACTATTTTAGAGTTGTAGTTAATGTATATGTAGTAAATATTCGGCGATTTGTAGCATGTTAAAAAATAGTAAATATTGTGAAAGTAGTATGAATGTATATTAGAAAGATTGACGTCACCAAAGATGTATAGGCATGAAGGTCTACCCACGATCGATGTTCTCCAGAAAGATTGTCACTCTCAAGACGCAAACCCCTAGCAGGTGCCAGAAGAAAGAGCAAGAAAAAGGCAAGTGGTACATCGATGAATTTGGATTAGGACGACAATGAATAGCACGCTTGTATCTTAATTTTAATATGTTTCGCTGAAATCAATCGATTTTTGCTGTGCCAGACTTGTAAGTTATTTGTTGCAACTTGTTTAGTACTCGAACAATTTGTGAGCATAATTTCCACTTGCAGATTGTTTCTTTAAGCTTTCAATTATTTATTTTTAAAATGATACATAACTCGTAGAATAATTAACAACATGATCGATGTATAATTATTTTATTATGGAATAGAAGGGTTGTGGAATTTCATACAAGTACGTCTTTGCAGTTTAGAAGCAATTAATAAAAGGCCAACGTTTGATGATTTTGGCAATATCCAAGAAGGTTGGGTTGCTACCGACGTCTTCTCTGTCGTGGGGGTTGGTTTCGACCGTTCTCATTCTTCCTCTGAGTGTACTCCGCTATTGTTCAGCCTCGGTAACCCTTTCGCCTTCATAGTTGGGTTTCACTACGTCAATCCACAAAGCTTGGATTTTTCTATGTAAATAGTATTATTTTAATAATGTTTGTAGTAGGTAAGATCGTATGAAAGTACAAACGAGACATACAACAAAGTCATCGTCTATGTTTGGGCAAATAAAATATATCCTCCCGTATGTCCCTTGTGCGAACGATGTTGTCACCTGGCAGCGATCTCTGCATGCGTACTTTGGACGCTCAGACCATTTAGGCACCCCAAAAGGATTATTTCTCTAGTCTAAGCTAGCCACCTCAACTCGTCGCTCGTGCTCCTCCTTCACCCATATATATTGTGACCTTATTTCAGCTTGTGTTATCATTCATCTATCAGACGGTGGTCTCTCCGTGTTAATCCACATTGTGAATGCACACATCCTCGGCAATGCCTGTGTAATAGGCAAAATTTTGTTCATTGATATGGTAGATTAACTGACGATTACAGCAATCCATGAAATAAAATTTAGAGCCGAACTTACAATGAAGTCATCATTGATGTTCGGGCAAATAAAGTACCTTATCCCCAAAGTATCTTGGTTTAAGGACATTGCAACTTGGCAACGGTCGCTACACGCGCACTCAAGACGCTTCTTCCATGGAGGGAGGCCTAAATGATTACTTCTCCAATCGATTCGTTCAGCCTTCATTTGGCGCTCGTACTACTACTTTCTGTGCATGTATTGAGTTCTTGTTTCAGTATGTGCGTACCACCATGTTCCATCAAATTGTGGATTTTCCGTGTCAATCTATTCAATGTATCAGCACATTCTTATGTCATTCTGTAAACAAATATATCAGTTGTTAAAATAGGTGTGACATACAATACATTTCTTGTTCCTATTTGGACATAGGGAGAATCTCCTCCCACGAATACTCGGCAACATGGCTGTTTTAAGTTAACAACGATCACCGCAGTGGCACAATGGATGTTCCGTCAAAAGTGGGATGAGTCCTTCGAGCAGATCCCTCCTCTAGTCAAGATGTTCATATCCCCAACATCTACATGCCATTTGTCGTGCTTGTACGTATAACCAGAAAACTAAATTCTGAACTCAGTGGTTGCATTGACCGAATTAATGACATTTCAAACTGGCTAACAGAAATTACATGTCATCAAATGACCCATAATATTTACATGAATAAATTCACCTTTATAGATGGCCTTACCAGTATAAAGTTTGCATATTCTTAAAATAGATTCTTGCGGCAGGAACTTTATGAGAGATGCGAACTGCATAAGGTTACTGCACAAGAACCTAGTCTGGTATTCTGCAAGTCTACCTGAGCGTTTACGATCAGTGTTTTGCAACGAGTTGTGGGTTCATCTGTTCGAATCGATGCTTTATAAAGGGTAGAAGATAGTGAGAGCACCACTCAGTATGACAGTGCCGACGACGGAAATCATGGCGCCGAAAGCGTTTTGTCCTGGATCATATATAATGCGGCCAAAGCGTTCTTTCCTAGATCACAAATAATGCGCCGAAAGCGTTTTATCCTAAAATATTGTAAATGAATGACAACAACGTGCATTGCCAAAAGATGCAATTGCCAGTGAGAAAGATGCAAATACGCAAATAACGCACAAGACCACTGCCAGCCTAAAAGATGAGAGCTTCAATAGGCTAGCCTATAAAAGGAGGTTATGTGTTGGACAGAGAGTGCAAGGGAGATAGTGGTGAGAAAATTAGAGAGACTTTATATATCGAGCTAAGGCTGAGAGCTTCAATAGGTTTGCACACTTTGTAGACTTACGGGTTTTATCTTTAGAGTAATCACCTATGAATACTTAAGGTTTACTGTAAAACAGGGCTATGAATTTGCAAAGTGATCGAACCTACTAAAATATTGTTAGGATGCAAAGTGGTATGGAGGAGCTCTAGAGACACAATGTAGAGACGAGGGATCGGTACCAATAATTAGGGAGAGCGGTAGCGCACGTCTGTTGCGCGCCACGAGTGAGGGCTGCATTGACAGGTAGGGTGGGAACGGGTGGTAGTGCATGTCTGCTACGCGCCACCGGAACATACCATGGAGGGGATGGCTGTGCCACGCGACACAGCCCTCGTGCTGAGCGTTGGCGCGGTGGGGCCGTGGCACTATGGCGGAGCTGTAGAATAGACGTGCAGCACAGCTGGTACCGTGCCACCGAGCAGAGTGCTACACGGCACCGGCTGTGCCATAGTCTGTTCTGCGGCTCCGCCACGGTGCCATGCCCCCACCGCGCGGCTCATGTATATTTTTGTAATTTCCAAAAATTTCTATTTATATTTGCAAAACTAAAAAAAATGTATATTTTTAATTTTTTTTCTTTTAAATGGTGCCGGTGCCTTACAGGCAAACTGCTCCCCTGAAAGCTGCCGTATGGAAACGCGCAAAATGCAATATTCCGTCCCATCATTGATTTCTATCACTTGACAATATTTATAAGAATGTAATCAACAAAATCAGTACAAAGGCAGAAAGGAAATTCGTGCAACAGTAGACCATTTCAGCTGCAATAATATATCCTGTATAAAGGATTCCAACCAATGTAGCCCCATAAAACACATCATATGCCGCACTCAAATCGTTTACAAAATGAATAGCTAATATAGACAGAACGTGTATGGTATTCCCTCTGAAAAATCGTAGTTGACCAACCTAAGCAAAATGTGGTTTACTGCTCTCCGAATTCTAACTTCTCTTAACAGCTCCAGTTAAACAGAATCGCCAGTGCGTGTAGTAACCTTAAGCTGTCAGCACTCAACAGTACACCGTCATATTCATCCCTTCATCTGAAAATGCCGTACCCCATTAAGCGGTGAATGATCGCTCCAACACGGCATTCTCATGCAAGTTGCAACAATAGTTAGCTAATTCTATTAAACCATCGCCTCTTCTATTTGGCTGGTTGAGTCGGTCTGGTTAGATGCTTTCACTTCTTCGATATCTTCTTCAGCCTCTACACTCTGAAATTGGCTCTCCAAAACCTCATATATGTTATCTGGCGGGCATTTATCCGCACGGTTCCTTGGATTCGTTTGGCAGAAGCACTCTGGCCATGAGTTTGTGTAGAAAGATTCAGGATGGACACGCTTGTGGGGGCCACCAAAATGTGTGTTGAACATAACCTGCCTGACTCGCTCTTCAAAGCGAGCGGTGCGACCTTCCTCCCTGTCCATGAATATGGGAGCTAAGGCCTTCCTGTTTGGTGTGATTGTTGTTCGGAAACCATAGTATAGGCGGTGTCCCATGAGGTTGTTTGCAAAGTTGCTCGGGCCATCATATGTAGGAATAAAAATGTCCGACAGGAGACAGACCATGTAATCCACTGCAGAACCAGCCAGCCCTCGGGTATTTTCTTCCAGCTTTCCAGGTCCAACAGTGCTGTGATTTTCTAAGCGTGGAAACATAACCTTAAATGGCTTCATGAATCGTTTCCCACCAAAGAGCTCGCCAGAAGCAAGGTAGATTCTTGTTCTATTGTCAAATCCCATGGAACGAAGAATAAGACCTACCTGCACATTAACAATATATAATATGATATCACTTGGGTTGTTTACAGAAAGTGTCCTTTGATGGAAAAGATGTCAGATAGTATGTTTTTCACTGCCTTTCCACAATTTTTCCAGCTTTACCAAAGAACCAAAATTTCCCTACATCTGTTTCAACTTATCCTTCCTATAATCAAATATTCTCTATCAAAAGGACCCAATTGTTTCCAGTACAGAATAGTATATGGCATTTAAGCCACCATGTTAACAAGAACAGCACCTTTTTTTAATTTTTTTTTTGAGAGGCAGAACTGCATATTAAGTACACCTAACATCAACAGAAAGAAACTCAAGAAACATGATGTAGAATAAAGATTCCAGATCTTGTTTTGGTGGAAGGATAAAACTACTACAACACATAAGTGATACAGAGGATAGCATGTTTGAAGCAAGCATTAAGAACTCTCAATTGTAAACATGGTTAAAACATGAAAACATGGAATGCAAGATTGCTATGTAAACAAAAACAAAAAGGTTTGATACCACAATGGAAGCAACTCATCATTAATTTGGATACACAACTAAATAAATAAATAATATATTAACACTTTAAAATTATCCAAAAATATAGATCTACAAAAAAGTTCTGTACCTCTTCTGGAGTTAAAGGGCACTTCCCGATGAGCCTTCTTTCCCTATAAACAAGTTCCTTTTCTGCAAAATTTTCCTTGCGGTACTTGATCAGAACTTTCTGTTCTTGAGGTGTGAATATATCGATGCACCTGCAGTTTTCATTTTGGAAATAAGGAAGGTGGCATGCCAACAATGCACAACAACAATATGCAGCATCTGATAACCAGCGCATGAATTAAATTTTCATGTATACGTTATCGACAGTAGTGACGATAACTGATCAGCTATCGAACATGGCAGATTAATGAACTAGATTGTAGACGGATAATGGGTTTAGTTTGAATTATCTGAACTGAGAATGAGCAGTATCAAAGACTGCAACTGCAAATGACCATGATCATAATGTTAAATGATTAATGGCAAGTTAGTAATTTGTTCACTATGACTGACTAAACGCTAATAGTTTCAAGAGAGATTCTTGTTAGCTCTTGTGAAGACTTCTAATAAAATTACATTGAAACAAAGAATACAGTGATGCATTTCTCAAATGACATTCATAGCAAGCATATACCATGCCAACTGAACCCCAACATGACACTTCTAAGCATGGACCAAGCAGGATGCAATTTATTCAGCATTCATGCCATCACACGCAATAGTTTAGCCAATGTACTATGTAACCACTTACCCAGCAAACGCAAGCATATCCATCTCAAACCGAAGGTGAATTGACATGAAATGGCCTTCTGAACGGAGCTTATTTACTATCTCGCTGCTTGTTTTCATGATGTGAGGCTTGAATCGTAGTGCATGGTAATTCACCCTGCATCTCAATCTCTGGAGCTCTGGATCATCAATGTCTTCTGCCAAGCGGTGTGAAAATGGAGTTAAATATATAGCTCCATACTTCTTCATCTTCTCCAAAGCAACGGTCGTATACCATGTAACTGGTGCATCTCGAGGTGGTCGAATCTGTTAGGGAACAAAAAAGAGTATTTTATGATGCAGTACATCTCTAGAATCTAGACAAATTGATTTTGTTATAGCTCAACTAGGGAGCTGATCATTTATTCACCTGATGGGCTTTCAGCTTCTTGGTCTTTCCATTTGTAGTAATTTCTGGGATGCTCATAACAATACGAACATCATATTTTAATGTCTTGATGAAATGGGGGACATCATAAATACCTAGAAAACCACTGGGTGCATATATAAATGCAATAATAAGCGAACACTAACCAAGAATCAATCATGAAAACATCATTCGATATAAACAAGTTTACAAATAATGCAATTTTAAATACATAGAAAAAGCATACCAAAAGTAAATGTAGAGCATGGGACCTCATTTTGTTTAGAAAAAAATGTAAGAAATGCAACTTACTTACTACAACTTAATCATTTCTATTGCCTGATCATTATTAACTTATTATCAGTCGGAAGCAATCATCATTTTTTTAGAATGTACAAAATAGTTACTTATGTTGGCATTAAAGGGAGAAGAAACAGTTTGGTTACAGCTGAACAGGAGAAAACATCTAAATTGCAAACAGCCAAGTGAAATAGCATATCACAGCAACAGACGGAACCAACTTTGGGTACACAAAGCTCTTGTCATGGCATCAGTACGATAGCTATGGTAGGAGCTCTATGAAATTGCAAACAAATGTACCACATGTTGCTCTACAAGATCTATAATATGATGATATCTCCACAGAAAACACCCAACATCAACAGTATAATCCTGTTTAAATGAGACAAGTTTCTAGCAACCATACTTCGAGAACAATTTGAGGCGGTATACTGGGACATTGTTTACACAAAGCTTCCTGACATGTTATATGAAAATATTTAGCATTCTTAACTATGGTCTTTTCAGTATCCTGTCCACAAAGTTGCTAGTTATCATCAATTACCTTACAAAAATACTACCAGGGCATTAACATACATGTCACCAGCTATGGAAATTATTGGTTCCAATATCCAAATGTGAATTTAATATAAATCAGGCATCAAAAACCATAAAAAAATTATAATAATCAACTAATAACACAACTGAGATGTGATTGAACCAACATACTACTACCGATCAATTTTTTAAAACTTGTTTATAGACTTGTAGAGACCCTCTACGTAGTTGTAATTCTAGGGCTGGAGAGTAAAGGAAAATAAGGTCATTCTTCTGTCTAGCTTCTGGTCGGTGCCCCAGATCCCTATGCTACGAGCAGAGGATAAGAAAATCCGCTAGGGCCCACCCTAGGCCTACTTTCTACCTCTTTCCAGCACCTTAGGCAGTAATCAGACAGTTCATCATGGAAGAAGGAACTCACAGAGCCGAGATTGCTAACACTGCCTTGATCTTTCTGTCTCGAACCCCATACCCCTATAATGATGGTAGAGTCAAGGGTGGCCCCAAAGCCGTGTTGTTTATCATAAAAATTTCTGGGATAAACTCATAAAAAATGCTTTACATAAAAGTATTTGCAGGACATCAGACTTCACAAAGGACACATGGTTTCTTCTAAGCCAGACATGAAATAGCATTCATCTATGAAAGGCCATTACAAACAAAAGAGTTACCTCTCATCGTGCCAGAAAGAATTTGTGTCTAGCTCTGGCAGCACTAGCGTAGCATTCATTATTCGTGCAGCAACAACAGCATTGCATATCTACAAAAATAGGATGATAACAATATTAATTTCCTTCAATTATATTACCAAGAATAATATGAAATTTGCATGAGAATGGATCATGCTGCTTCAGGGACAGTTAGAATTTCTTGTATTCATCATACCGCACTACGTTGTTGGTTCAAGCCACCATTGCACCGGACACGTAAGTAACCATTCGTCTCGGATTCAATTGGTGGGGCTGCAAGTAGAGATATGTCTTCAGCAGATCCACTTGACATTACTAATAACTTCTAGAGAGGTCAGAGAGACAAACATACGAGGCCAATAGGAACGTGGTGCAGAAGATGCTCTCCAACCATTTGAATCTGCAGTTCTCCACAACTTATTTACATCAACATCCTTGAGTAATAGCACTGATGTCAGTGTAAGAATTTTGAATGGGGAGTTAAATAAGAATTGTACAAACAAAATACATTACAGCGTTAATGTGGTAATCCATGTATTCAGCACATATCGGTTTATCGGTCAAATGGGAATTGAAAAATGAATGTGCATGAAAAATTCAAAGAAAGATCATCACTGCCTTTCAGAGCTATTGTCTTTTCTTCAGATAAAACCTCACCTAATTTGACACTTGAAATTAGGACCTGGTCAAAATGCGTACTAACTATTTTCCTAGAAAAGGTGCAACTCTACCAACTATTTAGAGCATATATCAATTTTTTAGCAAAGTCTAAACTAAGAAAATGAATGGTCATAAATATATAAGAAAAATTTCCTTTGCTTTTAGTATATTCCTTTTCCTTCAATTAGAATATTGTGAGATACAATACTGTCCAGTTGGCCACTTGAAATTACATCTAGTTCACATTGTGCAATTAATATGTAAAGAACACTATTATGACCATTTCCTCGTCACTACAACAGTCCAAAAAATGGCTTACATATAAAAAATTTCTATTTGATAGAAAATCATGATTCCATATACGAGGACAACAGAGAGCACGCCATCTACATCAATAAGTGTAAGCCAACACCATTTACAGTTCTCTTGGTATTCTCAATCTGAACAACTTTGAGGGTTTATGTGCCAATCATAAACCACTATAAAGGCAATCTAGTCTAAAACAGATGAAATGTTATATGGTTTGAAGTACTATACAATAGTTATTGCAGCTTGCATTGCGTGCAAGCTTTCCAGGTTATCAAAAATCTTATCAGTTCATTATCCACGATGACCTCTTAGCCGATAGTTGTTTTCATACCCCAAAACGATTTGATAAAATTACAGCACCCTAATATCTGACTGGCTAGTGCCTTTTTTTTTTGAACAATAGGATATCCTTGTTTATCCCACTTTCATGGCGATGGCACAAAGAAAAGGTTATAAAAGGGTTTGTTGATGTTCGTAGTAAATGTACACATGTATTACCTTCCTAATAGAAACTGTGGTATCATGTTACGAAATATAGAATCTGGAGAGATCCTTATCCTTATCTTACTCCATTTGGGAGTGCTCCCGAGTTACAATAAGATCGAACAGCACACCATAACTGGAAAGAGTGTTGTTACACGCAGGGGAAAGCAAGAGCGCACCTGGACTCTGTAAGTGGAGCGGCCGAGGCCAAAGCCCGCGGAGGAGGAGCAAAGCCAGACGGTGCCGGCGACCAGCGCCACCACCGCGACCCACAGCCTCCCGGGCCCCCGCCGCCGCCGCAGCAACGCCTCCCCGTGGCCCCTGCGCCCAGCCAACCAACCAAAATCAAAGAAATTCGCGGGAAAAAAAAGAAAGCGGGGAGTTCGTGGTGACGAGGGGCGGGCGCTCACCTGCGCATTGGGATCGCGGGGGTCTAGGGTTCGAGGCGGCGGCGCGCGCGGGGAATCGAGGGCGCGAGAAGAGGCGATCGGATCTGCGAACCCGAGGAGGGAGACGGACGAGTGGGGGGAGTGGAGTGGCCGCGTGACCTCCGCGTGTGCGTGCGGGGTGGGTGAAGGTGAAGCCTGAACCTGAAGATGCTGCAGGTGTTCCAGTGTTTTGTTTTGCGTGTGGTTGTAGCCGATTGCCATCTTGCATCAGGTAGGTGGTGATATAGTTGGCCAAACGGGTGGACCGGGCCGGCACGGCCCGAGGCACGGTCCGCTACGGCACGGCCCGTAGACATGGTTTCTGTAGCGGGCCGTGCCGTGTCGGCTCGTCTTTCCCAGCCCAGGCACGGCACGTTAAGGTCGTGGGCCGTACCGTACCGGCACGGCCCTTCGGCGGCCCACCGTGCTCGGGCCGGTCCGGTCCGTCGTCGCCTGCCGTCGCGCGTCCGGCATCCTCGGCCTCTGCCGCCGCCGTCCCCTTCGTCGCCGCCTCCCGCGCCTCCTCCGTCGTCGCCCCCTCCGCCGCCTGCCGCCGCCTTAGCCTCCTCTCGGCCTCCTCCCGCCCTCCCCGGCCTCCGCCGCCGCCCCCTTCGCCACCTGCCGCCGCCTTAGCCTCCTCCCGGCCTCCTCGGCCTCCTCCCGCCCTCCCCGGCCTCCGCCGCCGCCCCCTCCGCCGCCTGCCGCCGCCTCGGCCTCCTCCCGCCCTCCTCGGCCTCCCGCCGCCTCGGCCTCCTCGGCTCCTCCGCCTCCTCCCCGGCCTCCGCCGCCGCCTCCCCGCCTACGCGCCGCCCCCCGAGGCCGCCCTCCGCCGCCTCCCCGCCTGCGCCGACTCCCGAGAGTGACTGGGAGATGAGTAAAAAAGAAAAAAAGACTTAAAAAATTAAAAAAATTAGAGGAGTTGTAAAAAATTATGAAAAAAATATAAAAACATTATCCGAGATGTTTTTTACTCATCTCAGATAGTGTTTTTATATTTTTTCATATTTTTTTACAACTCCTCTAATTTTTTTTAAATTTTTTAAGTTTTTTTCTTTAGTACTCTTCTCTCAGTCACTCTCACTTGATGATATTAGAGAAGGAAATTTTTATATTTTTTAAACAAGAAAAATAGAGGAACATATATAGTTATGTAATTTAATTTCTACATAAATATAGGGGAAAATTGCGTAATGATCTTTATTGATTTTGATATTACACAGCTGCCTCATTAAAAACAGTCATGTAAAAACTTAATTTTGAGAAAACCATAACAAAGAAAAAAGAGTACAGCTAAAGGTCAATACTGAAAAATAAAAAAGATTACTCTAGTTCCTTATTTTGTAGGTATAGATTTTCGAACTGCTCAGCCAAATCTTGGTTCTCCGTGATGTGTTGGGCACGTTTCTTAGCTAGCTCCCAGTCTTCAACTGCAAGTAGCATTTCTACCACCTCATTGCGGAGATTTCTTCTTCTCTCCTCAATAATTCTTCCGCAAAGACTGAAGGCTGATTCAGATGATACCGTAGACACAGGCACCATGAACATATCCCGTGCTAGCTTTGAGAGCACGGGATATTGGGTCTTGTGATCATTCCACCACTGAAGAAAGTTGAGATCTTCCTGGTTGTTGAGTCGCTGTCCAAGTAGGTAGACAGCTCAAGAGCTTCAAGCGAAGCGTGTGCAGGACTTGCTGCGACCGAATTTTCACCACCGGTGCTCGAAGAAGAAGAGGAACCACCCCAAATTTGGCCCCACTGCAATTTCTTCTTATCTGGGACAGGGACGGGTGGGGCTCTTTGCACGCGAACTCCCTGAAACTTAGTTTCATACTTTCCAAATACTTCATACAATTTTGTCTTAGAATCAGAATAGTAGTTAGTATAATCAATATTTATTGCATCCCCAATAAGATTCAAAATATTTAGAAACCCCCGTATTTTACCCCTAGTATCAAGAATAAATGCAAAAACATACAAGTATAGAATATTCCTCCAGTATTTAAGATATTTTTGTTTCATGTGAAATACTGCAACTCCTAGTAGTTGGTCATCTTCATATTCTTTTAATAAAGTGGCAATCTCAAAAATTTTATGCAAAATTAAATTAGCAGTTGGATAGTAAACACCAGACAAAGTAACAGTTGTATCATAAAATGTTTCAAGAAAATAATAAAACCTTTCTACAATATGCCAAGACTGTTCTGTCAGTAGCGGTTACCCGTCACTGGTAACAACATTCTTGGACTGCAAAAAATTGTTAGTATATCCTTGTAAGGCAAGACGTATCTCAACATCAAATAAGTCGAGTTCCACCGATGGTTCGCATCTATTTGGAACTTGCGTGGACGCTTATCCGAAGCGATGCAAAATCGCTTGAAGGTCGCAAGTCGAGGATTAGAACCATTGAGCCATGTTATGGCTTCACGGATGGAATCGAGATATACACTTACCCTCTTAAAACTGGATTTAACTATAAGATTAATAACATGGCAAGCACAACATTGATGTAAAAGAAATGATTCAGCATAAACATTGAATAAAAGCTGCAAAATTTCTATTACTCTAGAATTTACAGCTGCATTATCTAGAGTTACTGCAAATATTTTATTTGTAATGCCAAAATCCTCACAAACTCTAGAAATTCGTTCAGTAATATTTTCTGTATTATGTGAAACATCAATTAATTTTAAAGCTATTACTCTTTTTTGTAGTTCCCTTTCATCATCAATATAATGAGCAACTACACTAATATAGTCTTCCTTAGCCCTACCACTCCAAATATCAGATGTGATACTAATAGAAAATATGCAAGTAGCAAATAATTGTTTAATACTATCCCGGCCTTGGTTGTAAACATTCACCAAGTCTCGGGTTGTAGTTTGTCTACTAACAGCTTGAAACTTAGGATTATGAGCAGTTTTAATGTAAGTCTCAAATGTAGGAGACTCACCAAAGTTTAGGGGTAGATCCTGTCTAGCAATTAAACGGTAAGGGAATCTCGTGCTACTTGAGCATTATACTTCCATGAACGTACCATACCGTCCGGATTGAGTACCAGTTGCTGCTGTCTTAGCTGGTAACCTTGCTTCTTTACACACGCCTCAGCATGCCGCCTCAAATGCCCTGTTCCACCAGAAGATTTTCCAGAGAGTTTAGTCTTACAAATTTTACATTTCACGTAAGTTACCTCCCTTCCATCTGCGGCGGTCTCCTTGATCTCATTAAAATGTTGCCAGGCGGAGGAAGTTCTTGATCTCTTTGAGCCGGTTGCCGTTAATAGGCTCCCGCTCGCTGTTCCGGATCCTTCTGAAGCCGCATGTATTTCCTCCAGATGTTCTTGCGGTGTAGAAGCCGACCCGGAGTTGTCTCCTTGCGACATCGACAGATAGCTCGGGTCAAAGTCGCTCAGTTGGAACGTCAGGTAGTTCGGATCCATTCTGCAATATAAATAAAGAAAATTAGTATTAAAAAATAGTAGGAACAAAGAAGAAAATTTAGGATTTTTTTTACCTTGCAGGAGCACCGGAGGCTGCAGCTATTAGCTATGAGAATGTGAGAAATTTTTGAATTTTAGACAAAATTTTGTCTAAATCAAAAATTTTGAGGAAAGAGAGCAAAAGAGAGGAGAATAGAGTACAAGAGGAGAGATTGGGAGATTTGGATGAGCAAAAATGTGGTTGGGGGTTCCCCTATTTATAGAAAAAAAATTTACAATTTTTTGGATTTTTTTTGTCCTGCAACGGCTAGATTTAAAATCTAGCCGTTATTTCGGACCGTTGGGACACGTGTCAATTTTTTATTGGGCAAATGCGGTTGATTACTGTAGCAACGGTCATATGCATATACAGTGTCGCAACGGGCAGATGTCAGTGCAATGGTCGCGCCCGCCAACTCCTTGGCTCCTCCCACCGCCTCCTCCCTCTTCCCGGCCACCTCCTCCCTCCTCCCGACAGCGCCGCCTCCTCCCGGCCGGCTCCTCCGCCTCGGCCTCCTCCCGGCCACCTCCTTTCACGCCGGCCTCCTCTAGCCCGCATCCTCCCGACGCCCGCCTCCTCGGCTCCTCCGCCTCCTCCCTTCTCCCGCCGCCTCCTCCCTCCTCCCGCCGCCGCCTCCCGCTGGCCTCGGCCTCCGCCGCCCTCCTCCTGCGCGTCTCCCCGCCCTCGACTCCGCCGCCGCCCTCCTCTTGCGTGCCTCCCGCCGGCCTCGGCCCCGCCACCCTCCTCCTGCGCGCCTCCCCAGCCTCCTCTCCGCCGCCTTCCCGGCGCCGCCCTCTGCCTGCCCGCCTCCCCGTGGCCTCGCGGCGGCGCGGCCTCCGCCGCCGCCCTCCGGGCAGGCCGTGCCGGGCGGTGCCCCGTGCCTGCCCGCTACAGTGCACGGGCCGTGCCGTGCCGCACCGCCGGCCCAGACACGGCATGGCTGCTCGGGCCGTGCCGGCACGGCCCATGGCCAACCGTGCCCAGGCCGGCCCGACAGGGCACGGCCCATTTGGACATCTATAGGTGGTGAAGTGCATCATGTTTTATTCTGTATCAGGTTTAATATATAATTTTACCTGGCATCAGAGTATATTAAGACCAGTACTCCCTCCATTTTGGTTTAACACGTCGTATAAAAAAATGGAGGAAGCATCCAGAGGACACATTCCAGTTTGATGATAATTTGCTAAAATATACTATTGCTATTACTTTAAAATTTTAGTTGAATTAGAGAGATACAATTTTGAAAAGGATGCTTTTACCCCTATGCTAAGTTACATGTCAGGGTTCTATATTTTAATATGGAACTTCTCAAAATTACAGGTCTTTTGCTCTCTCGGACTTTTGGCACGATATCTTTCCTAAATAAAATTATAACTGAGAAAAAAATGTTTAATTATCACCAGAATTTGTTCAAATTTTAATTTTTTTTTTCTTTAAACTTTAGAAATTTCATTCTATCAACTCCCCCCAAAAAATGATTTTCACACTTTATATTTTAGCAAATTTTTAAAATTTAGCCAAAAAAAATGTTGAAATTTTTTTCTCCGTCATATTTTTTGAATTTTGGAAATTTCCATTTCATCGGTCCTTGAAAATGTTTTCTATTTCCACAACTTAGGAAATATAATTGTGTCAAGCATGAACTTGGCATGGGATGAAAGTGTCGTTTCCAAATTTTTCTCTCTCAGCTGAAAGTCAAAGTGTGTTCTTAGCAAATACCAAAAAACAGAAGTGTCATGTGGCAAAGGCATATTTTTGACGTGTCACACGATAAATGGCACAAAACAACAATATCTCTTGGTAATTTTTGCCTTAATTTTATGATGGTGTTATCATAAAATGTTAATTGAGCCCGGAGAGGATTTTACAATCTAATTGCTCAGATTCTCTCTACGGAGAACACTGGCCGAGCAGGCGCCAACCAAAGGGGCGAACAGGGCCTCTTTGACCAGAGTGGTCAATCAAAGGCACGGGGTGGTGGTCATTGACGCAGGCGAGGCAAAGAGGTGCATGCTGAACAGGGACGTGGCAGTGGGCGCTGAATAGAGATGACAATAGAGTCCCGAAACCCATAATCCGATAGGTAATTATTCTATTAGGGGCTAAATCTGATTTAATTTTTGTCCCTAGAAGTCTCTTAATGGCAAAATTGTCACCCATCGAGTGGAATGGGTGTGGATCCGTTCTCTGGCTCCCTGTCCCCATTAACCCATGGAGCTTCTTATATGCATTTTATATACATACATACATATATACATACATAATATATATATATGTATATATATTGCCCATTTCAGAATCCTTGGCCTAAGGCCCATTGCCAAATGAGAATAGTCCTACCATATAAAAACGATCCCATTCATCCAGCCAGCTAGGCGCCTCCATTTCTCTCTCGTCTCTCATCTCCTTCCATGTTCCCTTGAAAAGCACTGGAGCACTAAAGGTGAGCAGCTGCAAGAGAAACAAGGGATAACCTTGGACTTGTTGCCGACACCTTCGCGCTGCTACCAACCCGTCATGGTGGCTGTCGCCTGCATGCCACTAGACCTCCGTTGCTACATCCACACCACACGCTTGTGTCGGACTGCCTCCCCGTTGCCAGGCCATCATCACCGCCGCATCCACGCCATGCGCTCGTGCGTGCTAGGCCGCTGTCACAACCTCCATGCCACTGCTCCGCCTGTCCAATCTGTGCCCATGCGCCATGGTAGGCGTGGGGGTGGGGAACCTGGCGGGTGCATCGTACCCGCATGGGGATGGGGATGGGGAGAAACCTGCACCCGAGCGTAGGGATAGGGTTGGGGACGGGGGAATTTCTTCAGCACGGGAACGGGGACAGGGCATTACTATCCCGCTTACATAAGGGGTGGGGCAGGTAAGATGGCTGTGTTCATCTCACTAGATGCGGGTAGGTTTGTTAATGGGTCAAAATATTTTGCTTACGAATTCTAAGGGTTAGCCTAGATTTTGTATATGTTTTTGAGTTTAAAAAGAATTGAGTTTGGTTGTGAAATAGCCCGTGGGCTATGGCCCATTAGGTGCGCGGTTGTGTTCGCCGTTGCCAGGGTGGAAAGCGGCCTCCGCCATGACTCATTCAACCTCCATCGTTTGTTCGACCTTGACCAATCAGTGAATCTTAATTATTGTTCGAATTATAAAAGTAAACTCAATTCAGCATTCGTTTAGTCCATAACGGTGTTAATGACTCAGCAGTCTCCAGCCATACTGCATCTAACAAACTCAAATATCTTCTAGTAGTTGTGCATATCAAAAACGAAGAAAATAGGCACATCAACGCCACGAGAACATAACTAAATGTATAGGCACAATTTATAAATTGAACGGTACTGCAGAAATTTCTTATTTATCCCTAAATCCAATTAATCATTCATTTTTGGATTAGTGATGATGTTGCAAAAGCTGAGGCGAATGCGCTTAATTGATTCGATCAGGGACTTGAGGCTGTGCGTCAGTTCATGTCAGAGACAATAGTTTAGGACGTGGGTAGAGCTCGTGCCGTCAGCTGAGGGCGTACGTGGAGCTGTTCATAGCGTCGACTAGGTTGAACGGGATGGTTTTCAGTTTGGACGGAAATGGGCCAATACTTGTAACCATATCACCCTAGCTTACCCTCGCTGAATTTTTATCACCGTATCACTTGTTGAAGAAGACTGTCATATAAGTTGTACTACTCTTCTTTTGCTGGTGTTCCTTTAAGACATGGCATGGCATAATCATCAACCAACTTTAGTCCCTTTCTCATTAGATTTTTTTTAGAGGGGGGGTTAATTGCGGATTATTTGTACGATGCTTCTAAAAGTAGGATTTATCTCTAAAAAAATTTGCATCAGCATTACTCATACCACTTATTCTAAGCTAATTGTGAGGTTTAAATATATAATACTTAATTCATCCATATAAAAAAATCAATCATATATCAGCCTTCATCTTTATTTCATCTAAAATAAACATGCGCATGGCAATACAGATTACACCCTTTCTTTTCCTTTTTGGTCCCTTGCTTTTGGAATGATACGTTGCTTCCGACATGAATATCTGCCATTCCTTGCTTGCTGGTATAATCCAGCTATCCTCTCAATGTCCAGGTCCTATATATAACGAGGCATTACCCACAATGTTTGAGTCACACGCACACACTTCCCCTTCCTGCCTAGCAAGCGTTTCTTTCTCGATCTTGCATACCAAGTGTTGTTCATCTCTTATGTCCTTATAAAACTTCTTGTTTTTAATTAGTAACAGGTACAAGAACTATATAAAAAAACAGACCTGCCTAGTTTTGTTACTTCCCAACCACATTAGTTTCTGCTTATAGTGATTTATGAAAAATCCAAAAAAAAAAGGTTTTCCATTGTTTTGGTCTCTTTCAATCTGGTAGTTGTTTATACAGTCTCTTTTCTTGACATGCAAATTGCATTGCCAAACTAACTAGTCTGGTAAGTATCTCTCTCCTTGTTCCACTGTGTGCATATTTCAAGCAATATGTTTACCAAAGTATTTATTGCTTCTTTCCTTTTCCGTTTTTCAGGAACATATATGTGCGAGCTTTTCAATTAGGAACTAGAGAGACGATATACACAACAAATTAATATCAGATTGAAGACTACGAGTATCGTTATCTTGATGAAAAACCATCACTGTTTTGGTTTTTTTTCCAAATTGTTCACGCTTGGATGTTTCACTGCAAGGACTTAAGGAGCAACCAAAACAGAGGTAAACATATTGAATGATAGCAGTTGGTCAACTCTATTTCATCCAAACTTCTTTCTTCAGTAGCGAGAAACAAAATCTGATGTGACGTAGTTTTACGCTATATAAATCATACATGTGTTCTAGGCATGTAGGTTAATATATACTACTATAGTCCATAGAAATGGTTATCCCTGGCACGAGTCACACAAGGTTATCATGTAATCTCAATATCTTTGAGATGACATGTAATCTCTAATATTTTTATATCGATAATAGTTCCAGACTACAAGTCATTTAAATAGGGCCTTTTTTAAACACAATTCAGACGCAAACGCTTATATACTCACTTCTATGAACACACATACGTATACCCTACCCCTATGAATACCTCCGAAAACTAAACCAGCATATATTAAGATTAACGAAGTTACCAAAGACTTGCCGGATGAAAAAATTTCACCACAAGGAACCTAACCAAGTGAGCTACCATTAGAGAATGCATGTTGTATGTAATGATTTTTGTTTCAGAATTGTTAGAGATCACAGATAAAAAAAGGTAAAATAAATAATTCTTATCTCATTCCAGTCAACAAATTCATGTTGTATAGATATATACACAGCACGAAAAATTGTGACTATGGCATCGCCTGTACATGGCACCTGGCAAAAGCTGGCAAATTTTTTTTTTGTCTGTGGAGTACACTGTCACAAACATTTATTGATGTAGAACCATCATATATGTTAATTTGTTTCACAAGCGGTATTGAATCAAGAACTGTTAGGGATGTCTACTTTACCAGCAATCATCCAACCATCTTAAAAGCAACTCCAATAAGATCTTCAAACACAACCCTCAAATAGTAAAGCCCCTAAGATAGGAAGGTCTTAAAATCCCACCCCACAGCCCCCGATCCTGGGGGCTCTAGGCCCAGCCCCCATCAATGGTATCCTTGCATGGGAGGACTTTTCCTATAGCATGTGTCTCATTCTTTCTCCGTCATGTGCTATAGTCGCCGCCTTCCCACCCTGCTGTTGGTAAGTTTGTGTTCATCTCCATTATCTTCATGACCTCTGAAAATTGAACCATGTCGCCACCAAAGTTCCATTTTCTGTGGTTTTTAGAAGTTTCTATCGGCCATTTCTCGGGTATTGTCTAGATGTGTGTTTGTCGGCTATGGATTGATGTCAGTTTGTGTAGCTAGCAAAGTTTGTGGAGTGCCGCTAGGATCGTGGAAACATAACCGTGTCGCCGCCGTGGTTCCTTTTTACTAGTTCCCGGGAGTTGAATCAGGTTGCTAGGATTTTCTAGATCCTTTGCCATGCCTGTGGTGTTGCACGTGAGCAATAGGAAAAGAACATGAGATAGTATATTAGATTGGTTTTGTTTTTGTCTCTAATTTCTATAGTCAATCTAGTCTGTGTATGTTGAAATATAAGAGAAAGGGAAATGATGGCTGAGAAATGGAGTTGCTGCTAGAGGTGAACGAAGTTTTAGGTCCTTAAAAAATGGGGGGAGCCCCCATTTGGCCTATGGAGTTCTAAAATGAGTGCTATTACTGGATATACTCTAATTACTCCCCTATTTCCAAAATATAAGCATTTTTGGCTATGTAAATGCTTATATTTTGGAACATAAGGAGTAGATAACTACCCTCACCACTGATCCTTGAGTTCGACTATTAAAGATGACAATTACCATCCATTACTTTGTGTTGTAGCGATATTAATTTAGAAGCATTAAAATTTGAGGCGTTCGTTAGCCATATAGATGAAGAAAACAAAAAAGAATCCCCTAAAAAAAAGAGAATGTGGCGAGCAATTTAAACAAGAAAATATGTGTGTTGGACCAAAATGAGTTAGATCAAGTGAAAATAGCGCAAAATACTATTTACTTTCGTCTATTCTTTCCAGCATCTGTCCTTTATCATTCATACAAGTTGGAGTTTCTTTTTTAAAAAAAATTAGTATATAATAAGGTTGTATAAATTGAAAGAAGGTTTCTGCGTATAATTAAATTGTTTTCATTTTCAATAATGCGACAATATTGTCATCATTTCTTATGACTAATTATTCAAATAATTTTCGACGCTTACAGATCTTATGGGTATTGAGATTTTCATCCACAAATGAATACAAGCCATGGAAGAATATTTCTTCGACAAATGGAATGATCGTTTAAGAGATGAAGAATTTTGGTGTGTGTGTGTGTATGTATATATATATATATATATATATCTTTTGATTTCTGAATATATACCTTATTCTGAGTTCATGAAAGAAAGTATCATGCCCTGCTGTAGAGATTAACTTTACTCAATTCATATAGTTAAAATACACATTAGAAGTATCGTGCACAAATATGCAACACATAAGGCTTGTTTGGAAGTCTCACTTCACTATTATCATCCCATTGCATGATTGTGTTTCCCTCTTATAGAGGGACAATTCTACCGGATTATTGTCAGCAAGCGAACTCTGGAATTACCATGGACCCTGGTACTTTTTGTAACAGTCCAAAACAAAATTCGGTTGAATCAGAACGTCGAATTCACGGTACAAAACTAGACCAAGGCTGTTGCTAGCTTCTGGAGCAGTTAGCTACCTGCCTTCTAATCGGCAAATATGAAGTCTTCGAGATAACATTGACCTGTACAACTATATAGGAAAACAAATACAGTAAATATTGAAAACCTTGGCAAATTTAGTAATACAGTTTCCGTAGAGTTTAATAACACCATATTAAAAGCTGGATTACCTGTATGGTGCTTTATGTGGTCCTAGTGACTGTTTTAAACCGAAGGGCAAACTTGGATGACTTATTTGGATACAATGAAACTTCAATGAGTAAATTGACACTGAGCGAAACTTGAGGAACCATATAAAGCCTCTGATGTCTTATTATGATTTTTCTTAGTAAGAGGGGTTGCCCCCTCCCATTTCTATTAAAAGAAATGGATAAGAGTTATAGTTCACACCACCACTAAAACAAAACGACATTTTGAAACAGTAAAGCTGCCATCCCAACTCACATGTTCAAATGCCACTAAACTACCAGTTCAGATAATAATGTTTTTGAGCGGTCATAGCTAACGCCTAACACCAGAAAGGGTCAGCTTTCGTTCTACTTCCAGAAAGAAACATCTCAGCTCAACATCTATCAGCAACCAAACCACCTTCATCCCTCCACCAAGTTCAGTCACCAGGTATTCCTCCTGTCCTCTTCACTCCCATGCGCCAGCCATACCACGAGCTGAAGAAGACTTCACCTGCCATGTGCCTTATGAGCTTGCATCCCTTCAGTTGTTTTCCTGCCCTTTTCTGCGACTTCTGCAAAACAGCCCATGAGGATATCAAATCACAGATCCTAAAAACAATGTTTATAGGATGGCTGAATGTTGTTTAAGAAGAATGTTGTTGAAACATGCTGAATTTCTAGTTTTCCATGAAGTCTATAGGATGGCTGTAACGACCCGTTTTTCATCTCTTTGTTGGAATTCGCTTCCTGAATTCTAACTCCTTTCCTATTCCATTCAGCTGTGCCCCAGTTTTTCTCTCCCTGGCCAGCCGACTGCCTTTCCCCCTTGTGCCGAGTAGATTCCTACTCAGTTCCTGAACCTTGCCTTTTGCCTTTGTCCACTCGGTCGTTTTTGCAGCCGAGTAACCCTTGAGCTTGCCGACTACCCTGTCAACCCGTTCTGTTTTGCCGCCTCGTCTTGCCCCGACCGGTCAAGCTCACGACACCTTGCCTTGTCACGCGGCGTGCTGTCTCATCGCCTTACCAAGTTGCACCGCAGTCCCTTTTTCCACGTTCCTCCCGTTGGACGCCGACTGCCGAAGTGGTGACATAATCCAACCTTCACCTGCCCGCATCCCCGATCGGACCAGTGGATGATAGCCGTGGTTCCTCGAGGACCCGCTTGGACCAACGGATAGTCAGAGATTCTGTCTGCAAGTCTCACCAACCCGCCCTTGCCATGACCTGAGTGTCTCATCACCGCTACAGTGTGTACCAACTCCACCGGCTACACCCAATCCCCAAGTCAAACTCTGCCCTGACGTCGCATCGCTCAGCTAGCTCGCTGTGACCTTGTCAGCTTATCGTGCCTCCTTTTTCTCTCCATCGTTCTGCACTGCAGTGTCCCAGCTTCGCACCCAGCTATAAAAGGCCATCCATGCCTCTTCCTTCATCTGTTTTGTAACCCAGTCGTCTCTGCAAGACCGCCATCCCTAGCTTCACCATTAGGCCATCGTCTTCCTCCTTCCCAGCCCCGGAGTCGTTTCTGCTCCCTGAGCTCCCTTGTCGCCGCTCATCACCGAGCCTGCCACCCGGAGTTCCTAACCGGTGAACCTTGTTGCTCCATCCAGCCGTCTACGATAAACCTTCGTCCGACTATCATCCATCCCCAGCCGACTGCTCCCTTTTCTGCAGCTGACTGCTGTGATGTTCTTTCCCTAATGTTTTACCTCTTCTCAGCTTGTTAGTAATTATCTTTTCTACTTGTTCAGATTCTGAACCGGTGAACGATCCCGAAGCCGTCTTCGCCGAAGAAGATCTTCCGCTGGAGCAAGGCAAGCCTCTTTGATCATATTGTCTCCTATATGTGTAAAATTATGTTGTTTGCAAAATATATGCATGCCTAGTTTACACTTTAAATTGATTGGCCTCGGTTTGCAAGCGCAACCGATGGACCCTCCCAGTAGTCGCACTTATTCTGGTAGGATATTGATGTATTTCTCCTTTGATAGCCCCACAAATGGCACGTTGGCATTATATCCCTTGGGTATGATTGCCGAGTAGAATGGCTTAGCCCTGCAACGATTGTATTGTCGTTTGGGAAACAGTGGTTTTACTCAACTATTTGAAAACCCGGTACTCTGCGTATCGGCATGTTTGCGAAGAAAATGAAAGTTTGTGAAAGCCTTGGTGTACAGAGACAGTGCATGTGTGGCCTGGTTATGTATTATCGATAAGGACCGTTTCCTTTGGGAATTACATCCGAGCATTTTACAGTACGACCACACGGGTAGTGTGGGCTGCCCCTGGCCGAGTAAATTGTAGATTTAGGGAAGTTTGGTGCCGACTAGAGTGGACTCATCTGAGTTGTGGCTCGCGAACCCTGGTGCTGAAGGTGGTTGGAGCCGACCTGGAGCATTGATCCTGTGTGGATCCTTCTGCTGGCATTGGATAACCCTAGACTGGCTTTGGAAATAGCCTTGTCACGAACTTCCGGTATAGGCCAGTACTCGGTGTAAGTTTCGTGTCGTTTGGGTAAAGCGTGCACCCTCTGCAGAGTTTAGCCGAACTGTTCAAACAGCCGTGCCCACGGTTAAGGGTGATGTAAGGTGATTCCCATAGCGTAGATTTGTTTGCCAGTGGTTTGTGAAATGGTTTAATGGGAAGGGAATCGTGACCAGAGTTTGCCGAGTAGCAAACGGAAGGCCTGTGTGGCCAGAAACGGACCTGTGTGACCCGGGGTGTTGAAGCACCATAAGCAAGTGTGTGAAAAGTTAACAGGAGATAAGTCTTCGGGTTGTAGCCAGAAGATGATAAAGAGCAGGCTCCCGGGTTGTAGCCAGGGCGGCAAGTTTGAGCTAACTGGTTGTAGCCAGTGTAGCAAATGATCTAATAACCGGTTGTAGCCGGAACTGCTAAAAGAGATAGCTGAGATTTGGTTGCAGCCGAGTCTCAGGGTCAACGGGTGGTCGGAGCCACTCGGACAAACAGCAGACCTAAGGAGTGGTCGAAGCCACTCGGGTGATAGCCGAGTTGTGAATTCACTTGGTTGTTAACCAGAAGATAAAAATGGAAATACATGATTCAGTAACTACATGTGGTGAGTTGTTGAAAAGCAACTTACGGAATGGATCGAGGCGTGAGCCTCTTTCTGACAACTAGAAATTTGGCACACTAGTATTTTGGCAAGTAAAATGTTTCCAAAAGCTATTTTCGCAAGGATAAACTCTGAGCCCCTTTTGTCTAAACAACATGGCACCTTTTTTCCGGCTTGCTGAGTACGAAAGTACTCACCTTTGTTCATATATATATATATATATATATATATATATATATATATATATATATATATATATATATATATATATATATATATATATATATATATATATATATAATAGGTTTGGAAGAAGAAGACAAAGACCCGACTACTGCCGAGTTCTTCCAGGACCAAGCCGACTACGAATACTTCTGAGGTTTCGAGCCTAGTTCCCAACCGAGCCTGTGGCGTAGTTGTGTTCTTTTGCCGAGTAGTTTTTTCCTTGCTTTCGCTCTGTCTGCGCTGTATCTCGCTGGTCTACCCTGTTGTTGTTGTTGTCCATCTGGGGCCTGCCCTGGATGGAAAATCCTTTGTAATATATAAGTATGTACTCTGTTCTGTTATGTATTTAATGTACTCTGAGTTTGTATCACCGATGACTGTGTGGGTACCCGACTACTGATCCAGGGATCGGATACTGTATGCACATTATGGGCCCCCACCGTGGTGGTGGCGCGGCGCCCACAATGGCTGCAGCCCCTATCACCACCAACTGTTTTCCCCCATTGTCAAAATTATTCAACCAAAGCCAAACAAGTGTTGAATGCTATTTACAGGATAAAAAATGTCTTATTATGATAAAGGCATAAATCAGTGGTTTTGGCCTTACCATTTCAGTAATTAATTTGGCCTTCAGAGTGTTATTTTAGGAATGAACTTATTATGGTCTTGAAGATCATTACTCTTTACAAGTATAATGTAAAATAACTGCACTAAATATTTTGAAAGTATATTTAATCAGTTAGACTGGCGACTGAAATAAAATTTTGCAAACTCTGACAATAGAGTTTTAATACAGTAGACAAAATATGACTACATGACGCATGGCTAAATAATTACAATGGATCACTAATTAATCAACAACTGGCTAGTAATTTTGCTTCTGTCACCAGGCTAGCGGACTACCGTCGCACGCATGAATACAGTGAGCTTGAGGAAAAGCTGTACAGCGGCCGTCTCGTGCATTGGAATGTCGGGGTCGGGCCGGCCGCTTCCTTCACGAGGGCCATATCGGAGATCTTGGTGGAGAAATCTTCCCGCGACAGATGGACGCCCTTCGATCACGTGATCAAGGTGCAGTTGATCAAGCCTGAGGGGAAATCTACCTCATGAGCGTGGAGAAGCAGCTGGTCGCTGCGGTGGCCGAGGAGCTCGGCCTGCTCGGCGACGACCAAGAAGCAAGCCCACGAGGAGGCACCCTATTTCTCTTGGGGGTCAATGAACCAGCATGTGGAGAGGTTGTCTGAACACTTGGGAAAAGATGATTAACCTCGCGTTGTCGGGCAAGATGTACCTGCTGGCTGTTGATAATCTGTACGAGCCCATTGCGCCCGGTGATTTCATGTACGCGGTGGCTTCTGGATGGACAGGCTCCAAGTGGGTGATATCCACCACGTCCCGAGAAGTCTGCAACAGGAGCATGTCAGAATGTGACGATGTGTATGGTTCCTTCACTAAAGATGAGATCATGGTGCTTATCCTAACCACACTGCAACAATCAGCCAAGCACATTGCCGGAGGCCAGGAGGAGCACTGGCACCGTGTAGCCGTGCAGTGCTTTCTCTACGCCGTGCTGCTCCTTCCCCAATATCCCCTTGGAGACAATGATGATAGTTCTATAATAATTACCTCAGACCAGCTCATTCGTCAGTGGGCTGCAAAAGGCATCCTTACTAGCAGTAAACCACAACATGTCCAAGACAACATCCACAGCAAGCGCCATGATGATATATATCAAGTTGGGAATGTCATCCTCCAAGCGTTCCATGAGTATTCATTACTCAAGCTACCCTTTTCTCCTGCAACCCAAGCCTATGAGGCTACTGAAACTGCTGCACACTTCTTAGCATATCATAGTCTCATTGCAGAGCACCACACTCAAGACAAAATATTTCAAGAGGAGTGGTTGCAGGACAAGGGATTGATAAAGATGGTCTGCAAGCAACGAATGGAACATCAAGGATGGCACGCAAGCACAAAATTGGTAAGCGAGGAGGAACCAAGTGGCCCAACAACACTTATCCTAAGAGGTTGCTCAAAGAAATCAGGCTGGTTTGCAATGCCCGACCATCTCTTGGCAAAGCCCCCTGGTCTTCTTGTTCTAGACCTCTCTTATACTCTGATTGAATCATTGCCTCCTTCAGTTTGGTGTCTCCCAAACATCAAGCTTCTTTCACTGACAGGCTGCAATAATCTTACAACTCTATCCTGCCTCCCCGATAGTGAGATAATAGCCTCACAAGGTAGCAACACAAAGCTCAGCTTACTCTTCCTTGATCTATCCTATTCAGCCATAAACTATTTCCATTCTGTCTTTTTCCAAAACATGCCAAGTCTTCAAGAGCTTGTGCTAGTCAAATGCTACAACCTTGTGGAGTTACCACCCTCTATTATTGCATTGTCCAGATTGACAAAACTTGAGGTCAGAGGAACTCAAATTAGATCTTTCCCTGAGACGATATTCGAAGAAATGCAAAGCCTTCAATTACTCAAGCTTATTGACAACAAGACATTGTTGTCACTCCCAGGGTCAATCTGTAGGGCTTATGGTTTGATTGAGCTACACATTGAAGGATGGGAGTCGACCATACAGAATGAAATTATAGTGGCTAGGCATCCTACACTGAAGTCATTCTTGCTTATCAATGCACCTCACATAAGGCGATTGTCCCTGCAAGGATGTACAAATCTCGAGAGTTTGGAGTTGAGGGACCTTGGCGCTTTGGAAGACCTAGACCTATCAAGTACCTCTATCAAGGAGCTCCCAGCTGACATCCCTAACCTCCCCCAACTTCGCCGATTGCTACTCATCGATGTTCATCCCTGAGCCGATTCCCATGGCATAAGCTGAAGCGATTCCCTGATGTTTTTTGCTTGGATCACTGTGCACAACGAAATGGTAATCATTATGATGATCAAATAGCTCAACTCAAAAGAAAAGATGTTTCCGTGTGCGTAAGAGATTCTAGACTGTTTTATAGTTTCAATAACAACACCAGAATGTTAGTACGACGTAGAGTGCTTTTACAATCTTTCTATGTTCAAGTTGCACCATGCAGAGTCAATATTAGGAGGCTCGATAATGAACAAGACATGTTGGCCAACAAGCTGCAGGAACTAGCCAAGAAGAAATCACCCTACGGTGATGTTTATTGTCGTTATATGGCAAAGGAATTTACAGTGGTGTCCATGGTCGCACCTTCCATTCGTCAAACCGTCCGTCATGTGCAGCTGTCTGAAACAGATCAGTATCCCCTTGGTTTAGATTGTCTTCTGAAAGTTGCCAAATCAATATCTATGATAGATGATACTTGTGTCTCCTGCCTTACTGATCTAAGCGACTTGGACGACCTGGAGGATTGCAGGCTTTGTTTATGCCATCAGACAAAGCTTGTTTTTCAAGATGCATTTTATGTGCATAAAGCTCTACAGAATGCATGGGTATCTCAACTCAGAAGTCTCATTGATTTCTACAAACCTGAATATTCTACGTACAACTTCAGTTCGCTAAAACACCTGCACCTGGAGTACTGCCCAAGACTGGAAAGCATCATGCCACGCGAGTCTGCACTGCCAAGCCTCATGACGCTCGCCATCCTATCCTGCTACAACCTCAAGGCAATCTTCTTCCAACATCATTATGCGAAAGTCGTCGCCTATCAGCTCCCTAGTCTCCGAAGGATGCACCTCCAGGAGCTGCCACTACTGAAGCACCTCTGCGAAGGCGACGACATCGTCATGTCTGCAGCAGCATGGAAGGAGCTCCATGTGCGTGGGTGTTGGAGCCTGCGTCATCATCTCCCATGCCTCCACCAACAACATCCAAGCCAAGCGGTGGAGATGAGCGGGAAGAGGGCATGGTGGCAGAAGCTCATTTGGGACGACGATTCATCACCCGCACACCGCAGTTGCTACGAGCCCAAGCTTTCCCCGACGTTTGCCTCCTTCAACGAGCGCGCCCTAGTGACGAGCTACCTCAGGTGAATCACATCTGATCCGACCTCATCAATCCATTCACCCATCAATGTATCCATGACTTGCCATGTTACTTCTCTCAGGACGTCCTCAGCTTTCTATCATCCACCATACACTCGCCACATGCTAGAAATATACTCGTCATATACCATTATACTGCCGAACAATCCACCATATTTCATAGTGCCCGTCGCCTATTCCATACAAATATGCATGTTGAGAAAAAAACTTGCCTATGTTCTAGGCTTCTAGCTACTACCAATATGAGTTCTTTGCCAGTGTTGGTGTTCTTATACATATACATATACATATAATATGTCCAAATAAAAGTTTAGCTTCCTTGGTTATACCCAATCAGTCTCTCGGCCATCCATCCAGTGAGAGGTACACTAGTTTGTCCTGTGTTAAATTAAAAGTTTGCTTCCAGATATGATTGGAGTATCAACATTTCTACATAACAATGTTACTGCTTTACTGTGTGTTGTGCTTGTTGTAAAATGTAAAATGTGTATTGTTTGTGTGGTGCATGATATATGAACCCCGTTAGTAAATTATAAAGAGTAGTGTGTTATGTTAATCTGTATGCACATTTGATCGTTGTGGTTAAAATCCATATCTATTGCATGTTCTTTTTCCTAAACATACGGTGGAATTAGTTATTCTGTAGTGGAACTACTGTACTAGCATTACATATATTCAGCTTCTTCCTAGTGTCGCATGAACTATCCACAAAGTAATAGCACAAGATAATGGAAGCTGTAATCGCAACAGGCGCTATACCAATTCTGAATTCTGTAGATGATCAAGCAAGTAGCTATATTCCCCGAGTGGCAGGGATTTATTAGTGTTAAAATAATTCAGGGGGGTTGTGTTATGAAGTGATATTTCCGAAATCTTAACCAAAGCCAAGCTGGTACAAACATTTTCTAAAGGGGCAGGTTCAGTAGTTGGCATTTTCATGTTTTACGTCCTACTCTAGTTTGATACTCCCTCCAGTCATAAATAAGTGCCATTTTGACCATTGACATGGTTAGCAAGACACTTGTTCGATTGTTAATTACTACTCTTTGCGTCCTAAAATATAAGACACCCTTGATTTAAAGGAAATCACTAATAATTAAACTAACAATAAGTCGGTGGCACTTCGTCTGGGAGGCCGGGCAATGTCAGGAGCCCCACATCCCCCAAGAACCATGAAGCAGGCCTAAGCCAATTCCTGTTGGAGTGCTCGGCTCCTGCCATGTGGCCACTTGCCTAGACAAGGCTGTCCACTGCGGGGTGCCCGTCTCTCACCACGCATGGCAGTGTGCATGGACTTGGTTACCGTACAACCACAAGCCAGCGTGAGTAATGGCTAGGTTTGTAGCGTCTCTTCTCCTTCTCCTAGGCACCGTTGGTGAAAATGGGCGTGATGGAGTTGGGTCAGCTTGGGGTCAGGTTGATCGGCTTCCGGATCTATTGTGGCGCAAGGGGGGTAGCTGGCCGATATGGGGTGTCTTGTCGGCAGATGCAACCTCAGCGTGGTATGGATGGTTAGGGAGATGTTACGTGAATGGTCCTATCACGGCCCTTTCACCGTGGGTTATGGGCACGTGGAGGCATGTGCGGGGCTATATCTTGTGGGTAAAGATGTACATCTTTGGTCAGAGTAAATCTATTCGAATAGCCGTGCCTGCGGATAGGGCGATTGGTCAAGACTCACCGTAATTAGTCTCACCCTTAATTAATTAACTTGACTTAATAGAACTGGTATAGTTCAGGTGGATGGTTGGGGCCTGATCAACGTGCTGTAGCGTTGTTCCGTGATGGATCAATATTGATTAATATAACAATTGTTTTACCTGTTTTATCACTACCACCATTTACAATTGCTTTTACGCAACTGAGCCACCAGCCTCCCTTTGAAATTCCGTGTACAAATGCATCATTGGTGTGACTTGCTGAGTACGGTGGGTGGTACTCAGTCTTGCTATGTCCCCCTTTTCAGAAGAGAAGATCTTAGCTTATACCCCTGTTGAGCTTGCCTGTGGTGTGGAGTTGAAGTCACACTAGTTTCGTCTTTCCGCTGCTGTTTTCTTCTGTGTGGGGACTAAGTGCCTTTTCTGTAAGTATTTACGCTTTATTTATATTTGGATCTGTTTATTGATTTGTCATTTTGTGTACCCTAGCTTGATTACTGGACAAGGATTTTAATACATAAAATAGTCTGTAAATTGTCTAGAGTTCTGAGCGTGACAAGTATCAGACAACTTGTGTGCATATACAAAACAATAAGTAGTCTCAGAGCATGATGGAAAATACAATAAATAATGATGAACTTAAGTGCATTACATGACCAGCAACTACAATAAGGAATAGTTCAATAATTATTACAACAATAAATCCTGAAATAACACACATGAATAGAAATTGGTCCAAATATACAGAACAACATATTTGTTCATCACACACTAACATGCTAGGCCACTACTTTGCATACATGGCTACCTTGGCTTCATGTTTCATGGTGAGCAATGCAAATCTTACTTCTGCATTATGCAAGGTCATAAACATCTCCCTCTTAGATTTCTTTATGAAAATCTCAGTAGCAGCAAAATGCTATTTGGTACAAAAATAGCACCACATTCTTTCACTAGAGCCATGACATCTTTAATGGCATAACCCGAAGTGTCCTCCCTCCTAACAAGAGACTCAACAGATGCAGTTGATTTCTCCTGGTTGTCAACAAAATGATTCATTTATTCATAGAACCAATGTCTACCACTAGTTTTCGGTTTCTTGACCTCCTTACCTATAGCTCTCTTACTTCTCTTGGGAGGAGGAGAGAAATCTTCATCACCACTATTATCGTCATCACCTTCATTCAGTTCTTGTATGTCATCAACACTAGTAGTAGTGGAAGGTTGGGTTGAACTCTCCGGTAAATTACTCCTAGTAGGATTCCAGCGATCATTTCCTGTGTTTCAAAGGTCTTTAAAAATATATTGGAGTAAAAGTTCATTTTGAAGCCCTCTTAACTTGAACTTCAAACAACCTGTCAAATCCTATGGAAACAACAAGAGAATAATCAGAACAATATTTACAAATCATGGTAAACAACTTGACATGAACACAAGACATCAATTTAACTTCTTTGTTTTTGCCCACCAATCATCAGATGCAACAATGGTACCCCTAGTTTGATCCTAACCTAACCCAATCTCTCTACCTACCAATTTCTTCCATAGAGTATAATCATTTTTCAGCTTGCCCCATTTGTTCTTGAGCTGGAGCTTTTGATAGCGTAAGCCAGTCTTTTCTTTAAATTTTGCAATTACATTATCATACCCAACCTTATTCAAATAGGTATTAGAGCGATTTTCTGCATTAACTTGTTCCAAGAACAACTTACAAATTATCCTAGTGTTTTCATCTGTCCATTCAACATTATTTGCACCTTGGTTTTCATCTACCGAAGTTGTTGCCATCTGCAGTACTTATAAAATGTCACACATGCAAAGACATCAAATGCACGGCCATCGATTTATTTGCACATATATATAGGCAAACAATTAAGATGCATTAGGAGAAATTTACAATAATTCAGATTAATCACTGTGCCCCCGTATATCTATGTCTAATTTCAGATCTCAATTGATTAGACTCACAACCTGATATTACACTATTCCAATAATACACTAGAACAGTGTAGAAGACTTAGAACAGTGCTTTCTGATTCCAATCAAGAAGTACAGTAATACACCCAACCTCGTGAATGGAATATTAATAGTTATTAGTCAGCAAATAATACACTATTCCAATCAAAATCAGAAATCAAGTACCGCACTACCTAGAAGCATTCAAGTCCTGGTGAATGGTACCTTGTGCTGGCAATGGAGACCAGGCACGGATGGGCGGTGGTTGGAGATCTGGCGGCGGTGGCGGTCGTTGGAGACCCTGCGCCGGCAGTGGTAGAGGGAGACCCGGCGACGGCGGCAGTTGGAGACCCAGCGGCAGTGGTGGATGCAGATCCTAGCAACGGCAAATGGAGACCCTGGCGGCGGTGGATGGAGACCGGTAGGCGGCGCTGCTCTTTGGTTCCTTCCCAAACCCTAGCACGAGGTGACGCTCGGGTGGCTCACAGTGGCTGCGGACGGGCTAGAAAGAGGGGTATACCCCAGTGGCAGGTGGGTAATTTTTTGGAAATGTTGTGGGGGCTTTCAAATTTGGTTGGTTTGATTTCGACTAGAAGCTGTCTTTTCACCGATTCTCACTTCGTACGTAAAAAAGGGAATCGATCCCCGTTGATTCGGATGGGAAGCTAAGGAAAAAAATACCCGTTTGGCTCAGCTCCAACTGATTCTAGTGAGAATTAGACCCAAGAATCTCTACCAAACAGGCCCTATGTCTCCAGCCTTAGCAATTTGAGCAATTTGGACGAGCTGGAGGAATGCAAGCTTTGTTTCTGCATTCGTCGCTAGAGACCTTACCGCTAGCATCAGCATGAGACCTGGTTGTCGTCAGGTGTATTGTGTTTTCACCCGCCGTGTTGTGTTAGCGACAGCGTCCAGTTCTTCCTCCCTAGTGAAGAAAGAGATGTTTTGCAGTTCAGTTACTTTCTGACGATATCTTCCGCATCGATTCGATGGCAATCGTCAGCGGTGATGTGCGCAAATTCTGATCGGCTAAATGATTGGGCACAGATTTCGGTGAGTCTGTTTACAACTTCAAGTTTGATTTCACAACTTGGGCAATGACATATCCTCTTTATCGGCTTTGACTTTGGGATCTTGCTACAAAGATTTGAGGAGGACAAGCACTATATGCAGTTTATGCAGAATTTCACCAACCACGGATGGAGGTGTAGTAATAGGTTATTATCTTTGTCTTTAGTTTAGTGTTCCAGTTAGTTATCTTGTTTTCTATCAAACTATGTTATGTAATTTGTAGACGTTTTGACTGTAAATTTTGTAATAATTAGTTGTAGTTTCTTTGAAATAAAGACCGGAATAAATTTTCCATTATCTAAAAAATTTCTGCCATCAGATGAAGTACGAATTTGGAAGAGTAGATTATGTGGGGCAAACTCTAACGAATGCATGGGTCTCTCAACTCAAAAGCCTAATTCATTCACCAATCCATGCTTATCCCCTAGTGACGAGCTACCTCAGGTGAATCACATCCAAGCTCATCAATCCATTCACCAATCCATGCATCCATGATTTGGTACGTAGCTTCTATCAGCACGTCCCTCTGCTAGCTAGCTCATAATTCATATATTCACTACAGTCTAGCCATAAAACCGACCTCAATTGACTATTAATTCCACCATTTAGCCATTCTAGTGCCATATATATCACATAACATTACACTGCCGATCTATCCATCCACATTTTACAATGCTTATCCCCCGCTTCCATATACATGCATGCCTTAAAAAAGAGGGAAAGAAAAGCTTTTCTGCGATGGAAACATATCATGTGCACATATATTTTTTCATGCACACACTGTACACACCAGCTGATAAATATCACCGAAGATTTTAGAAAAAATTGTACATATACTTTCAATAATACTATAGTTATATATAAAGTCTCATCTTCAAATTCATTTTATATAAAGTCTCATCTTCAAATTCATTTTATATAGAGAGAAAAAAAGAGAAAATTCTAACAGATTTATATTCTTAAAAAGAAAGTACCTATAATACTTCTAGAGTTTTACTCTAATTTATTATATTAATTTATTAAAATATAATTGACAGTCCTTTTACCGGTTTATTTTTTAAAATAAAGACACAAGCAAGACCATGCAGACGAGGGGATCCATGGCGCAGGAACAAATCGTACCTGCTCGCCGCAGGCCGTAGCGAGCGCAGCTGAAGCGTTCCCTTAGTGTAAAATAATTCAAGGGTTGATGACATGAACTGATAGTTCTGAAACCTTAATCAAGACCAAGCTGGTGCAGACATTTTCCACAGTGGTTATGGGTCTAAATTTTTTATGTTTTAAAAGTACTAGAAAAAGTATCAGTACCTTGTAAAAATAAAATAAAATTATGTTAAAAATCAGATAATTACCCCCTCCATTGTAAAATATAGGTCACAACTACTATTTTATGTCTTCTAATATAAGACAATTAATACATTACGGAGGAAGTCTGGGTGCATGTCATCATCAGGCCCCTAATCCTATTGCGTGTATGTATACATACACCGGGGTGATCCAAACAAGGAGGGGATTATAATTTTTTTTGGTCTCTGTGTTAGTAGCAGTTATGTCTTTTGGGATGAAGGGAGTATAGTTTAATTTTTGAAACCTTAGCCCTTTAGAAAAACATATTATTCACATAGAACTTCTAGATAACTTATTTAAAATAATCTATTTATTGTCCAGCGGCACCAATATAAGAACATATGATTGGGCTGTTACCACGGGATGACATGCTTGAGCTAGCCAGGTCATAGATACGGAAGACGAACTTGGTTAGGTCATTACTGGGCTGGATGGACAAAGTTCGTTCCTCGTCGCGCGAGACGGATAGGACACCAATGACAGATACGGATAACATATAAAAGACTAGATCAATTGTTTTGAATTTGGTCGCCGTGGACGTGCCAATCGTCGCGAGGCGGTCATCATGAAACGTGACGTTCAACACGCGTGCGTGAACTGAGAAAATCAGAATCACAACGTGAAACGGAAGCAGTTTGTATTTTTAAATTATATGAGAGTCGAATGACATACCAAAAATTACCGAACACGAAACGGAAGTAGTTTGTATTTTTGAATCATATAGGAGTTGGACAGTGTACCAAAAATTAGTGCAAACAACTTCGATGTTTATAATAGATAAAGATTTAATTATTTTTTAGTCTGTATTGCTGTTGTGTGCTCCTCAGCTAGTTTTTAAGAGTCCGGGATTTGGTTGGATACGGACAGAAAACTGCCTCTCCCATTTCCGCAGTCATATTTTTTTTGGAAATGGAATTGAAATGGTAAAACTGGAAACGGAAACTATATTGGAACTACATGAATATTGGAAACGGAATTGTCAGCAAGAAAATATACCGGCATCGGTCAAAAACCAGAAATTCATATCGAAAGTACTAAACTGTATCAACACATATTTATCTATGCATAACTATATAATATAACTTCATCCTTGCATCATGTGATATTGTCATTCCTAATTTATTTAGCACATACGTACAACCACATAATGCTACTATTTTATGATCACATAATATGATAATAATTTAATGATAGATTATCAATTAAATAATAATATAATTAAAGTTCAAGGATATATCATAAATTACATGTTCGACAACTTATAACTCCACGACCATAAATAGAGAACACTGTAATAGTCCACAAGCTCATACATGATCAAAGGGGTAGAAATATAGGATATCATGATAGGATTACAAAATAACTAATTCTATCAAATATCAAGCCCAACATTAAGTAATTATTCTTTCCAGAGGATTTAGTACTATCATGATACAGGTCTAAAGTCTTTGTTATTCTAGTAGACATCATTCTATCAAAAAATAACAAGCCATTGTTACATAATGCCTGATGGACTGACGACTGATAGATTGATGGGCTAATGGGCTGGTTGGGCTAGATAATTTCTAGAATTTTACCGAAAATTTCCTAGAAATTAGCAACCGAAAACAGATTCCAACAAAATGGTCAGAAAAAACTCTCTCCCGTTTCCATTATCGTTTCTGGGATACAGTACCGTTTTCATTTCCGATATTGAAAATTTTCGATACCTATATAAACAGTTGGTACAAACCAGTACCATCGAGAACTTCTGTCTCTTTTTCATCCCTTCCCTAAGCTAGATATCCTGGTCAAATATTTTATTTCTGATACTTCAGATCTTGATATCAACATTCCTTATGCAAATTCTTCAGGACATGCAGCGTAGTTCATGTTGCACATTGCGAACTTCGCAGGGGCAGTTTTGTAACTCACACAAAATGAAGGATAGTTTGGTTTTATAAGAGAAGAACACATTTACACAAGAAAAATTAAAAGGAGACAACCGACAGAGTAGTCTTTCCTCTGGTAATATTTTCGTACCTCGTCATTTCAAGTGTCCACTCCCTAGAATACAAAAAGATACCGTGAGGTGTAGTGCAAACGGCATGGATGACACGAACAAACTAATTAACCGTTCACGGGGCAAGAAGAAGCCGTGGCAGGAAGACTCTTTACCCCGTTGGGATGTACTTATACTTAGACTTATTCCCTCGGTTTTCGTTAGCACATTTTTCAAAACATAAAATGGTGTGTTTTTTTAAAAAAATTTCTAAGTATCTCTAAAAAATCAAATAGATCTATTTTTTAAGTTTTTAATAGTTAATACTTAGTTAATCACACGTTAATAATATTTCTCGTTTTACGTGCAGCTTATAAGCCAGCCTAATAAGCCAATTCAAACACATTAAGGTGGTGTTTGAGTTAGCTTATTTTTCTGACTTATATGCCATACATAAAACGAAGAATGTCATTAGCATATAATTAATTAAGTATTAACTATTAGAAACCTGAAAAATTGATCTATTTGATTTTTTAGATATATTTTCATATAGAAAATTTTTGTAAAAAACGCACCGTTTAGCAGTTCGAAAAACGTGCTTACGAAAAACGAGAAAATAAGCTAACTAAACAAGTGGGAATGAACGGGGTGTAAGTAGTATAGATAACAAATTTATTTATTAGAATATTTCATTTTGTATAGCACTGCTCTCCATTTATTGTACTGCTATCACTGCTCGCTTGGTTAAGATATGAGAGCACTTCCAACAGAATGGCCAAATAATTCTCCAAACCAAAATTTGTTCATCCTTCTAAAAAATTTGGGTCTCCAATAGATTGACCAAATCCCTCCCTTCACTTGCCAAACATGGGCCCCACGCCCTATCCATCTCTGTCATGACCTTCATCTGCCCGTGCCTTTCCTCGCTGCTGGTCTCTACACCCTGCCCTCCCCTGCCCCTGTCGCCTGCGCCTTCACCTGGCCCCGTCACCCGTGCCGCTGCCCGGCCCCGGAGCCCACACCGCCGCCTGGACCTATCTCCCGCGCCGCCACCCGGGCCCGTCTCCTGCACCGTCGTTACCCTATCGCCAGTGTCGGCCGTGCCTGTCTCCCTGTCTATAGAGAAAGAGAATGAGAGGGCAGAGAAAAGATTGACATGTGGGGTCTAAGAAATTTGGAGAGTGGGAGATAGAGAGACTGTTGGAGCACACAAAAAATATGAAGAGGATTTTTTTTAAATGGTTGGCCAAATGAATAAACAGAGAATTAAATTTAGAATGACTGTTGGAGATGCTCTAACTAAACTCCAAACAAGTCTTCTTTTTCTCTTTTTAGGTGTACAATCATTCGTCCGACCTACCAGTGGTAGCACAAAGTGTCCAAACTAATATGTACATGTTCGCAGGTATATTTGTCCCTTGGAGTTAGACGTGTACAATCATTGTACAATCACTCGTCTGAACTACTGTATGACCTTGTTATAGTTGAGTTACTCTCTAACAGTATCTTTCGCTTCGGCTCGACGTCAATTGTCGGCAGTGATATGCGCAAGATCCGATCAGAAGCTAATTTCAGAGACTTTGTTTTAAGTTTGAGGAGGGCAAATATTACATGCAACTTGCAGGCTGCTGCTCAAAAAAAAATTGGTGCATATTTTCGCTAACTACGGGTGAAAGTTTAGCAATAGGATTTCTATCGATGGTGTTGTCTCTGTCTTTAGGCTGGTGTTCTAATTAGTTTTTTTTTATCCATCAAGCAGTAATTCACAATCGTTCAATCTGTAAACTCTTTAATAATTGGTTATAACTTCTTTTGAAGCAAAAATCAAAATGAATTTTTGTTATCTACACAAAAATCATGCGACCTTGTTAAAAGTCAATCACTGTCCTTCTACAGCGTTACTGCGTTTCCATCTTGGTGATGTACAAAACTACAAACTCCTACAGGGGATTTTATTTAGAGCATCAAAGTTGCATTGATTTTTCCAAAGAGGCCTTTACCTGGACGCAATCCAAAATACATGTGCATGCAAAACATTCGAGTTGAAGCATTCTCACGAGCGATTACATCATTACTGAATGTGATACTTTTTAGTAAACGGGAATGGTGAGGGAGGATATCTATTTTGCGAGCATTCTCTGCAAATACTCTCCAGGGGCAGATTCAGCAGGTAGGCTTCAATAGGCTCTAGCCTATCCTCCAATTTTTCTAAAAAATATTTAAGTATATATGATATATCTCAATTTGTAGCTCACGGAGGTCTATTAGTGTGGTCGAGCAAGAAGATAAACAGGAGCGATTTTGGAGAGAAAGAAGGCAACTGAAGCCGTAAGTTGCGCACTTGTGCCATGGCTCAATTGGCCCATTTGGCATCACATAGTGCAGGCGGCAGACCACAACTCACTTGGGGAAGTTGCATCGGCTAGGGTAAAAGTATGGAACCAGTTACTATGAGGGAGTGCAGCGGCGGTGCTGTAGCAGGACAGGGTAGCGGCTTGTGCGTGGGCGGCACACTAGCAGGAAGCGAACGCTGAAGCGGGGAACATCAGCAGGTCACCGGCTCGGCGGTAGCATGGAAGCTCGGGCACGGCAGCAACCAACAGAGCGTGGCGCGCGGCGGCGGCACATTCTGCTACTGCTACGCTGCTCGCCTGCTACTCACTCCTCACTTGAGATCCTGCTAATTAGCTAATGGCCTACTGCTACTACACTGCTACTCTGTTAGTACTGTGACTTTGTCTCTCTGTGAGTGTTATTCTTTATTTTCTCTAGTTTCTAATCTATTTATCTATTGAATGAGATGATGGGATATTGGAATTTATAAGAAATAGATGCTTACGTTTCGTAGTTTTGATATATTACTAGACTTGGACCTAAAAACTTTGAGCCCATCTTTCAATTTTATCCTCTATATCCTTGAGACCGAGTCATCCTTGTTGCGCTCCCTTCTTCCCCTTGGTTCCAAGTTCCAACTTCCACGCGAGACGTGATTTCTCTTCTTCCTCCTTCGTTCTGGCATTGTGGTGAAGGAGATTGGGGATTCTCCCACTAGTCCAGGTAGAAACTGCATGAGTGTTGATTTGGAAGCTGAAGGTTTTGAGTGGATTTTTTTTTAGATTTTAGTTGAACGATTTTGTAATTGAAAGTTTTGTGATTTAGTGTAAAAGTTTGATGTTATAATTAGAAACTTCGAGAGATTAGGATTGAAAGTTTAAAGTTACATGTAGAAAGTTTCAGGTTGAACCTTCAGAATTTGGAAGAATGTTGATTTGAATGTCCATGGTTTTGAATAAAAGTTCATGAGTCTTTAGGTGGAACTTTCAGGTTTTGAACGCAAAATGTTGTTATTCAAGTTAAAAGTTTTGGAATTCCAATTTAGGAAATTTAAGTTGAAATACAAAGTTTTGAAGATTTTAGTTCAACTTTCTGCAGTTGGATTACTTCTGAGTTTCGACCAGGTATTGTTCAGTAAGAAAACGGAAGATGGAAAGGCTAGTCAAAGCACTTGCGGGCAACGTGCGACGTATTAGCTTTTTGGGCAACGAGGGGAGCATAAACCAGGACAAGCTTGCAGAAGCATTTGCAATGAGCATACGTATTATGAACCAATAATCTTTAATTAATTCGCTTGAGTTCATCAATGAATCAATCCAGCTGTTGTTTCCCAGTTCAATGCATATGGCAATGCAAGTTTACACCGTTGCTTTCAGCATGAACATTGCTTCTGACATGGATATCTATCATTCCTTACTTGCTGCTATAATTTAGTATCCTCTCGATGTCCAGCTCCTATATGCCACGCACTTCCCTTGGTGCCTAGCTAGCATTGGTTTTCCGCTTGGATCTCTCTCTCTCACCTATGCATAGTTTGAGAATGGTGTTTACAAAAGTATCTATGGTTCTTAGCTTTCCCATTTTTTCCAGGAGAACATAAACGAGATTTTCAAGTGCAGAGACGATATTACGCAGCAAGCCATAATCAGTTCTATTGGTGCAAAACCCATCAATGCCTCTTTTTTGTTTTCAAAATTGTTCACGTCTGGACGTTTCACTGCAAGAAGGATTAAGTAGCAGGCGAAGCAGAGGACAGATGGTGAAGCGCAAATCACAGGTTTAGGACAGATTTGGAGGAAAAGATCCATCTGCAAATCTCAAGTGTACCAAATCTCAGGGACGGATTAGTTGTATCGAATTTGCCACTATTGCACCAATTCAAAACTTGTTAGTGATGGTAGTGAAAAAAACCTGAATCAATTCTAAATTGAAGTCTTTAAAATTTAAAATTGACTGAAACTTATAAACCAAAGCTAAAAGAAACAAGTATATTGCAAATATTAACAACCTACTCCTATCATATTAGACATAAAATAACGATTCCAACCCCTAAATCCAATCCTACGAACTACCACATCAATACAAACAAATTGGTTGGGTTGAAAATGAAAACAAAACTGTCAGCTCGGCTGAGAAGAGCAACTGTGAACAAATTGCCATACATCATAATTAGCTAAACAAAGTTTGGTGACATCATATTTAGTTGTGCTGGTATGGCAAACTATGTACTAGCACCATCTCAAACAGCAGCTAAATCAACTCAATAGAAACATGGTACACAATCTATATTATCCTATAGCTCAGTAATTCAAACAATGTAAAAAGAAACAGAACCACTCAGCACGCATATGGAAAACAGATTATGCATGAACAGGAATTACGGGTTCAATATAAAACCATGTCGATAGATAGCGAACAGAACGCTACACCTTAGTACTAGTCGATGTTCATTCATACAGAAAGAAACAGATCGATCGGAAAGGTGGAACGGAAAAATACTAGCAAAAAGTATAGTCCTGCCAACACTGCAAGAGCTTTAGCACGATGGAATCGCCCCTCAACGGTTCGCCTTGGCAACACGCTCAATCTCATCCTTCTTCTTGATGGCGTAGCTGCAACAAAATTAGATCACAGATGTGTCAATAACCTGGTTTCATCTAAAAACAAAGCAAGATGTGGCGCGACAATGTGTTGTACCTGTTGGATGAGCCCTTGGCTGCATTGATGAGCTCATCAGCAAGGCACTCAGCAATGGTCTTGATGTTCCTGAAGGCGCTCTCCCTGGCACCAGTGGTGAGGAGGTAGATCGCCTGGTTGACCCTCCTTAAGGGGGAGATATCCACAGCCTGTCTCCTCACAGCACCTGCAGACCCAATACGGGTGGCATCCTCACGAGGGCCGCTGCAAACAACACTCAGATTAGTTGTATCCATCGTTCCTAAGTCCTAACAACACTAAATACTAAAATTAGTCATGTATTATGTATGTATACCAACATAGAGAATAGGTAAGCACTATGCTGGAAAAAGGAACAAAATTTGAGATGCACCATTCAAAAGTTGCCTCTTCGAAAAGCCACCTAGAATCTTAAGATTTGAAAAATGCGACTTGAAAAGATTTCTTCGATATAATGCAGTCCTGTTATTTTTGCCTCAACTGCTTTCCCTGCATCCTCTCCATTGCTGGGTAAGTCCACAGCCAAACACATCCAGCCTCCTCACATTAGCTGATCAACTGCTTCCATGACTCCTCACATCTACTGATCAACTGCTCCCATGCCATGGGATGTAAGAATCACATCTACCAATCAAATTCTCCCGTCATGGGATGTACGAAACAGAGATACCCACCCAAGTCATCGCATCTGATTCATCAAGTAATATTAGTTTCTCTCTAGCACTACCACAACCATGCACTGCTTCAACCATGATGCCAAAGCAGCGAACCGTTCCCTGTGCCCTCGTCCTCACGGCGCTGCACAGCTGCCCAATGAGCCCATCTCCCTGCCTTTGACCACAACGGCCTGCTACTCGCATTCCTCCTACCCCTCCCCCTTTCCCACCGTCCCTGTTTCCAGCTCTGACACAACACATAGCAGCACGGCACACAACACACGGCAGCTCTACCTTACTCCAGGGAGTGGCATGGACGCAACGGATGGTGCAAGACTAAGGGAACAAAAATGTAACAGAATGGCATACACCGAAGAGATCTTTCCTAGTCACAATTTTTTGCAAATGTAGCTCTTGATGGCATTTTCAAAGAGAGAAATTTTGGAGCGGTATACAATAAATTTCACCAAAAATTTATGATTTGAGAGGGGAACCGAGCAAAGGTCATACCTGTTGATGATGGCGTCGACGATGACCTGGATGGGGTTGGCGTCGGTGAGGAGGTGGATGATCTCCATGGCGTGCTTCACGATGCGGACGGCCATGATCTTCTTCCCGTTGTTGCGGCCGTGCATCATGAGCGAGTTGGTCAGGCGCTCCACGATGGGGCACTGCGCCTTGCGGAACCTCTTCGCCGAGTACCTCCCAGCCGTGTGCGGCAGGTACGTCGCGTGCTTCGTCGCCGATACCGCCAGGTAGTCCGCCAACGAGATGTCGTTAACCTGCCATGCCATGGCGCGGCAAACGCAGCGGTTAGCGACCGGAGACAAGGAGTTTGTGGGGAGAGAGAGGGGATAGGGAGAAAGAAGGGCGGCGTGGAACCTGGACATCTTCGAAGGACCAGCGGTTGAAGAGCTTGACCTCCTGCTGCGGGAGCTCCACCTCCGTCATGGCTGCTGCTTGCTTGCTGCTGCGAGGCGTGGAGGCGTCGGCGGCGGCGGCGGCGGATGGGGGAAACCCTAAACGACAGTGGGGAGCAAGGTGTGGGGGGGTGGCTCGCCTCGCATTACCTTTATATTGGTGGACTGCTTGTTGGGCCGGGCCAGCCCGGGACAGGCCGAGCGGCCTCGGCTTCGAGGTGAGCTGTACCTTTTGCAGTTTGATCCTTTTGATAAATATTTTTTCAAATAGATCCATAACAAAATCTATATCTATAGTAACTAGAAGAAGTGCCCGTGCGTTGCCATGGGATCGGATTAGATTGAAAAAATTGAATGTGATGGTGAGATCTCGAAGCTTCCAGTTCTAGTCACACTTGGTTTAATTTAGGTCTGGATAAAAAATTGGAACGCGGAGGATAAGGCACGATAGTGCCTGGGTCATGGCCACAATCTAATATGCCAACTTATTTAACTGGGTCTTGTGTTTTGCGCAACAATGTACAAGGATGATGAATAAAACTTATCCATTTTTTTCTTAATTTTGTAAGAAAAGGAAGGATTATGACGTTAGCTCTCAGGACAGAGAGATGTGTAGCTAACATGCGGGTCCCATGTGCCTTTAAGAGGGGAGAGGACAGTATATCGTGAAGTATGTATCCATGCAAACATATGTGTGCTCTCCTGTGCCGTATCCCAAAACAGGATCAGAGACAATCTGACAAATTTTCTTCTTTCACCGAGTTCGGTTCCGTTTGCTTCGCATATGAACCATCCTTGATAGAAGGGCATTCTGTTTGATGAATTTTTTGTAAAATAAAAAATCATATGAAAATATAAATATTGTACATATTCATCTCAAAAATACTCTATAACTTGTGGGTCCAAATATTATTAAATATTTTGCAATGCCTAAACATACTCAATATTGGAGTCATTTGGTTCCTCTTTATAAATAGAACTCGATGATTTAAATAGAATATGAATCCTAAGATTGGTTCAAAAGATATAGATGTTGGAAATTATAGTCGAAAGTTGGCAACAAATGAGGAGGTAATCATTCGATAAATAAGCCTGCCAAATGACTTATTTGCATGTATCAGGCCGTGAATTCTTTTCTTTCTTTGCATGCACGTCAGGCTGCGTGGGAATTTGATTGGATGGAAAGGAAATCCTCGTGTGAACACATTGGATTCTTCGAATCTGGGGACAAGCTCATGGTGGTCTCCATGCGCGACGGACGAAGGCGATGGTGGACGTGGTCAAGCGGACGAGCACGCGCGATGGCCCACTGGGCAACGACTTGGACAATGGACGAAGGTTTGAAGGGTGCTAGCGCTGGTGCACGCCGCATCGCGCTCGCGTGAGCCCACACTTAACACAAACAATGGACAGGCCCAATGCAGCCCATCTTTGCTTGCTCTCACAGTAATCCACTCCTAATCCGAATGGATCTAAAAAAAGAAATGGATAGGAGGCGAGCACATCGAAGCAGAAACCGAAACACATCTAACCAACGATGGACGACTGACGAAAACGAACGGAATCAATATTAATTTTTGTAGTAGTTTTGATAAAATCATCACCCATGGGACTGAAATCAGCCAAAAAGGCCCCCCTAGAGTTGGCTAGGGACGGGGCCGTTCCTCAGCCCCCCCGGCCCCGAATCTCCGTGGGGCCCCAAGGAGAGTAGAGCCATGTGGATATCCCTTAGCCGATAACCCATATTGTAAGTAAGAGCCTATTTAGAAGGTCTAATTCATGAGCCTATTTAGAAGGCCCAATTCGTAGGTCCATAGTATATAAACCGAGAAAACCCTAGCTCTACCATCTCTCTCAGTCACTCCACTCCTCTCCTATCCCCTCTCTCTGTCAAATCCAATCGACCAGGAAGGGAGGTTGCCAGGGCACCAACTGCGCCGCCGCTGCCTCGTCTTCTCCGCCTCCTAGCTCACAGTCGCAGTCCCTGGCTCCCTGCTTTCTGGTCGGTTGTGGTGGCTTGAGTTGGCTCCAACGAGCTCATCTGGCAAAGCACCAGAAGCATTGGAGAAAGATCTTGTGGCTGACCGCATTCTTTTCCATGTTTTTCCTTGTGATTCTTACTTCTGTGCTTTGCATGTCAATGGAAAGGATTTATTTGTTTTGTGCTTTGCCTAGGAAAGGAGTTAGACAGCTTCTATTGGATGGATCTATGTACATGCCCATTAGTTTTCTCAAATTTCTTGTTTCGAATGTTGATTGAGAACATATAATTCTCCGTTCGTTTTACATTTCTTCCCCCAATGTCGAGCAATGTTCTTTGTCTTTGTCGGTTATGAGACCCGACGGAACCCTGCAAACATGGTAGTGGATCCAAGTTTTGCTCTAATCGTTCGATGCGCGAGTCAATCTATTAAGTTTGGTTGTTAATTTGCAAACACCCAATATAACAGCAGCATCCCCTACAAGCCCGAACCAAATTTGTTTTCTTGTTGGAAACCGACTTGGATGCACTCACGAACAATGTGACATGCGTGGTGCCCATGGGACACGGAGGTCGGAACAAATAAGCGACGACACGCATGATGTCAGCATAGTGCGATGCTAACATCAGCGACGGACGAAAATTTTGGCAAAAACACTTTGTTTTTATAATAGTAGAAATATAAAAAGTTCCAGATGCTTCATTTCTATGTCCACCAAAAAAATGTACCCAGATGTTTTTCAACCATTGGATCCCTTGATCTAACGCCTCGGATCGCCGAGTTGAATTATCGCTGCAATTAGCATGGCAATCCGTCGTAATAGCCCCAACCTCCCTAGATCACGTTTCCTCGTGACCACCCCGACATGCACACCGTGGCCGCCGCACCCTCCCCCTCCAATGCCAGCCAGCCGGTAGCTCCTCCTCCTGCATGACCTCCCCGACTTCCCCCAACATACACACCATCACCACGCCTTCCTCCTCCAGTGCCGGCCGGCGGGCGGCTGCTCCTCCTCATGCGCGACCTCCGCGATGCGCATGCTGCCATCGTGCCCTCCTCCTCCTGTGGCAGCAGCTGACCCCAGCTCCTCTTGCTCCAGCCTCCTGTAGCCACCGTGGGTACCTCCTCCTCCTGGGCGACCTAGGCCTACGACCGTCTCCCTTTCACAGCCCTAGGTTGTAGCCACAGGAGCCAGCAGTGTCGCCGTCAGCGACTGAACGACCTCTATCCACCGTGATTCCATAGCAGGTACATTGCAAATTGAAATGTACTGCATTTTGATTGCCAACACGCAATTTGTTAAGCTTCTTCTTGAGATAATCATGACTCATATATAGTGTTGTGCCACACAATTGCATTGTCAAGCCATATTGTCCAGTTATACGTTTTGACCACATACTAAATCATTTGATTTCTCCTCCTGTTTTTCTTTTTTTCAGAAAAGATTTTCAAGAATCTGTTGTAAATGGAGGACTGAAACATTAACAAAAAAGAACAAAGTTTTCTTACCATGTGTAGCACTAGTAATATACCTGTGCTACGCTACGGTGATATTTGATAATATACGCGCGATACATGTCGTGAAAATATAAATTAATATGAGCATGTATCACTAATAATGCATCAGCAAAAAGTTTACTAAATTAGAAGTATCCACATAAAATTCATGTCACACCAAATAAAAAATAAACATATACTCAAACCCAAGTTTAATTAAAATACTAGAGTATTTGAGTATACAATAATACATAATTCCTCCATTGTGCATGGTATAATAAGGCAAAAAAAAAACCCCCAAAGCCTCGAAGCATGTGGAAATGGCCAAAAAAAAGGTACTTTGATCATCTGATGCTACTGGTCATACAAAATTTATGCCTACAATTGTATAACAAACAGCTCCATGTAAATATGTGATCATTAGCTTCTCCAAAGTTTCAAATAAAGTATACTTGCAGATATACATATTATGAACTTTTGAACCTGACAATAGTAGAACATAGTCAATCATCTTTTCTAGAAAACACATAACCCTTGCAATATTTCTAGAAAAAGCAATTAATCACTAACTCCAACAGTACATATTGCAACCTGCTCTATACATAGTTTTCTTAAAAAAAACTTACACTTATTGACACTTAGCCAATATAATCCCAAGCTTACAGGCAATCACCTAATAGACATATATCGGGTTGAACATAGAAGGAATTTGGCGAATAATTGTGCAGAACACGGAGAATGAGAAGATTTCAAGATGCATAATGGGTAAAACATGTCCAATTAAACAGTAGAAAATAATAATGTGGAACATCATAAGTATGAGCACTATGCTAAGCCTAGGTGCTCCAACCCAACTGACCAATACCAAAGATCAGAAGTAGTCCATAAAAAATCATGGACACCAGCGATTAAAACATCATATGTTGTCCTGAGAGAAGAAAAAAGGTTGAAAAAAATCTGAAAGACATGAATGACAATCTTGCGCAGCAGACAAAAAAGATCACAAGCCTACTATCATGAAGTGTTGTCCAAAGACAAACAAACTGGGAATTTTATAAGAGAAGAAAAGGCATGCACACTGCACTAACCTCTTGTGAGGCCATGCAAGTGTCCATGCTTACCACTGCATCTCCTGCTGCTTCTTGACGAGTATAGACCATGCACACTATCAAGGCTATTTTTTCTTAAAAAAAGGGTGAGGTAAAGATGCAAATGTTACCTTAACAAAGAGTATAGATCTTAACAGTACTTTAGAATTTGAGTCTAATGGGTCAGCAATTCAGAAGGTAGCATAGGTATACTGGGATGTCACTTTGTACAACTTTAAAAAGAAGCAATCTTCTCTGTCAGGTTAGTCCACAAAAATCACATGATCTAAACATAACCATCTAATTTTACAGCCATATGAGTCGGATAGCAGAGGAACAAGGCTACATGGCAAGTTAAGGAGCTCAGATGTGCAGGCCTTTTATTCCTAAAACTTGCAAGTACCTGATGGTAACATCTGTTCGTTAGACGTCATCTAGATCAGCACTAATTGAGAGCCTGAAAGCAACAAGAGCTTGAGGGGTCCTAGAGGTAAACAAAAAATTAAGTGTTTGTAAATCATCTACGATTACTTCATATATGTGAGATAGTTATGCACATTCAATGGGGGTATTTATCAAAATTTGAAAATTATCTAAGCATTTAATAATTTGATTAGTAGTAACGATTTCCATGCTCGAGCAAAACTCATGCAGTAAGTGTAACGTCCTAGGTATCCATATACCTGGAGTGCTACACACTACACACTACACACACAAAACCTAAAACACCTAAATTTATTAAAAAAATTTAGTAAATCATTTGATTCCTCCTTTTGTTTTCCTTTTTTTCAAAAAAGATTTTCTGGAACCTGTTACAAAAGGAGGACTGAAACATTAAAAAAAAGTACAGAGTGAGTAGGTACAGACCATCCATAAGCAAGAAAATGACCACCCAGAGGTAGACTTTTCATAAATTTCATAAATATCTATGCAAAATTGGAAACTACATCAATATACTCTAGGAATATGGCATTTCTCATATCCACGTTTTAAGCTTGCTGGTTCTCCTGTTATGACATACCCCCCAACCCGAAGAAGGTCAAAGATGGTATGAGTTCTCAATCCTCTTCTCCCCCCCTTCCCTCTTAGATGATCATATTGCCGTTTTGGTTTGCGTTATGTGCTTTAGGCGCTAGCTCTGAGGATTTATCTGATCTACACCTTAGTGGTTTGTGATGAATATTGGGGTATTATCAGCACAGTGTTAAGGAATTAGCTTTTGCTATTAGGATTAATCAATGACTTATTCCCTGCAATGTGTCACACTCCGATCTGGCACCGCCGTACAACGGCACCAAATAGGACATGCTGAGCTGTTTTCCCGTAGAACCGCGATACCAATACTAGTCCCAGGACGCAACGCTGGTATCCACGAAAATCATATATGCATCATTGCATTACCTTAAATAAATAAATAGACATATACCTTAACTTACGTTGCAGCTTCGGAGCAAGCTGGAGACAGCAACGAACAACATAAGGCAGCGGCAGTAACGACAGCGGACTAAGTCCCAACACACAGGCAGCGTTGGGAACTAAGACGAGACCCTAATCTTCATTTCACAACAACTCCAGCTCCAGCTCCAGCTCCCGGCAGAGAACTATATATATAGAGCAAGGGTGAGTACTTACGTACTCAGCAAGCCAAGGGAACTTATGTGGTTGTTGCAGGCTTCAAAGAGAGATTGGATATTTTGCAACCAGTTTTATTTAAATTCTTTTGAATCTGCTAAGTGTGTGCTTCTCAACAATCAGGGCGAGATAGAGTCTCGCCCAATCGGAGTGAAAATGTATCAATCTTTATTTTCTCCAATTTTCACAATCTCAGAGTAAACATCAATTAGCTTTCCGAGCCAAAACATTTTCTCCGAACTTTCCGAGTCCTGCTATCCACGACAGCCAAGCCGGAATCATCAGACGACCCGCGTCCTCGACATCACATCCTTCTCACAGTTCCCAAACCACATACACATTTTGCAAACAGGGTAAAATAAAACTACGCTAAGGAATCACCTCATATACGCCCATGACCGTGGGCACGGCTGTTCAAATAGTTTAAACCTCTGCAGAGGGGGTACACTTTACCCACACAACACAACTTACTCTAGTCACCAACTCACACTGATCGGGTACGATTTGGTGACGTAGAGGTTTTCGCAACAAGGCTTTTCTCAAGTCCTCCTAGGTTACCCCATGACAACTGGAGGGGTCCTCGAGATCAACAACAGGGTAGGTCCGAGATCATGCTGTGTCAGGAACCCAGGAGGCATCCCTGACGCCCTCCTGCACAATCCACAGTCCAATGACATGCAAGGCGTCCCTAGGAGGCTAGTTATTCAACCGGGGCTTCCCATTTCACCCATGTTGTACTATGTCACACCCAGAAATTCACTAGAATTTTCAAATCTAATTCATGCATTAAATTCTTGTCCAGGAATCTGTCGAGGTACACAAATCGACAATTTGATAAACATAACCAAAACGATAAACGGTAAATACTTACAACAGAGGCACTTAGTCCTCACACCGAAGGAAACAACAGTGGAACGACAGCTAGCGAAGCAGCAGCACCAAGCCACAGGCAGCTCAACTGGTGTATAAGCCAAACACCAACTTCTCCTCCTCGCAAAGCTTCACTTTGATGATTGTAATATAGCAAGACTGAGTACCACCCACCATACTCAGCAAGCCACATATGGAAATACATAATAATGCAACAGGTTTTCCAAGGAAAGGCATAGTATGGCTTATTTGCATAAAACAGCATTTAAAATATTTGCATTTAAAAAAACATCGAAAACAATAGTTTAATTATTAATCAATATTACCAACTACTAAACAGCGCTCCAACGCAGTTCATGCCCAAACCATAACTCTCCAGACTGGAGCTATCAAATTCCATCATTTAACACCATTAACGAGTAGTGTGGGACTTATCATAGAAAACATTGCTAGGCTCACTCATTAACCGCAAGCACGGCTATTTGAATAGTTTTACTCTGGCCAAAGATGTACCAATTTACCCACAAGACATAATCTCAACATTATGTCAGCCATGCGTCGCGATACTTGAAAGTACCCGAATAGAGATTGTGACAAGACCATCCATATAACTCGCACAATAGGAGAGCCTCCCGCCAAGCCTCCGGTCTCCGGTAGGGGTGATAAAGTGCCTTCCCGCAAGACGGCTCAACGCCCAAATACATGGTCTTATTGTCACTGCCATGTGTGGACTTATAACAGCCACAAACCTGCCCTGGTGCCTCCTATTGAACTCGTCACACTTCAAGTCCTACTATCCCATTCTAGCTTGTGGTTAACACGGATAATGCTAAGCAACAAGTAGTCTGCGAACCAGTCCTTAATTGTCATGAGCACCGTTAGCAACAACACAATCCTGGTGCTCACAACCCACCATTCAGACAAGTTTTAGTTGGCCTATTTAATTAACCAACCACGACCAACTGTCGTGAAAGAACAACCATTAATTATCGATGAATAACTCATTAGTCTCCCACATAAAATGACGCTACAGTTTCTAAGCAATGGCTAAGAAAATCCTAAATAATCTAGCTAGATCATTAAATAGCCATCCAACTAGTCAATATTAATTACCCAGGGTATCAAGGTACATGTAGCAACAACAAAATAGCCATAATTACCAATGAATATTGTATAATAAATAAATACCCGTAATGACATTCTAAAACATTTCATGCAATAACGTTAAAAATAAAATAGCTTTCACAAATGGGATCAACATACTCAAGGAGATTGTCGTGTGACTTGCCTTGCAACAGAAAAGTCTTCAAGCGATCCTTCGAAACAGCAGAAACGACGAACTACACGTAAAACGAGGAAAACCCTAAGAAAATCCAAATAAATAGTACATAAAAATTATATAAATAGGTAGATCATGATTTTAGATGAATTTAGGAAGAAGAATGGGTCGAACTGGAGTTCGGACGGAAAAGTTACGGCTTCCGGAAGATTGAATTCAGAATAAATCCAAAAAGAATTGGAAAGAAATATTCTCGGGAATATTCCCTCAGAATTAAACTAAAAGGATTATTTTTGGCACTGGAAAAGAAAGTGGAGCCCACTGTCATTGACATGGCTCATAGACTAGGTTCACAGATCCGATGAGTAACTCGAGTAGTGGATTAGGTTAGGGCAGACAGGGCACTGGCGGATTAGGTCTATGGACCAGAGGGATATGGTGGCTGATGAACTGATGAGGTGGATGCACACATGGATAAAATGCTGAGGTGGAAGACGAGGGATCACATGGCGACACGGGACACTAAGGCTGAGGTGGTGGAGTGACAGAATGACGAGGATCCTATAGGTAGGACCAATCTCGGGGAATCCTACGGTCGAGATTAAACCGAGATTTTATGTGTCTTAGACGGCTACGACCGAGTCATGAGGATTTAAAAGACGAGATCGAATCGGTCATAGTTCATGGACCCACTTGCCATACAGAGAAGAGAGGGGATGCCGGGTCCACACTTTTGTGTCCGAGAACTGCCGGCTAGGGCCCGCACGACGGTGACACACATCCGAGCTCCTGTCATGGCAGCATGCAGAGGGGCTCGGCCACGGCATTCGGCAGACGACGACACTGAGCGGCGGAGGACGATGGCGCCGGGATGACGTTCGGCGGCGCCCGCGGCACACCGAGGTGACGAAGAGACAACATCTGTGGCACAGAGGAGATGGCGTTCGACGGCGACACGGCGTTGAGGACCGTCGGCCACAAGCGGCAACATGGGGAAAAACGACTAGGCGACGATGACGACCGATCAGTGACAGCAAACGACGGCGAACCGGCGAGGTGGAGGGGCAGACGGGGCTCAGGGTGCAGATGAAGACGATGATGCCGACGATGACACAGAGCAGAGTAGGGAGTTGACTGAGAGTGACACGGGCCGAGATGCTCATCGGCTGCAGGCAGGACTCGCGGAGACGATGCCGACGACGGCACCGGATGGTGATAGCTGGGTGGCGGGGGGGCCAGGCGGTGGAGCTGGGCAGCAGAAGACGGCGGCGCTGGGCAAGGCGCGGCGACACGGGCGGGCTGGCGGCGCGCGCTGGTGGGGTGGCGAGGAGGCACAGGAGGCTAAGGCACGGTGGGAACGGCGCGGCGCTATTTATAGCAGGAGGAAACGTAGGCACGGCGTCCTCGGATGGCAGCTGGACTCCTCAGGCGGCGGCGCAGAGGCGAAGTCGGCGGCGGCGGTTGCGCGGAAAGGAGGCGCAGTCGGTGCAGGCCGGGGCCGGGGCGGCGTGGGCCGAGCCCGAGGAGGTGCGCAGCCGAGGGGGGGCGCGCAGCTGAAGGGGAGGCGCAGCCCAGGGCGGCCAGGCCGGGCCCCTGGCTTCATCGGGAGAAACAGAGAGAGAGAGAGAGAGAGTTTGGGGAAGAAGATGAACAGGAGAGGGAATAAAGGAGAAAAGAAAAAAAAGGAGAAAGGAAGGGGAAAGAGAAAAGAGAGAAAAAAAAGAAAAAATAGAGGGGGTTTTTCCAGAAAATTCCCTAAATTTGAAAATTGTATTTAGGGTTTCTAGGAATAAGCAGGGGTATAGAGATTAGGGGAAATATTCGAGATTTGGAAATATCGCGAATATTAGGATATTAATATATATATGCGTGCGCACACACACACATATATATATATATTCGGAAGCTCGGGATTTTCGGGTGTTTGTGGGAATCGAAATATTTATTTAGGATTGGGGAGATCAAAGGAATTTTGGGACCTTCAAAGTATAGGAATATTTTGGGGGTTTTCTAGCATATTGGAATACTCGGGATTATTGGAATATTTGGGGATATAGAGAAATAAAGGGATTTTGGGGATAAATCGAATAGTCGGAATATAAGAATATTTTGGGGATTTGGAGATTGTTTCTTTCTGGGAATTGATAACTCGGGAATATTTATGGAGATTGGAATTTTGGGAGGATATTTTACAGCGGTCGAGAAATTAGGGAAAATCTCGGAAGTTTGGATATTTGGATTTGTCTTGACGGAAAACAGTTTTCAAGGAAATATCTGGGATTTATTTCAAAGGGAAGAATAGATATTTCGGATACAGAGAATCTCGGATTGGGAGTCCAAAGGGGTTTTAGGGTTTCAAAATCGAATAAATCCAAGAACTCCGGATTTAGGTTTTCGAGATGACTTTAGAGTTTCGGGAACGACATAAAACCCTAAAAGAAAAAGGGAGTAAGAGTTCGCGATGAACGAGGAGACTTCAAAGAACTGAATTAGGCACGACCCAAACAGGGGAAAAGAAAGGGATTTCATTTTATATTTATTTAATTACTGAAATGTTCTTTGTCCTATTAAAATTAATTTTGGAGCTCCAGAAATTCCAAGAAAATTTTAGAGGGTTTATTAACTCATGGGGAATTTACCAGAGGCAAAACTGTCACAGCCCTAGATTTAAGTTCAGGTAATTAGTGTTATGCCCTACTGTCATTAGAGTGCACAATTTAAATTTTGCATTGTCACTTCATGCAAGTTCAAGTTTGCACTATTTTAAACTCTCAATAGTTAAACCCTAATCGGCAAAAACCAAACATTACCAAAAAGTGTATCTTTTTGAACAGAAGTGCATATGGGAAATAATTTATTCAAATATTAGTTTAGTTATCCTGAATTAATATAATTTTTTCAGAATTGATTTCATTATTTTAGACCCCTTAAAAATTCAAACAAGTTTCAGCCTGGGTCTTTCTCTTTGACCTATGCATTTATATAGTCTAAGGCTTTTTCTAAAGATGTTTGGTTGCACATAAAATCATGGAAAAATTCCTGTGAACACTTTTCCACATAGTCAATCCACTGTGAATTTTACATGATTTTATCACTTCATTTAGTACTTCAATAAAATCCCTCAAATCAGCTAGACTAGGGAGCTAGCTAAAAATGAATGGGTATACTTCTAAAATTCACTAAATGAAAATGAAGACTAATTAGACCGATCCCTTTTGCCAGAGTGTGTGCCAACATAAACCCTACCACCAGTAATTTTGGCACAATTTAGTTCCCAAAGAAATCATATAAAATAATAAGAGCAAAGCCCTAGGGATATAAATTGCACTGCAGGAAAACTGGACCACATGCCTATTTTGATATTTCACCACAGATTAACCAGACCTCTTCTAACCACGAAATTTGGCCAGCAGGTTAAACACATCTTTCTCTACCTCCAATAATTTTCCCATAATTTATATCCCTTATTAACCTGCTGAAATCACAGATGCAAGACAGCTGTCCATACAGCTCACAACACTTAGTCTCTAGAGATTTCTCCTCTCTATTTCACTTCCAGGTGGACCCCACAACCCCCTGGCCCACCTGTAAGCCATAGCACAGCATGGGACAGTGAGTTTCACCCAGCTTCTAACCATACTCCTCTCTTCTCCTTAGGTTTTCACTACTTGGGCACACAAGACATAGACTAAACCTAGCCAAACATGTGTAGAAAAGTGTTGTCTTGCATGTGGGACCCACCCTGAACACTGTAGCACTAGAGCAACTCAGCAACTGCATGCCAGACGTGTCACTGCCTCCTTCTTCCTTCTCCCTCACAGTTCACAGAGACACATAGATGAGCACACTCCTAGGAAAACCTCGACCATTTTGCTCCAAATTTCGCCAATCACCTCTCCTCTTCCTCCTCTTCACGTTCCTACCGGAGAAACCTAGAAAACCTCCAAAGATCCCCGTCGGCAAGCCAATCTTCTCCTCTGCCGAAGGTGTTCGGTTGAGCTCGAGTTAGATCCGGTGAGTTCCATCCCTTCTTGACCCCGGGAACATGATCTACACGTATTAATCGTTCCATTTTTGTATTCTGCTGCCCTAGGTTCGCCAGCCGAAGTGGCTGTGTCGCCGCCATGCTTTGTCTCTACGCTATAGAACCGCCGCCGCTCGAGTTGTCGCCGTTCCGGCGAGCTCCGGCGATCCCAGCCCGAAGTACCTCGCCGCCAGCGTCGCCTCTACCCCAGAACCCCAGAGCCCGAAGGAATTAGACTGCGAAGCCCCAAGTCCCGAGATCGGCCGTCGTCTTCCTCGTCTCCGGCCGAGCTCCGCCACCGCCGATTCGTCATCTCTGGTGAGCCTCCATCCGATTCCTTGCACTGAGCCCATCTCCACGAGGTCTCTAACCTTTTTGGCAACTCGGTTTCATCGCACTACCCCGAGAGAAGGCCGATGACGCGAGCCCGAAGGATTTCGCCGCCGCCGGACTACTTCCGCCGTCGCCGTTGCTGTCCCAGCCTCGCCAAGACCAGCACAACCCTCGGTAAGCACCCTGGTACTTCTTAGACACTAAAACATGCTTTGGTTTGGCCAGAAACCGACCGTAGCCTGGTCGGCCTCGCCAACCCGAACATAATCGCCGCTTATCCTCGTCGCCGGTGAGCTACAGTTCACCGCCGACCACTGCGCTTGCACCGATGTGTTCTTCGTGAACTCCTCTTCCTTTTCTCTTTTGGCCCCGACTGCAGCCGACGCCGCCATCGCCGTCGCTGCCGCCGAGAAGCTCGCCGCCTCCGCTCTGACTGCGCCTGCCCTGTTCTGTGCTGCTGACATGTGGGCCCAAGCTGGAGGAAAAGAGAAAAGAAGAAAGAAATAGGAAAGTAATTAAGGGATTTAGTTTACAACAGAAAAATAGTTAAACTTTGTAAATCCATAACTATTTCACTTTAACCTCTTTTTGAGTGAAACCAATTTTGTTAGTTCTGTAAATTTGTGAACTTTAATACTGTAAAATAAAATAGAACCACTTTTGTACAGAAAATGCCTATAAAATAATGTGAAGCAAAAATACCTTATTTTGTGCCTAGGAATTGGATTATTTCTATAAAATCCATTATAACTCCTTTTGAGGTGAACCAAATTTCCTTGGATTCATAAAAATGTTCTCTTTAATTTTATAAAATAAAAAGTGAGAACTTATGTGTAGGATTTTTCTCTAAAAATGGAAATACCCATTATATACCTTTTTATAATCTAGAAGTTTATAAAATTTCTAGAAAATTCATCCTAACTGCTAAAAATATGAAACCATTTTTTTTTCAACTCAGAAAATTGTAACCTTTGCTGTAGATAATTTGTTTTTGATAAAACTACCTCCCAAATAGGCCTAAGTGATTTCTAACTTTCCTTTTTGATAAACTTGTAAAATTCACAACTAAATCAATTTAAATCAAAATCCAGTGAACCTAATTTTGTTGAAACCAGTAGGTTATGCTCTTTTATATAAAAATACATGCCTTCTGGAAATCTTAATAGAACATGTCAGTCAAGTATAATAACTTAAAGTTACAATACAAATAATTACAAAACTGCCTTTTTCAGCCTTTTCATCTTGTCATTTTTGTAACTCATAAACCGTAAAAGATTTTGAGGTGATTCTTTCACTAAAATTCACTTTAGAATGTGGTCTACCTACTATATTTATCTTAGCATTTATCGATCATTTTTGGATAAGCATATTTGATTGATTCTTATTTGCATATCCGTCTTTTATCGGTAGATTCAAACAATTCGGAGTACGTGGAGCAAGAACTAAAAGTTGAGTGTGGACCAACGCAGCAGCAAGGCAAGCATCTAGAGCAAGTATCTAAGCATATTGAACCTATATTTTCAATAAATTGATTTGTTTGCGAAAGCAATATGTATATGCATGTTACGGTCTATTCAAAATGGAAAAACGGGTAGAGTAAATATTACCCAATTGTATGCATTTCCATTCCTTGATTTTTGATATCATACTTTTACCTTGTCACCCCTAGTTAAGGACTTTGGGATATTTTTATTTTATCGAATGCTTAGCCATGCTTAATTCTAGACTTAGAAAAACTTGGGATATGTGGTTATGGGATTATTTTGTTATATCATGACTTAGGATAGTCATGGATGGATGGGCTTATATAAGAGGTTTTGATGTTAAATATGGCTTGATTTTAGCCATGGAAGATGGTATGCTTGTATAGCATAATTATTTGGGCAATGGTAACCCATTGTTGATGTTAGAGCATGAGATTGTGCTCATTTTTACTTCCATTTCAGAACTAGAAGCTTGCTGTCCTAAATTTTCAGATTGGGCTATTTCACAATTGCTTATGTTTTAAATGTATTACTTGCTCAATAAAATCAGCTTTATGCAAAATCAGATCGACAGAGCCATACTCCTTGATGTAGAGACTAGCATTACTCCTTTGTTCTATTATTATTGTATAAGTCTAGCTGAGTACTTGTTGTACTCACGCTGCATATCTTTTAGGTGAGGATATCGATGACATTGATGTGGTCTACTACTATCTCGCCGAGGGTGGCGAGGATAATGTGTAGTTGAAGTTAAGTTCTATCCCCAGTCGGTTGCCCTGTGGTTTGGTATGGCACCACTGGTTTTATCTTTTATGTTTATATTTTTCGCTGCTATCTTTTGGGTTACTTTGTGATGAATTAGGGTGTGAGCCTTGTATGTAATATATAACCCTGCTGCTCGTTTATCCGTATTTAGAGTACTTGTGATGTTTATCAATTGCTTGCGATGAAAGTGTGAGGCTAGTCGCTTTCCTGGGGACTAGCTGAACATGAGTATGAGTTTAGAAATGATGAGATACATGGATGTTGGTTCAACCGTAGACCATGTTCCCAGAAGTGTGTATTGTGTTTGGTCGCCACCTTCGTGTGGTTTGACGGGCACACTTCGCCGTTTGGGACTGGTGAATCAACTCTCCAAATATCTCTTTATTTCTGAATTCGGCGCGTTGGATTTGTATTGTGAGTGGGCAAAGATTATGGCAAGGCTGCGATGAGGATGGATGGTTACCGTATTTATTCGGTTTTTATTCAAGACCCCATCCATCTAGATATTTCGTGTTGTCGTAATAATCACTCTCCACAATGCACTTCTGAGGTGCCCACAAAAACCCACCAGGAAACATGAAGAATTTATTATTATAAATACTAAAACACTTAAAATATTCTGACAAAACCCTAAGAATATAAAAGCATCCAAACATTTATTTAAAAAATTTAAACTTGGGATTTTTAACATTGGAAATTTCAAAATTTTATTCAAACACTTTCACAATCAAATTCTCTGATAATTTTTTGTATTTCTATTTACCCAAAAACAATTTTTAATTAAAGCGATTTCCAGGGTGTGACATACTGTCGTATGTTCGAATAAAATTCTGAAGGAATCGGTCCTCAAGGAGACCTGACAGGCATCACACACACCGGATCGGCCTTGTGTCGCAAATCTCCATTTTGAAACTCATTTTTCTTTCACAAGGCACTGACCCCAGGTGCTAGGTTTTCAAAACATTTCATAAAACCAAGTTTTTTTCCCAAGAAGTTTCTCAATTTTAAGTTTAAATTGGCGACCATCAGTACTCGCATAATAGTGCACGAATACTGAGGCGCGGCGGTGGTGGTTACAGGGGAACAGGATATTTCCAATGTCAAGGAAGTAATTAAACGCAACAAGTTTAGGAAGGTCCGCCGATCTGACTCACAGATGGGACCGCACAGATCAGTGCATGCCTATCGATGCAACTTTGGCAAATAAAATAAATAAAGTTCACATATGGGTTTGATTGATCAAAGGTGACTTGCCTTGCTCTAGGCCTTTATGAGTCTTCGAGAAATCGTCACGAAATCTGCTTCGAAACGATATTCCGACGGTCAAATACTATGCACAAACAATTAAAATCTACACAAGAACCAGAAAATGGACTCTATTTAGTGCTACTAATAGTGCCATCAAATAGATCTTAATTTTAGAAAATTACTGGAGTTGGAACGGAGTTAATCGGAGTCATGGATAAAAAGATATGAATTTCCGAAGGAGTAAATGAATTTTGGATAAAGGAAAAGAGTTTCTGGAATTTTTGGAGGGAATATTCTCGAGAATAAACCCCTGGAGGTCACTGACATTAGGGGTCCACTGACAGCCCTGGCCCACTGGTCAGTGGGACAGGGGGGATTGGGATCTATGGTCACTGAACAAAAGGGACCTACTAACATGAGGGGCCCTCATGTCAGTGGGAGTAGGAGTGGGCTAGGTGGTGGGGGAATGGAGAGTGGGGCCCTGGTGCCAGCCTCATAGTGGGGTGCACTGCGTGGCCGTTGTGGACCGAGGGGGGTGGCCCACTGGGCAGCGGCTCCAGGTACATGGATCGGGTCCAACGGAGTATGAAGAGAGAGGGGAAGTAGGAGGGGTGCACAGGGGCGGTCTGCGGTGAACTAAGGGGACATGGGTCCACCGGTCAGCGACACGGGTCATGGGGGTCAGGTGCATGCACGGAGCGCGGGGCGACTGACTTAGTACGTGCGGGGCTAGGGCGAGCCGAGCTGGCGACCACATGGCTGCCTTGCTGGTAGGGCGAAGGGGAGACGAGGGCATAGCTGCCAATCCGACAGCTCACGATGGCGAGACCTCGCTGGCGAACAGCGGCATTTCACATAGAGCGGTTGCACCAGTAGGGGGAGGAGGAAAAGACGAGCTATTCCACTGGCTCAGATCGGGGAGATGGGGTGCGACGGCAGCTGGCGACGGGAGTCCAAGGGCAAGAAGAGAGATAGGAGCATCGTCCATGGCGGCTCTCGGGTTCTTGCCCGCGGTGGAGAGGAAAATGGATGGGAGAAGGGAGAAATTGGCCACGGCAGTCCACGGAGACATCCGTGGCCTAGAAGGTGGCCGACGGTGAAAGCAAAAGTGGCGGCGTGAGGATCGGCTAACTGAGCATTCATGTGGGGTAGAGCTCAGATTGCGTTTGCGGCTCACCGTGCAGGGTGCCGACGACGGGAAATTGAGGGAGTTCGGGCTAGGGAGGAAGGGGCAGCAGCTTCTCCTAGGAGGCGATGTCCTGAGGTCTGCGCAATGCCTGAAAGGTGTCAGGCGGCGTCGCAGTGGCGGGGAGCGGCCGTGCTTTGGGGAGGCGTGTAGCGCTCAGGACATCCAAAGCAAGGGGGGCAGAATGGCCCTGGAGGGGATACTTATAGGGATGGAGCTCAGCTAGGTCGGTTTGGGGTGGTCTCCAATCATGGAGGAGAGGTGGGCGGGAGATGCCGAGGCAGCGGAATTTTGAGCGGGAAAGGAAAAATTTGATTGACATCGGCGATTTGCAGGGCGGCGGAAGTCAGTGTATCCAAGGGCAGAGCTTGAATTGTGAGCGCGGGCTCGAGGCAGTGGTGGGGACGGGGATGAGGCATGTGGCTTGCAGCCTTTTTGACTGATCGTGGTCCGGACGAGAGGGAGGCGAAAGGAGGGGGAAAGAGGCGGGGAATGGGGCAGCGGAGAGTGGTCATGGCTGTCCTCTGCTTGGCAGCTAGCGGCGCATCACGGCAAGGCTGAGTAGGGCCGCGATGGCGTCGGGGTGTGGGCTCGGCATTTGACCGAGCACTGCGGAGGCGAGAACGAGACGGAGCGAGGAGGAAGAAGGCACTGTGCTGGGAAGATCGACGGTTGTACATGGGTAGGGCGACACGCGCCAGGCATCGGCGGGGCGTGGCGGGATGCGCAGCACAGCGCGGGTGAGCACGCGGGTGATCGGTGGCTGAGCGAGGCGTTCGGGCCACGTGGCGGCCATCTGTGGCGTGCGGCGGTCCGCGCACTGAGCAGGGGCGAGAGGGGAGATCGAGCGGAGGGTGCGTGGGGTTCAGGACAGGTGGCGTCCATCCGGTGCCTACCTCGTGCTGTGTGGGTTTCTGGGCCGAAAAGAAGGAGTGTGGCCCAGGGACAACAGTAGTATGTTTCTTTTTCTCCAGAGGGTTATTTGGAGGAAAATTTGGGGTATTTTACATGGAGGTTTGAATTCAAATTTTGTTTGAATTCTGGAATGGCCAAGATATCAAGGGAGGGGTCCAAAGAGGGAAATTTGGTACTTGGAAAAGCTTGTACTTGCTCTTTTAATGAATATTTGAGAGTAATTCAAGGCATTGTTGGATTCAAAGGAGAGGAATTTCAAATTCAATTTAATTTGTAAATTTGAATTTGGGGAAGCTTGCAAGGATTTGCATTCAAAATTTGTATTTGAACCTAGGTAATTTTAGGGAGTCAAGGACAGGGATTTCAAGAAGATAAAGATGGAGAGATGTCATATATACACATGTATATAGGTATACATACATATATATGCATATATGTATTGGTGGAAAGGTTTGTCGAGCAGAGAGGTGATTCTCAGGTTAACTTAGGGTTCTGTTAGAGTTCAAGGGAGAGGGAAATAAGGGGATTTACGAAAGGGGATCAAAGGGGATATTTTTAGGGTTCCGGTTTGGATCAACAGGACGGATATCGAGGCGGGGATTTTTAAAAAAAGATAAGAGGGGTTTCGCCGACAGGGTTTCTGGAGCGAACGGATACGATGGTTTGAACTTGAGGAGATTATTTTGGAACGGAAGATTTGAGAGGATGGACTTTCGAGATCGAGGACAAGGAGGCAAACTGAGATTCAGGCACGACTTATGACACAGCAAACAAGGATCAAAATTTTCATAGATAGATTTTAGTAAAATAGAGTTTAACGTCTCGCTGAAAGTGGGGCGTTAGACAATGCTTCCTATTTCTTAATCAATGCCCTGCTGCCTGCTGTTTTGAGGGGATAACTTGGTATGGATAACCTATATGGCTTCAATACGATACTTTGCCATGCATTAGAGTTAGGAGTTGATGTAATCTAGAGTTCCTGACTTTTTGCGTTAGCAGATCGTGTAAATTCATGTTTGTTGGCTATGGTCGAGCATGGGATGCTCGAGATAGTTGGGCTGCATTTTGGGGATGCTCCTGTAGTTAGTCAGCTGGTAAGTAGGATTATCTACTTGTCCTTTGGCATCTCCAGATTACCCTGCTCCTTGCGATAAATCAATCTCCAGACAATTAGATTTTTTTTCCTTGCTCTTCTGTCAATACAAATACACAATGCCATGCTGCAGTCTTACAGATGCAGGGTAATCATACTTCGTACTGGCTTGGCTACACATTACAGAGAAAAAAGAAACATATTTCAGTAGCAAATGGCATGTTTAAGAAAAGTAAGAGTGATGTATGGTTAAATATTAGGAAGTAACAATTATTAGGGATTACTCGATGTCCGTGCTGCTTGAATTGTAGATGGGCTCAACCATTCTCTTCTAATTGATGCCCTTTTAGATTATAGTGTTACATACATGTTAGGTTATACATCCTTTTCTTTTCAAATAAGAAGTAATGCACATATCTAAGTGGAAAAGAAAATATTCTTACTTTGGGAAAGTCAATGATCAAGGATTTTCTAAACAGACCCATAAAAAGGATTTTTCTTAACAGAAATAGATCCATGAAACATGATTTGTGTAAAATTATCAAACTGTGTATCATGATTTTATTAACTATCAACAAAAGAAATGACATGGTCATTTCTGGAAGCTGATAATGACCAACCCTGTCAACATTTCCTTAGAGGTTTTGATTTTGGGCATGCAGAGTATGCTACTATAATCATGTCATTTTTGCGACACTTCTAATGTTAATGTTCTGTAAAATTTTAGTACTAGAAAGTCTTTGAATTGCCTGGTGTTTTTTTTTTGACAAAAGGGCAAATGGATTGAATCATTGTTAAGAATCTTGATACTTCAATTTATGAAATGATAGTGTTCTGACCAGAATAGATGATCTTCAGAAGCGTGGAATAAAATGCTACCAAGGTCAAAAGTGTAAATAATGCTTGCAAGTATTAGATATTTAGATATATTTCTGTTTCCCTACTTTAGTAAAGCTGCAATCTAGCTTTGTAAGTTGTTTCTGATATGTAACATCAGAGACAAGCTATGGATTGCTAGTGCCGAGACCTATTGCTTGGTTAGTTTCCCGACATGGACAGGGCAAATCGGCCTTGTCCTACTACAATAGATAACATTTGACATAACCTTCACATAGATTTTGAACAAGCACGATCTCATAGAAAGCATCGGCCATCAGATTATAGCAATGTGACAATATGGGTCCTCAGAATAAAAATTTCAAATCAAAATACATGACAAATGTAAGTATCATAATCCATTGAGATATAAATTGTTTGTGATTGGTTGATTACTCAAATATGATTGATTGGAATGAGTTAACATTTTGTTTTTCCTTCGTCTACTACATAATCGAGTTAACATTGTTTATTTTATAGGATGTCCTCAAGATGTTTGCTAAAATACCCAGAACCAAAGCTAAGTATCTCCTCAAATATAAGTCTACAACATGTTTTATTAATTTTCCTCAGAATGTCCTATAATCCTTCATGTCAATTACCTTGCGCATAACTACTGCAATAATTTTGAATTTTGTTGCTGATTGCAGCTCAATAAGCATATATGTTTAAGCACAATCTGAATACTTTTTTATTGGAAGCAACATGGAACCATAATTTGTGTAGATGTAAAATTTTCAGCATTAGTAAATCGTGCTACAGTTCTTGGCCTTGATTGACTGTTGGTGCTGGATGTATGTGCCCTTCATCAAATAAAGCTCTTATTTTTTAAGTTACTGACGGCATAGTTATATTTTTTTTTCTTGGCAGGAGCTTTGCAAAGCATTTCCATTTCTCAATGATTGTTTATGCAAACCAATATATCTTTTTCAAGTTTCAGAAGCTTCTGAAGATATTATTATGAGGAAATAATAACACTACTCACGTTGACAGCTGAGCACTATGTCATCTGAATTAAAATTTAGTACGGCTTCATCTAATCCCATGATAAATAGTGAGAACCTAATCCTGAAATATTTAGATCCCATGCTCCTTTTATCCCAATTAAATTATGAAGCTCTGTATATATACGTGCAAGATAATTTCCTATCCAAGACGACACTGCTGCAAGGATGGGAGAAAAAAGACGAATCGGTTTATGCTTGGTTTCTTAGTTTATTCAACTAAGAGATTCAGCAATAGTCTTATTTTACTTTTGATACTTTAGGATCGAACTACCAGAGGGGGTTAATAATAGAAACACCAAAAACCAAAATCTTTTACGAAATAAAAAAAAACCTTCAAACCTAAATGGAGTGCACCGGTCAGACCTGTCTTTGTTGCGCCAGTCTGACCGCCGCCGCACTCTTATCAGATGAACCATCGAAATTCATAAGGATACACACTGAAGATGCTCTTTAAAGTAGATCAACTTTATTGCATCAAAATGTGATTACAAAGTGCACACAAAGACTTCTCTCTCTCAAAACTAAACCCTAATTTTTCTCTCTTCCAAAAGTTATGCTCTAGGGTCTAAATCCCTCATCTATTTATATCTAAAACTTTTTACACAAAGTAGAAGTAGAACTTTTAGTCCCATTAGAATTCAAACCCTCAATTACCAAATCTATTTACAATTTACCAAATCAAATTCTCCTTTCCATAGCCAACTTGGACTCAAACCCTCAATTACCAAATCTATTTGCGACTCAACTCCTAGTCCTACTAGGACTCAACTCCTAATCCGAGTAGGACTCGACTCATTTTTCCATACGCACACAATTCCTCTTGTATGCCATATGGAATCTTTAATTCCACGTGTATTGATCTCTAGCCTTTAGTATCCCACGTGATCTCCCAATCATCCGGACATCAACTTCTTCCAAGTCGACTCCCGATCCATCACCGCCAATACTCCTGAGGTCTCAAGACTCACCTACACATGTAAAAATAAAGATACCATATCCGAGCACAAGTTCTTCCCAACTTGACTCGCATTAGCCACACACACTCACACCAACATCCACATATATTTTCAAACCAAATTTCATTAAATAAATCATTTGTAAAGCTAATTATTCATCACAAAATATTAATCATGACAATCATTCTACAATCTCCTCCTTGAAGAACACATTGACAACATCTCCAAAATACAAATTGATGTTTTTGAAAAATAAAAACCAAGAAATGTCAAAAACATTGATAGCTCAAAAACCACAAAAGTGAAACAGAAAAACTCTTCCCCTTTAAAAGAAAGAATTTCGCCTCTATATTTGCAATAAAAGTACAAAATCGACAATTTTTAAGAATCGATCAACTTGTCAAAACTTTCAAAATCTCCCTTTTTCTCAAATAGCTCCCCTTTATTTAAGCATGCATTTTGTATATTTCTCCCTCCTTTGACAATGATTTCATCAAGAATTTCAAAACAGAAAATATAAACCATGAAAGCACAAATGCAATGAACATGAAATATTTATCAATTTTTCTTCTTCTGAATTTTTCTTTTCTAGGAGCTTTGAAATGTACCTAAAGCAACTCAGGGACATGTGTTGCAAGACACGGGAGATAATTTGACCAACTAGCAAATAAGTATGAGTTATAGTCCAAACATGAATTAAAGATATTACAATTAAGATCAAATCATCATTAAAAATTCATGATTTCAACCATTTATAATGCAACATAATTACTAGCACATAGAATAAAAGAAAAACCCCCACACATAGATAAGCTGAACTAAACATTCTTTCTCAAATTATCTTGCCTTTTACAAGAGAATTTTCATCAAGTTTTATTTCTGAGCTTCTGCTCAATTTGCCTTTTAATAGCACAAAAGAAAATCTCTCAATTATTTCGGATACGTCTTTGTCGTGAATACTGTTTCCAAGGATTCAGTACCCATTATTTTCCTCACGTCGGATACGTCTTTGTCGTGAATACTGTTTTCAAGGATTCGGTGTCCATTTTTTTTCTTTCATATAAGCATTTTTTACTTGAGAAATCTCTAGGGCATTTAAGGAATGAAAATTTCAGCAAGCATATATATATGAGCATAAGTCATTCAAATAAGCACTAGTATCAATATTGCATATTTACTTAATTCAAGTAAAAGAATTATGTGCCACGTATCATATCCCTCAAAAGTAATAGCAAAAGCTCATATCAAGACTAGAATGCATACAAGCTAAACTAGCGACCAAAAGACCTTACTCATATTGCTAGTAAGCACAAGAATATACTAGAGGTATAAAACAAAGCTCCACTTTTCTTCTTTATTTTCAAATTAAGAGCAATGCAATAAATTAAACATGAATGTATCGAAAAACATAAACTCCCCCTCAAAACAACCTCCAAACCCTCCTGACGAAAAAAAAACAAAGCAAATCGAGAAAATATCAAACGTTTTGAAAGGGACAACCAATTGCCAACTATATCACCAAGGTTCTCATTAATTCACATATATCAACTTATATTATTATCAAAAACTACTATCTCTATAACTAGCGAGGAAAAAGCTAATGAAGAAGTAGATATCATATTGTCAATTCATAAGTAAATCAATGTTACCTTAAAAGCAATACCGCCAAAAGACCTATGCACAAGAAGATGTCGAGGCCTTTGTGTTGGGATTAAAAATAAGAATTTTAGGAATCCAACACTGAGACATACGACCAATAGAACCAGTAGGCAAAGCATATATGTGCATAAATAGAATCAATACCAGACTTATCTAAAAACTTACCTTAGGGCTTTACCGAAAATTTATCCGACCAATACTGAAAAGTCGGTCTAACCACCGTTAGCCGTCGGTCTGATTGCTGACGTGCCTGCGGTCTAACTGCCCATGGCCACCGGTTGGACCTCCCTGGGGCTTGTGGTCTGACCAGGCCACTTGAAGAAAAGCTCGACCTTTGCCACCTTAACCTTACAAGTTCACGTTCTCTGTCTTTTTTCTATTTTCTTGCAAGTCTAAGGCAAAACTGAACCAAATACCCATCCGTACCACAATGAGAGCAATTGTACTTCACACGTGTTTTTTTCCTTAGAAGAAGAAGCAATTGCAAAAGTTGTAGAAAGGTTCGACAAAATTTCAGCGGATTTAAAAATTGTTTTCTTTGGTTCGGGTTTTGTCAAAATCTCACCGCTTTTAAAAAAATCAAGAATACTCGGTGAATGATTAGTAAAATAAGCATGTGTATCAAAACATATTCCTCTATTATGTGTGCTCACTTTAGAAGTATCCAAAATTATATTGAGTTTCTTTTTACATCGGAAAACCTTTGCAAAACACTTTTCAAATAAGCAACCTCATTTGTCAAAGAAACACAATTTTTACAAGATTTTGCAATCCCTTTTTGTTTGCGACAATTTGAGCAAGAAAGTACTTCGTGAGTTTTCATGTCGTTTTGCAAAAATTTAACACGACCAAGTGTATCCTTTAATTTCATCTCATTTAAAAAACACTTTGAACAAGCTTCAAAACTTGAAACATCCTTGTGTTATTTAATCGTTTTAGCACATAAAAAATTGATCAAGGAACTAGTACCAAAAGCAACTTTATACTTTTTCAAAAGATTCTTTGTTAATAACAACTCATCAACAACACGAGAATTTAAAGTAGAACCAAGAGCAAAAGAAAACTCAAGCTTTTTAGTTTTCTCAATTTTAGCTTCCAATCTTAGAGAAATGTTAGTATTGACATTTCTTAAAGCAGTAATTTCGGAGTATAACACTTCACAAGATTTACAATCATCATCATCAGGAATTAGAGATTTTAATCTTGCAATTTCAGAATTTAGAACATTAGTAGTATGATCACGTTTTCTAAGCTTTTTAGTACATTTATCAAGTTTATCAGCGAGATCAAAAGCAACATGTTCTAATTGATCATAAGTAAAATTTACCTTGTCATTGTCGTTGTTAGATGCATCTTCATCGAAATTTGACACACTACGAGCAATGAAAGTTAAATTTGTAAAATGCTTACCTTTGTCTATGCTTTCACTATCGCTTTCATGTTCTTCATCGCTTAACTGAACTTGCTTGAAGACTTCTAGCAATTATGTACTAGTTTGCGTTTGCTATTTTTTCTCTTCTCTTCAAAAGTTGAGCACTTGCTGTCCTTCTTATTCTTCTCCTCCTCGTCTTCCTTGTTAGATCTTCCAAGTTTAGGACACTTGGAACGAATGTGGTTTAACTTTCCACATTTAAAGCACCGGACTGGGCCTCCTTTTTTTCTATTCTTAACATTATTCAAAGCTCGAGAAAACTTATTAATAAACAAAGCCAAGTCCTCCTCAGAGACTTGCTTGAGTTGTTTATCGGATGTGGCTTTCAAAGCAGTAAGAGAAAATGACGAAGAAGCATCCATAGAAAAAGCCGAAGAAGATACCAAAGCAGTGGATTTAGAATCAATCTTGCAAGAAAGAATGTTCATCTTATATGTCTTTAATTTAGTGTAAAGAGAATCCAAGATTAAACTATTCATATTAATAGATTCTTGAATTGATGTAACCTTCATCCCCTAGACAGACATATCAAGACCATTCAAAAGATGTCTAGCAATTTCGGACTGTGTATAAGTAGTATCAAAAGAATCATCCATAGAATGAAGGTTGTTAAAAACTTTATTGAAACGTGCAAAATAATCATCCAAAGCTTCGCCAGGTTTCATCTCAAATTTCATATAGTCCTTTTTAAACACATCTTTGCGTATTTACTTGATGTCAGAAGAACCTTGATGAAAATCACATAGGGTCTTCCACATCTCATACGCAGTTTCAAAATGAGAAATCCGATCAAAATCTGAGCGAGAAACACCACTTAAAATTATATTTCTAGCTTTACAATTGTTTTCAAATTCAACTTTGTTTCCTGTAGTTATAGCCTAGGAATATCATAAGGATTAGAAACTTTTTGCCAAATATCATAATCCTGAGACATAATAAATGATTGCATCTTTTGTTTCCAAAATTTAAATCAACTCCATCAAAAACATGCGGCTTGGTTGAAAATCGATCAATCATGGCTAAATCTCAAGATCAGTGAAGATCAAAAAAAGAAAACAAGGCTCTAATACCACTTGTAGGATCAAACACAAGAACCAAGCCTACCAGATGTGGGTGAATGGTAGGAACACCAAAAACTAAAATCTTTTGCGGAATAAAAGAAACCCTCAAATCTGGATGGAGTGCACCGGTCAGACCTGTCTCTGTTGCGCCAGTCGGACCGCCGCCTCGCCGCCTCACTCTTGTCGGGTAAACCGTCGGAATTCAGAAGGATACACACTGAAGATACTCTTCAAAGTAGATCAACTTTATTGCATCAAGATGTGTTTACAAAGTGCACACAAAGCACTTCTCTCTCAAAACTAAATCCTAGATTTTCTCTCTTCCAAAAGTTATGCTCTAGGGTCTCAACCCCTCACTATTTATACCTACCTTTTACACAAAGTAGAAGTAGAGCTTCCAGTCCCATTAGAACTAAAACCCTCAATTACCAAATCTATTTATAATTTACCAAATCAAATTCTCCTTTCCATAGCCAACTTGGACTCAAACCCTCAATTACCAAATCGATTTGTAATTTACCAAATCAAATTCTCCTTTCCATAGCCAAGTAGGACTCAACTCCTAGTCATACTAGGACTCCACTCCTAATCCGAGTAGAACTCGACTCCTCTTTCCATACGCACACAATTACTCTTGTATACCATATGGAACTTTAATTCCACGTGTATTGATCTCTAGCCTTTAGTATCCCGCGTGATCTCCCGATCATCCGGACATCAATTTCTCTTATGTTAACTCCTGATCCATCACCGGCAATACTCCCGAAGCCTCAAGACTCACCTACACATGTAAAAACAAAGATACCATATCCGAGCACAAGTTCTTCCCAACTTGACTCGCGTTAGCCACACATACTCATACCAACATCCACATATATTTTCAAACCATATTTCATTAAATAAATCATTTACAAAGCCAATTGTTTATCACAAAATATTAATCATGACAATGATTCTACAGATACAACAGTAAGTCATATTTCAAACTTGATTCCGTCACCATCATTTTTGAATAGGACAGTATGATACTATAATGACAATGCTTGATAATAGCTTGCCTTGGTAAAGGTGAGCTGAAACTCTGTTTATGAACATAAAGGTTCAGAAAAAAAAAAGTAGCCTTTTAGACAGGTAGAGCCATATAGCACTGCTTTCAGAAAAAAAAAATACAACAAAAATTCAGAATATTTTTTTACACAACATTGGATGGCTCATTTGGATAAGATTTACCATAGGTTGGTTCCCTTAAAGTCAGTTTATTATATTTGTTTAGTGTAGGTGTGGATTTAGCACCAAAATTCAAAATCAGTACCGAGATAATGTTAAATTTTTGTGGCATAGTTCGTGTAAAGGGAGAGTTATGTGGCATATTAAACTTCACATTTATATGTTCCGTGTGATATGTGTCGTGGGAATCCTTGTGTTTATATGTTTACCATGACATATAGTGCGGGAATGTGCTTTGCACGTGCACGATTACTAGTTATGGTAGAAATGTACCTCAACAACATCATCTTCGCCTCATGGCAGCTTGACACTGTGGTTGGTTGGTAATCTAGGTACCAAACGAAATCAGGCCATTCAATCAACAGGGGTACGATCAGAATTGAAGTAAAGCGGGCACAACCTTTCCTCCCCACACGCTCGACACCATCTCCCTTGATGTGCCCAACTGTGTCACCGTCACCGCAGTTGATGAGAGATGCTGAGTTTGATTTCTGTAGTGTGTTTAGGTTATGTTCTATGTTGTCTATGGAAACTAGATCTTGGTGGCAGAACCAAGCTCCCGGTGGCTGAATTTGTATTAAGATATTTGAATGTATGAAGTGTGGCTGAATTTGTTTTCTGTTTATATATGCTTGATGTGCCATGCACGAAACCATTGCTGCAGTACTCATAAATCTATTCAATCAACTTTTTCTGGGATTGTATGATTGTCTAACATAGGATCTGTTGGAAGAACAGCAATGCCCGTGACACTAGAAACCATTCCCATATTTTTAGGAAGTAGCCATTCATCATAGCATAAAAATCTTGTCACCTGGTTGGTTTGGAGGTGTTTCACCTGTTCAATGCGTGCCGGGTTTGATTCCCATGGTTCCTCTTGATTTTTTTGCTGCTTATCCTTTCTTGTTTTATTATATTTTTCAATAAACGCATCTTCTTTTTTCATCAGTGACATAAATATATAACATTTAAGATATTATAGTGTAAATCTTGAATAGCCACTCTTAAAATCCTGCGCCTGCCCCTTTAGCAGGCCAACACTATTGTTTTTGTTCGCCTCCACAAACCATTTTGAAGTAATGTATATTTCATAACTTGCTATCCAATATACATAATGTTCAAAGGGGAATGTTAGATTTGATAACTTGCTATCTGTAATGCCCCGCTTTCAGCGAGACGTTAAACGATATTTTACTAAAATCTATCCGTGAAAATTTCAAATCTTTGTGTGTTGTGTCGTAAGTCATGCCTAAATCTCAGTTGTCCTCTTATCCTTGATCTCAAAATCCATCCGCTCAAAACCTTTGTTCCAAAATAATCCTCGAATTCGAATCGTCGCATCCGAGTTCGCTCCAAAGCCCTAATGGCGAAAGCCCTCTAAAGCTTTTCTCAAAAGTCCCCGCTTCGATATCTGTCCAATTGCTCGAATCGGAACCCTAAAATGACCCCTTTGAACCCCCTCCGTAAATCCCCTCGTTTTCTCTCTCCCTCGACTCCCTGTCAGTTTCCATGAGATCAACTCTCGAATCGGGAACTCAAATCCAAATTTTGAGTTTAAAAACCTTCCCCTCCCTTGGAATCCCAAAATACCAAAATCCCCTTTGGACTCCCTCCTTGGTTCCTTGAATCTTCCTTAGACTCAAATATCAAACTTGAGTTTAAATCTCAATTCAATTCATCAAAATTCACCAAATACAACTCGCTGGAAAATTGTGAAAAGCCACTGGACAAATCCCCTCCAAAAATATTTGAGTTATCTTTTGGTTTTCACCTCCCTTGTCTCCTTGATTGATTTTTGAGTTCAAATAAGTGATTTGAATTCAAAATCTCAGCAAATCCTCAAATTTGTCTCAAAACAATCCCTGGAAAAATAAGGGAGCACTGTTGCTCATGGGCCACGTCCCTCTCTTTCTCCTACCCAGCAGAGCAGCCCATGGGCTAGCAACACTCCCCACCCGAGCGCCCTTGGATGCTTGCCACGTGGCCTCCCGCTCCTATGCCCACCACCTGATCCCCTTCGCTCGCCCACACGCCGCACGGATCACCATTCCACTCGCCCGCGCATGACCACGCGTGAGCCGCGCTGAGCCACCAGATGTGCGCCGCGTGTCCCGACTCCCATCTCTGCGCTGTCTGATCCCACTTAACGGACTCGCGTGCCCGCCACCATCGGATCACCGCAGCGTGTCCCCGAGGCCTGCACCCCACCGTTCGATCTCCCTTGCTCACCCGCGCCGCGCGAGACCGCCACTAGCCACGTGGATCCTCGCCGCGTGTCAATGTCCCGCGTGAGCCGTTCGATCCCCAGCACAGTGTCATCTTCCTCCCATCGCCACCCTGTTCACGTACGTAAATCGTTCGGTCAAATGCCTCCACGGCCTCCCGCCATCACAGTGGTCCCGCCCGGTCCGCTGGCGCCCGCTAGCCGCCACAGTGAGGACAGCCACCCTGCTACCTCTCTTTTGTCCCTCTCCTTCTTTTGACCGAGCCCACGACGGCATGGTCCCCCGCAGCCCTTCTCTCTCTCTCTCTCCGATGCGTTCCCGATCAAGCCGCCCACATATCCTGTGCGCGAGGTTCAAACAACGCCGTCCAATACACCGCCATCTATCGGCCCCCAAATCGTCGCTGTCGATCGAATTTTTCCTCGCCGCATGCAAACTCCCGCCGTGGCGTCATCTTCCGCCTCTCTCCCCTCCATGATTGGAGCACCTTCCCCCCTTTAACCGACCTAACCACCCCGAGCTCCACCCCTATAAACCCTGCCCCCCGAGGCTTCCTCTTCTCCCTTCTCCGCTTTCCTTCTGGGACGCCGCCGGCCGCGCGACATCCCAAAGCACGGCCGTTGCCGCCGCCGCTTGGCCGTCTCGAGCCCCATCGCTGAGCCGGGCGAAGCACCATGGACGCCATCCACCTCCGACTCCGACCTCCCCTTCCCCGCTTGGCCTCCGCTCGATCCAAGCGCAAGGATCCCCCAACTTCTCCGCGCCATCATCGTCGCACCCGAACGCCATCTCCCGTGAAACTTCTTCACCGGTGAGCTCTCCATCGAAACCTTGGCATATAAACCCCTCGGGATGATTCCCCGTGTCCCACTCCACCCTCAGCCCTCCTTGGATTCCCTCGGCTCGCACTTGACGCCACCATGGCCTCCGACCCCTCTCCCTCTTCTCTCCCCCCACTGTATCGGCATCTTGTCTCCGGCCACCGTCGCTCATCCCCGGCATAATCCAATCCGCCGCCGACGGCCGTCCGATCCTCGCTAGTCTCTCTCTCCCCCGGTGAAGATCGGAGAAGACGACGCCACGTGGGCGCCAGCTCGGCACGGCCTGGCCTCGCACGAGGTGAGTCATCTGCCCCACGTCCACGCGTGCACTAGACCCCTGTGAGCTGTGCTGCTGTCTGGTGGGCCCATCCATTCCGGTTCACTGCAGACCACCACCGTGCACCGTCCCACTCACCTTTCCTCCTCATGCCCAGTTGAACTCGGCCCATGGACCATGCGCCCCTGTCCTGTGGGCCATCTCTTCCCGAACCACCACTGACCACGTCCATGTGCCCTTGACTCCTTGATAGCCGGGCCCTAGCCGCTGGAAGGCCGCAGGCCTCTGTGTCCTCTCTGGCTTGTCGGGCCCAGTTGCCAGGGAGACCCCTCCTTCCCAATCATTGACGAGTGGGCCACTGGAATGTCCCTCGGCCCACGGCCCACACACTCTCCCCACTGAACCGTGGGCCCTGTGCGCCAGTGTCCCCACCTGCCAGTGAATATTCCATTCCAGAGATTAAATAACTCCTTTTCCTTATTCCAGAAATTCAAATAAACTTTGGAAATTCATATTTTTTTTATCCGTGACTCTGTTCTAACTCCAGTAATTTTCTAAAATTGATATCTATCTAATGGCACTATTAGTAGTACTAAATAGGATCTTTTTATTGGTCTTTGTGTAGATTTTTGAGTGTTTGCGCATAGTAATTGACCGTCGGAATATCGTTTCGGAGCGGATTTCGTGACGATTTCTCGAAGACTCGTGAAGACTTAGAGTAAGACAAGTCACCTTTGATCAATCGAGCCCATATGTGAACTTCATTTATTTTAATTGTGAAACCTACATCAATAAGCGTGCACTAATCTGTGCGGTCCCGTCTGCGAGTCAGATTGGCAGGCCTTCTCAAATTTGCTACATTTAAATACTTCCTTGACATTGATATATCATGTTCCCTTGTAGCCACCACTGCCGCACCTCGGTATTCATGCACTATTGTGCGAGTACTGACGGCCGCCTGCTTAAACTTAAAATTGAGAAACCTCTTGGGTAAAATGTGGTTTTACGAAATGTTTGGAAAATCCGACACCTGGGTCGATGCCTTGTAAAAGAAAAATGAGTTTCAAAAATGGAGATTCGTGACACAAGGCTGGTCCGGTGTGTGATGCATGTGTGGTCGTCTTAAGGATTGATTCTTTCGGAATTTCATCCGAACATATGACAGTAGAACCACATGGGTGAATGGGAAGCCCCTGGCTGAGTAACTAGCCGATCAGGGATGCTCTGCATGTCATTGGACTGTGGATCGCTAGGAGGGCAGTGGGGATGCCTCCTTGGTTTTTGGCACAGCTTGATCTTAGATCTACCCTATTGTTGGTCTCGAACCCCTCCAGTTGGCATGGGGAAAACCTAGGATGCTTGGAAAATGCCTTCTCGCGAAAACCTCTATGCCATCGATAGTGCCTGATCAATATGAGCTAGTGGCTAGAGTGAGTCACGTCGTGTGGGTAAAGTGTACTCCCTCTGCAGAGGTCAAAACTGTTTGAACAGCCGTGCCCACAGTCATGGGCGGATGTGAGGTAATTCCTTAGCGTAGTTTCATTTTACCATGTTTGCAAAATGTGTGTATGGTTTGGGAATTGTGGAAAGGAAGTGCTATCAAGGATGCTGGAGGTCTAATGAAATGGCTTGGCTGTCGTGGATAGCAAAACTCGGGAAGTCCGTAGAAATATTTTGGCTTTGTGAGTCGGCATGATGCTAACTCTTGAGATTATGAAAACTGGAGAAATAAAGATTGATACATTAACACTCTGATCGGGTGAGACTCCACCTTGCCCTAATTGTTGAGAAGCAAACACGTAGCAAATTCAAAAAGAATTCAAATAAAACTGATTATAAAATATCCAGCCTCTCTCTGAAGCCTGCAACAACCACCTAAGTTCCCCTGGCTCGCTGAGTACGTAAGTACTCACCCTTGCTCTATATATATATATATATATATATATATATATATATATATATATATATATATATATATAGTTTTCCGTTGGGAGCTAGAGCTTGAGTTGCAATGAAGTGAAGATTAGAGTTTCGTCCTGATTCCCAGCCGTTGACTATGTGTTGGGACTTAGTCTGCTCTTCCGTTGCTGCCGTTGCCTCTGTGATGTTCGTTGCTGTCTCTGGCTTGCTTCGAAGCTGCAACGTAAGTTAAGGTATATGTTTATTTATTTATTTAAGGTTTGCGATGATGCATATCTGATTTTTGTGGATACCAGCGTTGCGTCCTGGGACTGGTATCAGTATCGCGGTTCCGCGGGAAGGCAGTTCACGCTGTTTTCCTGTGGCACGCCCTATTTGGTGTCATTGTACGGCGGTGCCAGAACGGGGTGTGACACTATCTACCTTCACAATGAAGTACATTTCTCCACATCATGATCCCAGGCACCAGAATTTGGCACCCATTAAAAATAGAGTTTGATTGAACAGATTTCATTACAACATAGCTGCAGTCCACCTTTTAGAATGAGTTTAGAAAAGAAGTTGCTCTCAAAATGATTTGAGTCCTTAATATCTAACATTGTTTTCATAACGGTGCTCATAAAATCAACACTAGCACTCATGGTACGTATTGTGTCACACCCTCATTTTAGCCACACAAAATTCTACCTGAGAAAATGCCCAAGAAAAATAAATTTAAAAGACCAGAGGAATTAATTAAATGTGCAAAAATGCAAAATAATAAATTAACATGGCCAAGAATATTTTTCTTATGTTCTCCTTGCCAAAATACATTAACTGGATTTTTAGAAGAATTTTCAGAGCACAGGAACTATTTTTAATAAATGAAAAAGCTTATCAGAATTAAAATCGTCTTGGAAATCAATTTCCTTTTTCTTTTCCTTCGGTTTTCTTTTCTCTTTCTTTTTCCCTCTCGCTGGGCCGCCGACCCAGCACTGTGCCGACGGCCTCCACATGGCCCGCGCGTGCCTGCTTCCCCGTGGGCCCCAGCCGTCAGCCGCCGCTCCTGCTCTCTCTCTGTGCGCTGGGCCCCGCCTGTCGGGCTGTGTCACCCGCGAGCCTTCCCGCTGACAGGTCGGGCCCGCCTGTCAGCACCATCTTCCTCCTCCGTCCGAATCGGGCGGAGGGGAAAAATCCCCTCCGCCGTCCAATCTAGCGCCGCCTCCCGCCTCCGCGCCCGCTCGCACCCGGTTCAAACGAGCGCGGACCGAGTCCGCCCCCACTCCCCACGTCCTCCGGCGTCCTCGGCCCCTCTCTCTCGCGAATCACGCGCACGACCCTGACGTCGTCGCCCTCACTCCCGTGCACGATTGAGCCGTTACGGCCTCGATCTCGCTCGTCCGCGTGCATAAAAAGCCTCCTCGCCCTTTCCTCCGCCTTTTCCCCAACACGCCGAGCCTCCCCGTGCCCTAGAACACCATCACCACCGTGCACCTGAGCCTCCGCCGCTTTCCACCGACTCCGGCCGTCGCTCACCGCCGTTCCAGACGCCGCCAAGCCGCACTGCCATCGCCATAGTCTCCGCCGTGCCGTGTCGCTCGTCGGCCGCCACTCCGTGGGAGCCGAAGCCCACCGGGACGCTCCGTCCTCACGCACGATGAGCTCTGGCCCTCTGTCTCCTCTCCGGCCAGCAAATTCCACCACGCCGCATCTCCGTTCTCCGACCTAACTCCCTTCCCGTCTTCCTCATCGTCCAGGACACCTCGGTCGCCGCCTCTCGCTTGTTCGCCGTCGTCGGAGCTTCGTTGCCGACGCCATCCCGAAGCCGCCGCCGCTTCCTCCTCACCGCCGTCGTCCTCGAGCCATCACTTGTCGCCGCGAGCCACTGGTGAGAATCCCCGTCAACTCCCCGTTCCATTTCGCCCCTCCGCGTGCCTGCCGCCGCGCCGAGTGGTCGCCGCCGGCGACCATTGGGTTGCGTGCACGCCGCTGCCTCCCGCTCGGGATGGCCGGCTTCGGCCGCCGTTCCCCGAGGCCGTTTGATCTGCCGGGTGGCAGATCAGGGCCGCCCGCATGGTCGCCCGCATGGCCGCCGTGTTGGCGCCACGTGGCGCACCCGGTTCCGGCCGCGGTGGACTCGGTCCACCGTGCGCCTGCCTCCCGTGCGCCACTGACCGGTGGGGCCCACCTATCGGCGCCGGCTTCTCGGCCCAGTGACATCATAAATCAAGTTAATGCACAATAAATCGCTTATTAATTATATTTGCATTAGAAAACACAGTAAAACTTCAATAATTCATAACTAATTCATACGAACTCCGATTAAGCCCATTCAAATTTCATTAAATCTAGAAAATGCCAAGAATTCATTAAAAATACTTTCAACCTATATTTGATTGTCCACATGTACTGTTTTTAATTATTTGTGCTTTGTTTGTTATAGAATCCGACGTTGGTGACCCTCCTGTGTATTACGAGGTCGTTGCCGAGTACATCGAGCTGGAGCAAGGCAAGTCGCACTGTTACCTTAAATACATTGTACCCTTTTTTGCTAAATTTCTTTGTTTACTCAAATAAACTGCATTATTTCAATATTTCATGTGGGTGGGTTATGACCCTTATGATGATAGGACTGTGCCATAGTTTTGAAACCTGAATCCTTGTCACCTGAGTAATAATGTGATTAGATTACAATTCTTAGGATGCTTAGCCATTCTTAGCAGCATAGCTCATATGGGAATTAAATATTATCTTTTTATATGACTCGACTCTATGTCGCAAAAATGAAACTTCGGATAGGCTGATGTTAAATTACTAAACTTGGACCTAAATGGTGGGCTGTGGGTGTATGGTTTTGCTTGTCACACCCATGGCAATTAAGGACCAGTTCGCGGGAACCACTTGGGCAACTACCCGTACTTTCCACAAGCCAGCGTGGGCAACGGCTGGGCTTGAAGCGTTTCTTCTCCCTCTCCTAGGCACCGAAGAAGAGGGTGGGCGTGATGGAGTTGGGTCAGCCCGGGGTAGGGTTGATCGGCTTCCGGATTCACCGTGGCACAAAGGGGGTAGCCTGGCCAATATGGTGTGCTTTGTCGGCAGGTGCAACCTCAGCGTGGTGTGGATGGTTAAGGGGAGGTTTCGTGAACGGTCCTGTCACAGCCTCTCACAGGGCATCGTGGTGATGCACTGGCACACGGGAACGTGTGTAGGGCTGTGTTTTGTGGGTACAGTTGTGTTAACGCCAAAATTTGGTATGGCTCTGTATCAGATTCGGTCAAGAAGGAAATTGCAGTTAATTGATGGAAGTTGATTCAGAAGAAACCGGATCCAGAGAAGAAGCCGAGAAGACCACAGTATGGCAGTTATTTTCCGTGTCTATTAGTTAGGCAACATTAGTTTTTATCTTTAGGAAATCTGATCTCATGTCCGATCAGGTCTTGTTAATGTTTCCTCCTGTAAATTAAGAAGTAGTGTGCCGTGTCCAATAAGGACTCGTATCAACTCGGGGTATAAATACGATGCCCGGGTGCTTTGTAAGACATCTACATCAATCAGATCAATACAATTTCGGCGCATCGCCACCCTTTCGACAGGTTCTTGCTTCTCGAGCCGGGCTGCATCGGTTAAGTTCGACCTCCTGTGAGAGGGTAAGTCTCGTCACCCCGTCTATTTCATCGGCTAGGACTTCCTCGGTTTGGTTCGATATTCTAGTCGGTTTACGGTAGACGGCTTACCACGATATATCTGCTCTGTCTACGGCTGCATCGGTTTGGTTCGATCTCTTAGGCCGATCAGGTATATCATATCACGCGTGCGTAGATCTTATCGGCCTATCGGGCGCGATTTATCCTCAGTTTGTGCTGCATCGGTTCGGTCCGACCTACTAAACTGAGCGATAAATCATTTTCTGCTAGGTTGATGGTTTTTACGCAAGCGTCTTATCGGGATGTATAGCCGATAAGTTGTCTTATTTTACATCACGATCGCATTAGATCTATCGGCTCATCGAGATCCTGTTATCACCATCATTCTGTGTTGCAACGGTTGGGTCCGATCTACTAGACTGGTGGTAATAACTTTACTCTTAATAAGCCGATGGATGTATATGCGATGTTTTATCGGAGTGCTTAGCCGATAAGTTATCTTTTATTGAATACAGCCGATCATACTGTTTATCTGTTATGTACTTCGCCTGCATTATTACCACGATCGGCTAAAGGCTAGTCAGTTAGTTTACTCTTTCGACTCGGGCACGAGCACGGGTAAGGACCCGGGCACGAGCACGGGCAAGGTCTCGGGCACGGGCACGAGTGCGGGCAATGCTTTAGATACAGTTCTAGCAATTATTATTGCAATCAGCCGATTTGTTCATTTATCCTGTTTATTCATTTTTATCATCGGTTTACGTCCAATGTTCAAATATCCCTTTGCCAATCGGCTAGCATGTTATTTTATCATTATCTGTTACTGTTCATGCCATCATCGGTTTCAAATCGGTGTATAAGTGCTACAGTCCATATCGGCTATCGGCCAATAAAACGAGTCCAAATCGGCTTCCAGCCGATTGGCTCACCGATCTAATGTTTTTTTATCTCCTTGTCAATTGCAGGGACAAATTGACTGGCACGCCTACGAACCTTGAAGATTTAGGACCTGCACTGGAGTTAAGCATATCTCCCAGGCCTTCGCGTGTCTCCAGACGCCGAACCAGATCATCGGCTTGTTCCCGATGGTTTTCAGCGTCAACAAGTTGTACACCTCTGATCAGAGTAAATCTATTCAAATAGCCGCGCCCGCGGTTATGGGCACATTGGCCAAGACTCACCGTGATTAGTCGCACCTTTAGATAATTAACCTGGCTTATTTGAAACTGGTGTGGTGGAAGGTGTTGAGTCCGGTCAACGTGGTGGAGTTGATCGGGGGTGGCCGGTTAGCGTGGTGTAACGCTAATCGGTGGAGACTGGTGAGCGTGGTGTAACGCTCATCAATGACGCTTGGTGGACGTGGTGTAACGTTCATCAGCGCGGCCTGGTCAACGTGGTGTAGCGTTGATCAGGAAAAACTGGTTAGCGTGGTGTAACGTTGTTCAGTGGAAACTGGTTAACGTGGTGTAACGTTAATCAGTGGAGTCCGGTTATCTTGGTGTAACGGTAACTGGAGGAGTCTGGTGAACGTGGTGTAGTGTTCATCAGTGGAGATTGGTTGACGTGGTGTAACGTCAATCAGTTAGGAATGGCTGGGCCTGGTTAACGTGGTGTAACGTTAATCGGTGGAGAATTAATATGGTTAAATTAATCAACTTTTTACTGTTTGCGAACACTACCGTTTGCAACTGCTTTTACGCAAACAAACCCTAGCTCATCTTTGTACCTTATGCATATGCATAATTGTGGGTGTGATTTGTTGAGTACTGTGGGTGGTACTTAGCCTTGCTCCCTTTTACCCCTCTCAGTGTTGGAGAACGCGTCTGACGAGGATCGTCCCGAGGACTAGGCTGGCTCCGCCGTCAAGGTGCTTGTGGGATGGACGCTGCCGATGGACCCGCTGTCTATAGACTTTGTTTTACCTTTTCCGCTGTATTTTTGTAATATAATTTTACTCTGTTTGTAAGACACTCTGTATGGCAACTTGGATATGTGTACCCTGGCTTTCCTGGGCAGGGATTTAATACACAGGAATGTTCAGAATTTCGGTGACGAATTTCTGGGCGTTACATATTGTCAACTATCTTGACCAAAAGAAACACAGTAACAACCAGTGATCCTGATCATCTATTGGGATAGTTACTAAGAAAATATAATATAGTTACCATTTTAATCAAGGCCCCGCTACCTATACTACACATGACAACCTCCTAAGTCTCAAATCAACCTTTACTTGCCTTTCCAGCTTTCCACACCGAATCATCAGTTCCTTCGACACCGGATAGCTATCGTGCATGCATAAACATCCTCTTTGCAAGTAGTGGAATCAAGAATTTTACTTGTAGGGCTTGTTTGGCAAATGGGATTGGGAAAAGATATCCCACCCATCGAACGGTAAGATCCAATCCTAGCCATCCATTATTTTCTCATCATTTAATCCTAACCAACTACTCATTTCCATTTTCCAATCCCACCTCCCACAATCCATTTACCAAACAAGCCAGTAGGGTCAATTACTTTTGCACATGGTAAATTTCTTATTGCTTCATTTCTCAATGGGGTCATTTCTCCGTATTTTTATGGTTTTACATGTAAAAATCAAGGTCATGGAGATGTTCCTAAAAAGGTTATGTGAGTTAGCTGTATTACTTTTTAGGCCTGTCGATGTTTATGATCGGCAATAATGGAACTAGGGCTACTTGTTGGATCTAGAGCTTGATGGTCACATAAGATAAGGAAATTTATACATGTTCATGCCCTCAAAGAGAGGTAATACCCTACTCCTGTTTGGCGGATCGGAACCCGCTAGATTGTATTGCTTTGTTGACTTGCATCGATTTGTTGTGTATTGTATGGCTTATGATTTCTTGTCCCTGGGCTAGGATCCCTGCTCCATTTATATACCACGGGGGAAGGGTTACATGTTTGGAAACCAGGTCGAGTACGACGTGGTTCCCTATTCTATTTACAACAAGATTCATAAGGGTGTTCGTATAGGACTCTATTCTGTGCCTTGAAGGGCACGTCTTCATGTCTCCGAGTTTTACTTCATCTCTACCTTCATGGTTCGACCTACCTTCTCTTTAGGCAGTCGAATAATCTTCCCATGATGCTCCTTGGGGCCCATGTCCTCCACAAGGCCGAACTCAACCAATTGTCTGATCGAACAGGCACTGGTTTTAGGATGGTTTGGTGCAAAATCACTTGGTTCAACTAACTTATGAACGATAACACCAATTGGACCAGCCACTTATTGTGGTTTTTTCTACTTAATTTAATTCTCGGTCTTTCGTCTATTTTGTTTTTACTATGTTTTGCAGCATTAGCTTTCCTGACCAACATCGTACATGTTCTTTTGCTAGAAGATCATTATTTAAGGTGTCCCTATTAATCGTTACTGAGATCCTAAAGGCCAACATAATAAGACTGGAATCACACAATGTTATCCCATGCTAATGTATCCAGAGTGATGGCTTGCATTGAACACTCTAATTTCTTCAAAGTAACAGCATGAGAGGCACGGCTTGGCTAGTTAAGGCCATGATCTCGTTGCCGGCCAAAGGGGTGATTAGGTTAGTGCTGCCATGAGGCAAACTGGCTGACCTAGCCCAATGTCCAATTACGAACTTTTTAACTACAAAAACATAAATATACGCTATTGGAGTTAGAATTACCACAGTTGTGCCAAACTTGTCCTCCAATGGACTCTCATTAAGGGATTTAGATTGTACTCATTCCAATTACCAAACACTAAATTGTTGGTATTGGTATTATTATTTATTGTCACTGCCTCACTGTATTAGGATCGAGTAATTTGTTGACACATCTTTCATTCTAAATTGTTGGTTTAGCTCGTGGGATGTTCTTAAGAGATAACTCCCACAGGGGTTGTCCATATGATCTTCATGTTATTTTATCTCCCATTTCTTTTCGCTCAACCCATGACTGTCACGCCCAGAAATTTCATCCAAAATTTTGGAGTTTTATTGTGTGTAAATCCTCATCCAGGAATCAACCAAGGCACACATGACAAAGTTGACAACAAAGTAATTGTTTACATAACGAAAGTATTTATTACAGAGGCGAATGACACCTCTCAAAATAATAAAGTTCTAAACAGCGGAAGTAAACTAAGACGATGTGACAACACCCACTCCACGAACTTGACCAGGCTCCCACTTAGTTCTCCAAGAAATCCTCCTCGCTGAAGTACTTTTCTGAATGATGATTGTTGATTGCAAGGTGAGTACATAAAATTCTCCGCAAGCCACATAACAAATATGCAAGTGCACGGATAACAAAGGATGGCATAATATGGCTCAATTTGCATAAACAACATTTAGTAAAGTATTTAAGAGAGTAATAAAATATCAATAATTAAACAATATTAACCAACACTATACCGTTCACCAAAACAGTATAGGCCCAACCAGTCCAGCCTGAAGCTAAACATATTTCACCATTCAATAGTCAAATTTAAGTAATGTGGGATTAATCACAGAAAACATTGCTAAGCTCTCCCATAACCGCAGGCGCGGCTATTCGAATAGTTTTACTCTAGTCAGAGATGTACCAATTTACCTATAAGACACCACTCCACAATACATCATTGTGCGCCTTAATACCACTATGGTACCTCGGAAAGGAGTTGTGATAGGACCCTCCATGTAACCCGTACAACAAGAGAGTCACCCGCTAGACCACCAGTCTCCGGTAGGGTTGATCAGGTTCCTAGATACGAAGATAGCCCAACGCCCAAGACATGGACTTATTGATGCAGCCATGGTGGTCTTATGGACACAGCCACAACACACCGTGGGGCCTCTGTTAAACGAACTACACTTTGGTTTTCGCCATTACCCATTCTGGCTTGTGGTTAGCATGGGTGTTGCTTTGCAACAAGTAGTTCATGAACTGGTTCTTAACTGTCATGAGCACCGCTGGTAACATTCACAATCCTAGTGCTCGCAACCCACCATTTAATCAAGTTTTAGTGAACCATTAGGTTATCCTCACACAATCTTAGTCGTGAACTGAATCATCATTTCATGTGAATTAAATATTATAATTGAAGTTAAAGTTACAACCTAGAAGTTATTCTGTGGTTTGCTAGGCATGGCTAAACAGGGTCCTAGAATTATTCTAGCTAACCAATAAATAAAGCTAGCTAGTCACATTTATCCCATAGGTACAATGACAAGCAATCAAGTCAATAAGGCTATAACCAAGGATAAAGGTTCCCTTCCTGATGACATTATAAAAATAAAATGCACAGTTGAAGTAAAAGATAGCTTTAATCATAGGAACAATATACTCAAAGGTGTTGACAAATCTGTGTGACTTGCCTTACAGCTCTGCACAAGCCTCGGAACTCTCCTCGAGAAACTACAACTCTTCCGGAACGTCGATGGCTAAAGGCAATAAATAAAAAAGAGCAAAACAATACATAAGCACACCTAAATAGCACAATATTATATTTTTAATGGGTAGATCTTGATTTTTAAAGAATTTTGCAAGTTGAATCACCCCAAACGATGTTTAGGAGAATTAGTTATGGGTTTTAGAAGTTTAAACCTTTTAAAAGCATATTCAAAACAATTAAACCGATTTATTGCGTCATTAGTGAATTAATTTAATTCGGGAAAAGAATTATGGCGTCATCAGAGAGAGAGAGGGTGAATCCGGCGGCTGATAGGTGGGGCCCACCAGACAGAGAAGGGAGGGGCTCAGGTCCACGGTGAACCAAGCCCACCGAGGTCCACGGGTCCATCTAACGGCTAGGATTTTATGAGATTTGATCGGACGGTCCAGATTGCTCGACGGTTTAAGACAGATCGGAGGGCCGAGATTGAACTAACCTAGATCGGACGACTAGGACTTAACCAAGGTGATCTGATGGCTAGGATTGTTCCTGCCCGGATCGATCACGTAGGCCAGCGTGGCACCAACGTGGCACCGATGTGGCGCCCACGGCGGCGACCAGCGACGACAGCGGCACGAGGACCAAAGGTTGACGGCGATCGGTGGCAGCGACGCACTGGGGATATGGAAACGAGTAGAGGGGATCGAGGCGAAGCTCACCGTGGGTAGAAAGGAGATGAATGGCGACGGGAGAGGCCAGTGGCGAGCTTCTAGCGGCAGCGTTCTTTGGGTCCCTAACGGCGACGGCACTCCGACGATCTCTGGCGGCCCAGAGGCGGTGGCCAAGCTTCTCTACACTTCGGCGGTGCTCACGGCGGTGGCAGCGAGTATGGGCAACGGCGGAGGTGGCGGCTAGATGCGACTGAGGGCGCGGCGGCGGCGGTGAACTAATCCCGTACGCAGAGAAGGTACCTAGGGTTGACTACGGGCTTAGTGGATGCACGGAAAAGATCACAGGGCCACGGGCAAAGCTATTTAAAGGGGGGAAGGGAGGAATCCGGCTCAGGAACGGCTAGAACGACGGCGGAGAACTAGGCTTCTTGAGCTCCTCTGAGCGAACCCGGGCCTGAGCTCGACTTGGAGGGAGATAGGACTCCGATTCTTGGGGAAAAGATAGAGGAGGGCTAGGAGATCAAAACCCTTCAACCAATTTGATCTGAACCCAACTGACGCGAGCGGATTTGGAGTAGATTCGGTGGCGGCGCACAGGAGCGGCTCGGACTCATCGAAGAAGACAGATTCGATAGGTGGGACCTACTTGTCAGCGAGTCGAGAGCGATGCGGATGGCCACAGGCCATGAGCCGGGCACGCACGCAGGGAGAGGGAGGAGGGAACAGTGTTGGGCTGGATTCGGCCCAAGCACAGGAAAGAGGTTTTATTTTGTTTTTTATTTAATTGCTGTGAGACTTGTTTAATTCACCAAAAATACTTCCCTTAACCAAATAATTCCCAGAAAATTCCAGGAGGTAGATAATTAAGCATAGTATTTTATAAAATTATTTCTAGGCGCATTTTATTATAATTTTTCTTTGATTTTTATTGTTTGCACTTCTTGAGGGTTTTAATTTAATTTCTAAAAATCCTTTTTCACAATATTTTTATATGAGGATAATTTCAGGGTGTTATAATGACCCATCATGGTTGAATCAATTGTCGCTTGTCAATACCTAGAGCAGCTGCCATGGTCTTCCCCTCCCCCTTTGAGGAGTGTAGTTACTCGCTATGGGCCCAATCTCCTTATTCGATGCGCAATGATAAAATGTCATACCCCAACTCTATCCCTAGCAAGCAATGCCAAACCAGAGAAAATGCCATGCCCCAGCTCTACCCCTAGTGAGTGGTGCCAAATCCCCTGTATTCCCTATCACATAGCCCCATAAAGATTTTCACCATGCTTTGCATCAAATGTCGCCGTTAGGGCTAAATGAGATATCGACACTCAATTATCATGATGATCATCCTGTCCTAACCAGGGTTTGCCACACCGTTTAGGGAGAGGTTACCGTCCCCTCACAGTATGGCGGTTACAGCGGTAACTGCCCAAAACCACACGAATTTCATCTCCAAAAATTTGAATTCAAAATTTTTAAATCTCACGGTAATGATGAGGACATCAACACTGTTGATACGTCCACACCTACGCCGCCGCTTACTCGCGCTCGTGCACGTCAACTTAATTATCAGGTGAGTTCGTTTCTAAGTTTGTCTCCAACTTATGTGGAGCATGGAGATCCATGCATGTTGTTATTGCTCAGGAATCATGGAGGAGATCAACAAGGAAAGGGATTCGCACAGGCTGGATTCGGACTGTACGACAGCACCAACTTGTGACGGCCACCATGACTTCATATGAACTCTGATTTGGGAGTTCTAGTACTTCACGGAAAGCTTATCAAGTCTACTTTCCAACGGATCTGGAATCATGCTCATATCTGCTCAAAATCATCCGCAATCATCATTTTAGTGATGAGAGGTTTCCTGTTCAGGTGCTGCGTCACCGTTTTTGGGCCGAAGGCCCATGTATAATGTTGGGTCCATTAGGGACGCGTCCTAGGGTTGGAGAACAACCCAAACACCCATGTGGTCATCTTCCAATTCTATTAATACCTTGAGAGCCGTCACAAACAAATTGGGTTTTGTTAGATTAAAATTAGCGTCGCTACTTTACCGTGTGATCCCGTGATCGGCTAGGTCGCCGGATTGCTCATCTTTGGAACCCCACCGTTTGTTCTCTAAGTTAAACCTTCATCTTTTCTTCGCAAATTAAGTTACTTGTTCATCTTGTTCTTGCTAGTTCTCGATTGCTTACAGGAACAAGTACCCTCGTGGTTGGGCTGATCGTGCATCCGTCGAGGTTGCGAACAGCCTCTGGAGTTGGTATAACGATTGCTAAGGCGCAACGTCCCTGGACGGTTGTAGTCGGGTCGCCAACGTCACTCCATCCAATCGAACTACCCTCTCATCGAAAGATCAGGACACCCACGTTTACATCAGGTGGTATCAGAGCTCAAGGTTGCTCGGTGAGAGATTTCTTGTTTCATAATTTTTTTTACCTACAATCCAGAAGCCAAAAAAACAAATAGTAGATTAGATTACCGAGGTCCAAGCCAATTTGAGCCTTTTACTAGTTCTTCTTAGTTTAAGTTTGTTGAGTTTTCTATTGCATCGTTGTATCGAGTTGCTGGTCTTAGCGTCTAGGCGTTTAGAGTTTCGAGTTCTTGCCACGCCATATCGCCACCATCATCGCCCTCATCGCCGGTCGAGTCTTTAATCCAGGGTTTGCAGAGTCCGAGTTGGTCTGGTCGAATCCAAGGAGGAGTTGTACCTGAGTCCGAGTGGGAGTCCTTTGCCGATCCGAGGTGGGGTTGAGCCGCGAAACCCTAACGCGCACTACCTACCTTAAAACAGGCATAACTTTCGCATACGGACTCGGAATCGGGCAAATAAATAGTCTGCAGACATCTACAGAAAATTTTACATCTGCTTCTCCCAGGCTTTGCCAGGTATGTCCGAAAATATTTTGCAAAATTCAGCTGGGAAGATTGAGTTTTCGAGGTCCGAAATTTCAGCACGGTTTTTAAAGCACGCTCACAATTTTCTACAGGCCACATCTTACATCGGCTTGAGCTACACCTTCCTAAGGTTTTGCTGTTCTTGAGCTCCTAGTTGAGAAAAAAAAAAGAGAAAAGCAAAAAAAAAAAGGTGCCGAGAAAAAAAAGGAGTGAAAAAAAGAACAAAAGAAGTGTGCAGTCTTGCTGTTCATGAGCTTGTTTTACCTACCTAGGTCCATTTGTGGCGTCATTTGTGGTTAGGCTTGCGTCTCTAGTACGTCCTAGCCTAGGACCAGCACGGTGCCAACTTTGAGCGATTATTCAACTTGCTTTCACTAACGTGGTTCTAGTATTCCTTTGTTCACTTTCAGCCCTCCTATAGCTCCACTGGTTCGACTATCACTTGATAGGGATTTAGCAATCAAGGCGTCAATACACCTTCTCCAGGGGTTTGCTCCAGTCTGACGGTTGCCATCACCTCCTGTTTAGCTTGGTAAGAATTGGTAAGAGCTTGTTTGAACAGGTTGAGAGTGAGGGACTTACACTAGCTACATCCCAGTAGTGTCGAGGAACCTTCTTGTGTATATTTGTCCTTGTTTTCTGTTTCCTTTTCCTAACCATGGCAGGGATTGAAGAACAGAACGAGAAAGCGTCACATTCACCCCGAACCAAGGGAATCGTACAACATTTTGGCAACCAAGTAAGGGTGCACACAGAAGGTCTTAAGGAAGATGTGCGTATCACCAATGAGCGGTTAGGTCATATGGAGGCTACACAGATCGCGACCAACACCAAGCTCACGGCTCTAGAAGCTTCCACGGGTACCGTGAACACCGCCCTTGCTGATATTATGAGGCGCCTTGATGAGATCGCCCAAGCACCCCAGGTGGCACCTCCAGTGGTGCCCAATGTTACTGCTGGCGGATATGGAGTCATGGGCAGTGATGTGGACGAACATGACTATATTGCTGACTCTGAGGATGATCCGAACCAGCGCCGACTTAGATTCAACCGCACCGGCATGGCTCCCCACCGGCCACGCCGTGAGGTACATGGCAATGATGATTCGTTTGGTAAGATAAAATTCACTGTGCCTTCTTTTGATGGTAAATATGATTCTGATGCTTATCTTTCGTGGGAGTTAGCAGTAGATCAAAAGTTTGCTTGCCATGATATTCCAGAAAATAAGAGGGTTAGTGCTGCTACTAGTGAGTTTACTGATTATGCTTCTATTTGGTGGAGTGAGTACCATCGTACACATGTGAATGCTATGGCTCATAATTGGGATGGTTTGAAACAGGTTATGCGTGCTAGATTTGTACCTTCATATTATCCACATGATTTGTTAAATAAGCTGCAACAGTTGAAATAGGGTAATAAAAGTGTGGAAGAATATTATCAGGAATTGCAAATAGGCATGTTGCGTTGTGGTTTAGTAGAGGATGAGGAGGCTGCCATGGCTAGATTTTTGAGTGGTTTAGACCGAGAAATTTATGATATTCTTAGCTACAAAGAGTACAATAATATGACTCGATTGTTTCATTATGCTTGCAAAGCTGAAAGAGAAGTGTAGGGACGACGTACACGCACAAGAGCTAACTTTTCTGCAGGGAGAGCTTCATGGACACCTCGGAGCGCCCCTGCACCACCAAGCCGTTCAGCTGCACCGTCGCCCTCCAGTAACAAGCCATGGCCACCACCTTCTACTACAGCACTGCGTGCTTCCGAGGCAACCAAAGGTTTTGTACAAACCCCTGCCAAGAGTGCTTCTTCGGTTGCTTCCACAGGACGAACAAGGGATGTTCAATGCCATCAATGCAAGGGTTTTGGATATTTGCGAAGGGACTGCCCTAGCAAATGCATTCTGGTTATTAAGGAGAATGGTGAGTATTATTCCGCTAATGATTTGGATGAGGATACACTTGTATTGCTTGCAGCTAATGATGCAGGAAATGAAGATGAGGAACATGTTGGTGCTGAAGATGCCGAGCACTATGAGAGTCTTACTGTACAGCGTGTGTTGAGTGCACAAATGAGTAAAGCGGAGCAGAACTAGCGGCATAACTTATTTCAGACGAAGTGTGTTGTCAACAAGCGATCCTGTCGCACCATTATTGATGGGGAAAGTTGCAGAAACTTAGTAAGTACTGAAATGGTAACTAAGCTTGCGTTGCACTCTAAACCGCACCCGCATCCATATTACATTCAGTGGTTCAACAACAGCGGCAGAGTTAAGGTAACACAACTGGTTCGGTTGAATTTTACGATTGGTTATTATTGTGATGTTGTTGATTGCGATACCGTACCTATGCATGCTTGCTCTTTACTGTTGGGTAGACCTTGGCAATATGATAAAGACATGTTGCATCATGGTAGAACAAATCAATATTCTTTTATGCATAATGAGAAGAAAATTGTGTTACATCCTATGTCTCCTGAAGCTATTTTGAAGGATGAGGTTGCTAGAGCTAATAAGGGGGAAAAATCAGGGGCATGTTAAAAGTGAAAATCAGATTGTAGCAAAGTAACTCGAGCAACATAAGAAGAAGGAATCTAAATCTGAACATGACAAGAAAAATGTGATTAAAATGAAAGGTGTTTGTTTGCTCGCTACTAAATCTGATATTGTCAATTTAGATACAAGTAATGTTGTTTGCTATGCTTTAGTATGTAGGGAGGCTTTATTTTCATTTCAAGATATACCTTTCTCTTTTTCTCCTGCGGTCACTAACCTTTTGCAGGAGTATAAGGATGTTTTTCCAAAGGAGACACCGCCGGGGCTACCACCGATGCGTGGGATTGAGCATCAAATCGATTTGATTCCCGGAACTTCCCTACCCAATCGTGCGCCATATAGGACCAACCCGAAGGAAACAAAGGAGATTCAGCGTCAAGTTCAAGAATTGCTTGACAAGGGGTACGTACGCGAGTCTCTTAGTCCATGTGCTGTTCCGGTGATTTTGGTGCCTAAGAAAGATGGGTCATGGCGTATGTGCGTTGATTGTAGAGCTATTAATAATATTATAATTCGCTATCGTCATCCTATTCCTAGGTTAGATGATATGCTTGATGAATTAAGTGGCTCTATCATTTTTTCTAAAGTCAATTTGCGTAGTGGTTACCACCAGATTCGCATGAAATTGGGAGATGAATGGAAAACAATATTTAAAACTAAGTTCGGATTATATGAGTGGTTAGTGATGCCCTTTTGTTTAACTAATGCACCTAGCACTTTTATGAGATTAATGAATGAAGTTTTAGTGCTTTTATTGGTCGCTTTGTGGTGGTATATTTTTATGATATTCTGATCTATAGCAAATCTTTAGAGGATCATCTTGATCATTTACGTGCTGTTTTTGATGCTTTGCGCGCTGCACGTTTATTTGGTAACCTTGAGAAGTGCAGTTTTTGCACCGATCAAGTCTCGTTTCTTGGCTATGTTGTTACTCCGCAGGGGATTGAGGTTGATCAAGCCAAGGTTGAGGCAATTCAGAGTTGGCCGACTCCTAAAACGGTCACACAGGTGCGGAGTTTCCTTGGACTCGCGGGATTCTATCGTTGTTTTGTGCGGGATTTCAGCACAATTGCTACACCATTGAACGAGTTGTCAAAGAAAGGCGTCCAATTTCAATGGGGGCAACTACAAAAAGACGCTTTCAATATGCTTAAAGACAAATTGACTCATGCATCACTGCTTCAACTTCCTGATTTTGGTAAGACTTTTGAACTTGAGTGTGATACTAGCGGAGTAGGGATTGGAGGCGTGCTGATTGAAGAAGGTAAACCTGTTGCATATTTTAGTGAGAAATTATCTGGGCCTATGCTGAATTATTCTACTTATGATAAAGAATTATATGCTTTAGTTCGATTTTTGGAAACTTGGCAGCATTATTTGTGGCCCAAAGAGTTTGTTATACATTCTGATCATGAATCGTTGAAGCATATTCGTAGTCAAAGTAAATTGAACCGTAGACATGCTAAGTGGGTTAAATTTATTGAGTCTTTTCTTTATGTAATAAGACATAAGAAGGGGAAAGAGAATATCATCGCTGATGCTTTGTCTAGGAGGTATACCTTATTAACACAACTTGACTATAAAATCTTTGGTTTAGACACAATTAAGGATCAATATGTGCATGATGCTAATTTTAGAGATGTGTTGTTGCATTGTAAGGATGGAAAGACATGGAATAAATTTGTCCTCACTGATGGGTTTGTGTTTCGAGCTAACAAGCTATGCATTCCAGCTGGCTCCGTTAGTTTGTTGTTGCTACAGGAAGTACATAGAGGCGGGCTAATGGGGCATTTTGGAGCAAAGAAGACGAAAGACGTTCTTGCTAGTCATTTCTTTTGGCCCAAGATGAGAAGGGACGTGGAGAGGTTTGTTTCTCGCTGCACTACTTGTCAAAAGGTTAAGTCACGATTAAATCCACATGGTTTGTATATGCCTTTACCAGTACCTAGCGTTCCTTGGGAAGACATTTTTATGGATTTTGTATTGGGATTGCCTAGGGCTAGGAAGGGGCATGATAGCATCTTTGTTGTTGTGAATAAATTTTCTAAGATGGCACACTTTATACCATGTCATAAAACTGATGATGCTACTCATATTGCTGATTTGTTTTTTAGAGAGATTGTTCGCTTATATGGTGTGCCAAGTACAATTGTTTCTGATTGTGATACTAAATTTCTTAGTCACTTTTGGAGAGTATTATGGGCAAAATTGGGAACTAAGCTTTTATTTTCTATTACTTGTCATCCTCAAACTGAAGTTGTGAATAGAACTTTGTCTATTATGTTACGGGTAGTTTTGAAGAAAAACATTAAAATATGGGAAGATTGTTTGTCTCATATTGAATTTGCTTATAATCATTCGCTGCATTCTACTACAAAGATGTGTCCGTTTGAGTTGCTTATGGGTTGGTGCCTCGCGCTCCAATTGATTTGTTGCCTTTGCCATCTTCTGAAAAATTGAATTTTGATGCTAAGCAACGTGCTGAATTGATGTTGAAACTGCATGAGACCACCAAAGAAAACATAGAGTGTATGAATGCTAAGTACAAGATCGTTGGTGATAAAGGTAGAAGGCAATTGATTTTTGAACCCGGAGATTTGGTTTGGTTGCATTTGAGGAAGGATAGGTTTCCTGATTTGAAAAGGTCTAAATTGATGCCTAGAGTTGATGGACCTTTTAAAGTGATAGAGAGAATTAATGAGAATGCATATAAGGTTGATTTGCCTGCAGATTTTGAGGTTAGTCCCACATTTAACATTGCAGATTTGGAGTCATATTTGGGTGAAGAAGATGAGTTTGAGTCGAGGACGACTCAAATGCAAGTTGGGGGGGTGATGAGGATATCAACACTGTCGATACGTCCACACCTACGCCGCCGCTTATTCGCGCTCGTGCACGTCAGCTTAATTATCAGGTGAGTTCGTTTCTAAGTTTGTCTCTAACTTATGTGGAGCATGGAGATCCATGCATATTGTTATTGCTCAGGAATGATGAAGGAGATCAACAAGGAAAGAGATTCGTGCAGGCTGGATTCGGACTGTACGATAGCACCAACTTGTGACGACCGTCATGACTTCATACAAACTTTGATTTGGGAGTTCTAGTACTTCACGGAAAGCTTATCAAGTCTACTTTCCAACGGATCTGGAATCATGCTCATATCTGCTCGGAATCATCCGTAATAATCATTTTAGTGATAAAAGGTTTCCTGTTCAGGTGCTGCGTCACCGTTTTTGGGCCGAAGGCCCATGTATCATGTTGGGTCCATTAGGGACGCGTCCTAGGATTGGATAACGACCCAAACACCCATGTGGTCGTCCTCCAATTCTATTAATACCTTTAGAGCCGCCACAAATAGATTGGATTTTGTTAGATTAAAGTTAGCGTCGCTACTTTACCGTGTGATCCCGTGATCGGCTAGATCACCGGATTGCTCGTCTTCAGAACCCCACCATTTGTTCTTTGAGTTAAACCTTCATCTTTTATTCGTAAATTAAGTTGCTTGTTCATCTTATTCTTGCTAGTTCTCAATTGCTTAAGGAACAAGTACACTTGTGGTTGGGCTGATCGTGCATTCGTCGAGGTTGCGAACAGCCTCTGGAGTTGGTGTAACGATTGCTAAGGCACAACATCCCTGGACGGTTGTAGTCAGGTCGCCAATGTCACTCCATCCAATCGAACTACCCTCTCATCGAAAGATCGGGACACCCACGTTTATATCAGGTAAGGTCGTGGTTACCACACGATCCGCACGGTAAGCCACGATATGTTGAAGCTGAAAATAAAAAATACGGAAAAATTGTAGAAAATTCAAGAAAAAATTGTGGATATCTCCAAAAAATATAATATTGCATAATTTTTTTCATAACCCTTGCTATCGTTTTTACACTTAAATAAAGTAGAAATTATATCCCAACCTATCTCTTATTTTTTTTAATTTCGATGGAGCTCCAAAATATAAAGTAAACTTTATTATTTTCATAAACTTTCTTTACCATAGTGATCCATAATTCAAGTACTTTTTATTATAATTTTTTGGATTTTTTTAATTTTTTAAAAATTTGAATTAAGATGAAATTCAGGTAAACTATACCGCTAGTTACCCTTATCGTACCTTAGCGGTATGCGCGATTACCGCGCGGTAACCGACGGTATATGATAGATTGGTCCTAACGAGCTTTCACCACACCACTCCACACCACTTGTTGAGGCAGGCGAACATACTGCGCCTAGCAAAAGAGAGCTATGATTGGTACTCATATGGCTATAACAAATGTAGTTATATCCTCCGTCCATAAACGACTTTCCTTCTTTTTGACCATTTGGGATGGAAGGAGTATTTTATTTTTAATTAGTCTTAAAGGCATATGCCGAAGATGACTTTGCTCTATTTCCTCCGCCTTTCCTCCCTTAAAATTGTTTGCAGGTAACTGACATCAATGGTACCCCTATTGCAAATCTGCAGTTGCAATTGTTCTTAAGCTTATAAGCCGCCACAAAAATATAAATTTTAAAACTTAATTTTGGAGTTGATTTTACGGTTTTTTCATTATACTTTATTTTTAGCATTTGCTTTTAAACTGGAAATAGCACAGATATAAAAGTTTTACCCATATTTTATTTTTTAGTTACTTATATGTGGTTCCACGACTTATTAGCTCTTGGCCAAACAATTAGGGTGTTAAGGGCATCTTCGCTTGCGCTTGTTGAGATGAGCTTCCTTCTCGTTTATCGTGAGCATGTTTCCTGATCTGCTAAAAGATGTGTTTTTTAAAAAATTTAATGAAAGTTTCTTTAAAATATTAAATAAATCTAATTTTCAAGTTTATAATAATTAATTAATAATACGGTAATAACTTAACCTGTTTTACGTGCGGCTGTTTGCTCATCCAAAAATCCCTTTCCAACAAGGTCTAAGGCTGCGTTCGGAATGAAGGAACATGCTGACATTTTCGGTGGCACGTAAAATGAGGTAAGCCATTAACGTATGATTAATTAAGTATTAATTATTTTAAATTTGAAAAATAGATTAATATAATTTTTAAGAAACTTTTGGATAGAAATTTTTTTAAAAAACATATCATTTAGCAGTTTAGAAAGTGTGTTCACGAAGAAGATGAAGTAGCCCAGTACATCCCCTGAACGCCGAAAATCCATTTTGGGCTAACCATAATGTTGCCAGCTCAAACGTTTTTGTACTACTGCCAGGGGATTATTTGGCCCCAAACTGACCCACCTGTCAGCAGCGTGCCACGTCCGAACTCCCTAATTCCTCATGCCCCTCCACGCAACCCACCCAATAGCCTCCCGCCACGTCACAGCCCACCCCCTGCACCGGGTCCATCCTCCCTCCCACCCCCATCTACGTCACCACACCCCCATTCCACCCCACAATGACATGTGGGTCCATGCCAGCACGAAGCGGGTGAGGCGGGAGTCCGGGTGCATCCGGTTCACCGTGCGCCGAGGAGCCCGTTACGGAACGGAGCCCTCCCGGCACGAGACGAAACCAACGCCTTTCTTGTTCACCTGACACGGCGCGACGCCTCCCTCTCCCCCTCCAAGCTTCGCCTCCACCGCCCAGATCCCGATCGATCTCGCCGGGATCCTCCATGTCGTCGTCGTCGCCGCAGCAGCAGCAGCCGCAGTCGCGGCCCCCCTCGCCGTTCACCGCGGCGCAAAACCCTACCTCCGCGCCGGCGCCGGGAGGATCCCTCCCCGGGGCGTTCTCCAACCTCCAGATCTCCCGTGGCCCGGCCCCGCCCCCGGGGGCACCGCGCGGGCTCACGCCGCAGGCGGCTCCCGCGGCCGGATTCGCCGCGAGGCCGTCGGGGATGGCGCCGCCTGCCGCTCGACCCTTCCCCGGTAGCCCCCCCGCCCCCGGCCCGCCGTTCGCGCGCGCGCCGACTGTTCAGACTGCTCCGCCCTTCGGTGGGCCTCCCGCGGCAGCGGTGCAGCAGCCTCGTCCGTACGGTTGGCCACCGGGGGCGGTCTCGCAGGCGCAGCCTCCGTTCGGTGGGCCTCCAGGGGCGGTGTCCCAGGCGGCTCCTCCGTTTGGCGGGCCTCCTGCTCCGGTATCGCAGGTGGCTCCTCCGTTCGGGGGGCCTCCTGCTCCGGTGTCGCAGGCGCTTCCTCCGTTCGGTGTGCCTCCTGCGGCGGTGTCGCAAGGGCCGCCGCAGTTCAGTGCCCCTCCTGGGGCGATGTCCCAGCCTCCGCCATTCGGAGGGCCTCCTGGGGCGATGTCTCAGCCGGAGCCACCGCAGTTTGGTGGGCCGCGGCCGGGGTCATTCTCTGGACCGCCTGCGGCAACAGGGCTAGGATCATCTCAAGCTATGCCGCCGAGTTTCGGGTCTCAGCAGCAGCAGCCGGCACCGCCGTTTGGTGCGCCGCCCCAGTTTGGGGTTCTGCGTCCTGGTGCGCAGCCACCTTTTGCTGCTCCACAATCGGCGCCCTTGTCACAGCAGGCACCATTCATGGGGCTTCCGAGGGGCGCCGCTCCTGCGTTTGGAGCTGCGCCATGGCATTCTCAGGTGCTCAATCTTGACTGTTATGTCTCATTCTGTTGGAAAGATATGTTTTTTCTGAGGGAGAGGGTTGCGTTTTGAAAGGTTGAATATTGTTTTTGCATATCTAATGTTGAATGCCTAAGGACAAAAAGTAAGTTATTTACTTCATAACAATATTATGCATTGGATAGAATGTAATACATGATTATCGACCAAGGCACCAGTCCTTTATACACGAGTAAGAGATCGAGTTTATTAATTATCTTCTATTTTTTTTCAGTTTCAACCATTTGATGATAATCTGGACGTTTTTAGTGCTTAACAGGTTATGTACATTTTCATTTCAACCTAGGTAACATGTTTGAAAGCTTGAATTTTGTCTAGGTTATTTGACTATTTAAGGAATAATATGCTTATGATTTGTGAGATTGGTCACCAATAGAATTTTTTGTTCTGCATATCTTTTTGTGGTGTGCCAGAGATTCTTGAAACCTTAGACATTGTCTTGACACTCTTGATCAAATTACTTGTAGGGAGCTGGGCCTGGTGCTTTGCAACCACCAATGAGAATGCCTGGCATGCCAAGCACACTTGGCCAAGGGATGCCTCCTACCACCCCCACCATGCCATATTCTCCCCATGCTGGAACCCAGGTCTCAACCCCATCCAAGATTGATCCTAGTCAAATTCCACGTCCAATGGCAGAAACATCAGTCATCATTTTTGAGACCCGTCAAGGTGGTCAAGCAGCTATTCCCCCGGTATATCTTATACCTTCAGTTAAATAAGCGGGTTTTGATTCTCATTCATAGGAGTTTTTGTCTTATATAAGAGTGATGTCACTGATTACAGGCTGCATCGAGCGAATTTATCGTGAAGGACACTGGGAACTGTAGTCCCCGTTTGATGCGGTGTACTGTCAATCAGGTAAATTTGTTGATTCATCTTTATTTTCTTGTTTTTCCCTAGGTGATTTGTTTCTTTCTATGTCATTACTAATATATATACCATCAGATACCTTGTACAGGGGACCTCTTGACAACTTCAGGCATGCCATTATCTCTAATGGTTCAGCCTTTTTCTCTTCCTCACCCGTCTGAGGAACCTATTCAGGTACTTCATATCATCTTTTGCACCTAGAGAAAACATTGTACATGGATATAGCTCAACAAACTTTGTTCATATATGACCTATTTAATAATTGCTATAAAGGCATGTCTTTGTTGCATACAACCTCTATTTGTATGAATGGATCTGCATGAGTACATATGTTGATCTCATTATCCTAATGCCATACCTTTAGTTATAAATTTCAATGACTGTTATTCATCAGTGGTTAAAACTTGTGAATGCATTGACATATGCAAAGCTGCAATTCTGCATGAGTACATGGATATAGCTCAACAGAAAAGAAGATAGGTCATAATATTATTTTTGGCAACGCCACAATGGGCAATTGGTGTAATTTCATATTACGAAAGTGTTTGGTTGCTGGCTCCATGTTCTGATAATCTATACACTAGCTACTGGTTCCTTTTAAGATTCTGTAGATCTTCATCTAAATGTCCAGGAGTTGTATTAATTGCAGATTCCAGCAAATTTTTTTTAGTTTACATCTAAGCTTCATTTTTTGTTGATTTATAATATGTAATGCTGTCTCGGTAGTACTGCTGCTGTATAAGTTTCTCTGTTTTTTCTAGCTTTGATTCGTTTCCTCCATATTTTAGCTTGTGGACTTCGGAGACATGGGACCTATTCGGTGTTCTCGTTGCAAAGCATACATAAATCCTTTCATGAGATTTGTTGATCAAGGGAGGCATTTTGTCTGTAATTTATGTGGTAAGTGTCAAAGATATATATATTTCAATAGTTCTATTTCAATCTTGTTTATTGGTAATTTGCTCTGTAGAATATTGTTGTTTGGTTGCCATAGAGCTACATCTGGCATCGTGGTATTTATTGAAAACCCCTTTTGTTATCTTATTTCTACTATTGGATGTGATGAATAGTTGAAACATTAGCATGTTTTATGGAGCAACGACAATAACTCTTATTCTAAATATTTGTCCGTTTCCCCTGCTTCTGGAACACTTGGTATTCTATAAGTTTGTTGGTATAAAATAATCATTGTATCATGCTTAAGCGTAAAACTCTTAACATGCTCTTGCCTAAAGAAAGGTAGTTTGCTAATCTGTGGCCAATCATCTTTTATTGGTTGTTCTAACTCTGATTAAGCCACCATTTCTCATTTGACTTCTTACTTGTCCATTTTGTCAACAAGTATCTTAATTCTTGCCACTTTGTTAGCATGTTGAGCTCATTGGAATTATGGTATATAATTAATACAGTAAACTTACTCAGAACACTTACTCTGCAGGATTTAGCAATGATACTCCTAGGGAGTACATATGCAACTTAGGGCCTGACGGTAGGCGCCGTGATGCTGATGACAGACCAGAGCTATGCAGAGGAACTGTTGAATTCGTTGCTTCCAAGGAATTTCTGGTTTGTACACCTTGTGCCTGAACTTGCTGTGATAATATAGGCATTTGAGTATCCATAACTGATGCTTCTGTATAGCTTGGTTATTATAAACTATGCTCTTTTCATCCTGAAGCAATTTATTATTGCAACGAGCCTACAATTCAGTTCACCTGAACAAAACAAGTATATTAATTGAACTTGGACCTGTAGGCTCATAAAAAGTACAATTTTCATCAGAGATCGCTAGATCATATAACTATGGACCTGCTGTTGCATTCAAGATTCTTTTGCATGTACTATACCATTGAACAATACTAATACTTATCATAATCAACTTTTCAGGTTCGTGACCCGATGCCTGCTGTATATTTCTTCCTTATTGATGTCTCCATGAATGCTATACAAACAGGTGCAACTGCTGCAGCTTGCAGTGCAATTTCCCAAGCTATTTCAGATCTGCCGGTGAGTGATGCCTACTTAAATCTACCTAACCAAACATATATGCTACATTAGATAGAATTGGCATGGTATTAGCTGAACTTGGGTTTATTGCAATTATAACAAAGTAGCTGCCACCACTGCCAAACTTACCCAGCTTTGCAGATTTCAGCACTCAGTGCTGGAAAATTTCTGCCCCTTGTAGCTTTTTCTAAATGTTTTCCTTCATATGAATATCTTCAAAGGTCTGAATTATCAATAAAATATTTCTGAAGTTTTATTATGCAAAAGTAACATTAATTTGTATTTTTAATTTTTTATATAGTGCTGAATATTGATAAATAGGTGCATGATACTTGTAAAAGTAATTCATTTTCTAAAGAATTGCCTTGATCTTAAATTTATTTAATTCTCTTTTCTCATGAACATATCTATTGAGATACATAACCAACGCGGAGTAGATCCTTCTATTGATTTGGTACCATTGTGCCAATAATAGAAAATTATGGTTTCATCCCATGTTATAAGTAGGGCACCTGAGTTGATTGGCAGGCTTGAATAAAGATTGGACTTACTGCAAGTATTAGTAATTGACAGGCATATTGCTATTTACCTGTAAACACCAGCCACCCCACAAAAACAAAACCTTGGCTGCTTTGACTTTTTGCCGTTTCCAAGATTATCTTTGATGTTTCAGCACAGTATATCTGTCAAACTTGAAAATTACTCCCTCTGGTCAAAAATATTTGACCTTTAGGACAAGATTCTATCAAACTTTTAAAATTCTGACCATCGATAATTTCTCAAATGCTTAGTTTAAAAACAAAGTTGAAAAGGATGAAAGGGGGTAAGGCAATGGGCCCTGATGGTATCCCAATCGAGGTGTGGAGATGCCTAGGGGATATAGCTATAGTATGGCTAACCGAGTTGTTCAACAATATTTTTCGGTCAAACAAGATGCCTGATGACTGGAGGAGGAGTATATTGGTACCGATCTATAAGAATAAGGGAGACATTCAAAGTTGCACTAATTATCGAGGAATTAAGTTGATGAGCCATACGATGAAGCTATGGGAGCGAGTAATCGAGCATCGCCTAAGAGGAGTGACGCGGGTCTCTATGAACCAATTTGGTTTCATGCCCGGAAGGTCAACCATAGAAGCAATTTTCTTATTAAGACAAGTTATGGAGCGGTATAGGGAGCAGAAGAAGGACCTACACATGGTTTTTATTGATTTGGAGAAGGCCTACGACAAGATACCAAGGAATGTTATGTGGTGGGCATTGGACAAACATAAAGTTCCAACAAAGTACGTTTCCCTCATTAAGGACATGTACAACAATGTTGTGACTAGTGTTCGAACAAGTGATGGTGACACATGTGACTTCCCGATCAAGATAGGACTACATCAAGGGTCAGCTTTGAGCCCTTATCTATTTGCCTTGGTGATGGATGAAGTCACAAGGGACATACAAGGGAATGTCCCTTGGTGTATGCTTTTCGCGGACGATGTAGTATTAGTTGATGAAAGCCGAGCGGGAGTAAATAGGAAACTAGAGTTGTGGCGGCAGACTCTAGAGTCCAAAGGTTTTAGACTCAGCAGAAGTAAAACCGAATATATGGCATGTGACTTCGGTACTGCTAGACATGAGGAGAGGGATGTTAGTTTGGATGGTCAAATAGTACCCAAGAAGGATACCTTTCGATATTTGGGATCAATGCTACAGAGAGATGGAGATATCGATGAAGATGTTAGCCATAGAATCAAAGCGGGGTGGATGAAGTGGCGTCAAGCATCGGGTATTCTCTGTGACAAGAGGGTACCACAGAAGCTAAAAGGCAAGTTCTATAGAACGGCGATTAGACCGGCAATGTTGTATGGTGCAGAATGTTGGCCTACAAAAAGACGACATGTTCAGCAGTTGAGTGTTGCGGAAATGCGTATGCTACGTTGGATTTGTGGTCATACAAGAATGGATCGAGTTCGGAACGATGATATACGTGATAGGCTAGGGGTAGCACCAATTGAAGAGAAGCTTGTCCAACACCGGTTGAGATGGTTTGGACATGTCCAGCGGAGACCTCCAGAGGCACCAGTGCATAGTGGAATCTTAAGGCGCGACAGTGATGTTAGGAGAGGCAGGGGAAGACCAAAATTGACATGGGAGGAGGCAATAAAAAGGGACTTGAAAGGATGGAATATACCCAAGGATTTGTCTTTGAATAGGTCTGCTTGGAAAGCAGCCATTTACGTGCCTGAACCTTGTTTTGCGGCTCCTGTTGGGTTTCAACTCTAGCCTACCCCAATTTGCTTGGGACTGAAAGGCTTTGTTGTTGTTGTTGTTGTTGTTTAGTTTAAAAACAAAAAAATTGTATAAGTAGATTTTCCTCAGAAAGTACTATCAATCTATCATAATATCATAAACTTATTAGATTTTACAAACTTATTCTAATATAAAACGTCAAATATTTATGACCTGAGTCTCCACAACTACGTTGTGGGATTACTTATATAATTTCACTTGTCGCTTTAAATATTTTAAATGATGAATTGGTGAAAGATAAAAACATTTGTCATGCTTCCTTCACAGCGGCTATAATTTCTAATTGATGGATTGATTTCTTTACATAATAAAATTTTTGACATATTAAGGTTCATTTGGGAAATTGCTGACCTTTATTTTTTGTCTTATGTAGGAAGGTCCTCGAACAATGGTTGGAATTGCCACATTTGATTCCGCTATTCACTTTTACAGCCTTAAACGTGCTCAACAGCAGGTATGACGCACATAAGTTTTCTTGCATATCTTCTCACATAAACTTGACACCACTGCTTTGAACTTTGGAGGATGAGAGATCTGCTTACAACTTACATTTTCTTTAAACTTGTCATCGGCTTCTTCGTTGAAGTGCTGTGATCGTTATCTTCCTTTCCCTGTTCTCCTGTATTTTTTTGGGAACCTAAAATGATTTAATTTGACGGAAGTTATTTTTCTCTGAATGGAAATCGTTTTTTACACATTCTATGTGATATTTGAAGAGACATTGCAATATGCACTCAGAGGTTTATATGCCATTTTAATGCATATATATGCCGTTTTAATGCAATTAAGCTTGCCAGAGAAACTTATTCTCTCTGAATATTTCAAAATAGTTTTCTTCTGCATGATTCTTTAATATGTGTAGTTTCTAACCACCCATTTGGCCTTCTTTTCCTTGCAGCCTTTGATGCTCATCGTTCCTGATGTGCAAGATGTATATACACCACTACAAAAAGATCTGATTCTACCTGTTTCTGAGGTTTGCATTCAAATGAATGTATTTTTGGCTATTTATGCTCTAAAATATTTCTAGACATCTTACCATCTCGTGGTTTTAGTGCCATGAGAATCTAGAGCAGCTGCTGGAAAGCATCCCTAGCATGTTCGAGAATAATAGAGTTGCTGATTCTGCTTTTGGAGCAGCTATGAAGGTGCCAGTTTGACCTTTCCACTAAGATTTCTTGTATTGTTTCTATTTGCATGGTTTTTTTTTGTACACACCAATTAAATACTCTTATATATAACAACTTATCTGTCTTGCATTCACATGGTCAAGTGTACACTGTTTCTCACTATTATAACTTTTATGTAGGCTGGCTTCCTGGCTATGAAATCAACTGGTGGAAAGCTACTTGTTTTTCAATCAGGTACACCTAGTAAACCAGTCTGAAAATATCAAGATGCATCCGTATCTGCTCTTTTAGCTGATCCACTGATCCACATGCTGATTAGTTAGTGAGCTCCACTTTGATTTAGTTGAATTATTATTTTATATCTATTGCGTTTGTAATGGGTATACACAATCTGGTTTAGGAATTATGTTTTTGCATTCTTGATCAAGAAGTGTATAGCTGCTATTACTACCAGATAGGTCCAACAACTGCAGAACCTAGGATGCACTACTAAAGCCGAAAAACTTGTGTTGAGAAAAGGCCTATATGACCCCTGCCGTAAAAAATTGAACTGTTTCCCCCCAAAGATACATGGCGATGAGACGAGTACAACTCACTAAGTTGACCTTCACGGTGGGGATGACAGAGGAGAGGACATGATGTAGGCCTCTGTTCTCCTGTCTCCCCCTTCACCACAAACTTTCCATCCTATTCTTCTCCTGACCCTTGCACCTAATGCTGGTATGAGCCACAACCAGTCATGCCATCTGAACGGTGGAAAAATAACCTTAGAAACGTTGAAAAAGCTGTTATCTGATAGGAGTTTTTCTATTTCATTTTTGCTGCTCATTTTGCAAATTTTACTCAGTGAGTGGAGGTAGATTATTGAGAGACCCTGAAATTTGAAATATATGCATATAATATATCCATGCTTTTTCATGTTATATGTCAGGTATTCACTTCTATGGGTGGTAGCTAAAAAGCTTTTCTTAATTTTATATATATCTCGTTTGTGTCAGAAAATTTAAGTAATACCTTTCGGTTAACAATATTGTGCGGTTGACGCTTGACAGTGCTTCCATCACTTGGTGTTGGTTCTTTATCTGCTAGGGAAGCTGAAGGTAGAGCAAATATTTCCACTAGTGACAAGGTATAAGTGGTTTTGTGTACTCATTTTCCTTTTTTAGGTAATTATAAAAACATGGTCTAATTTAATGCATCTGTTTCATCAACATCACTTCATGTTCCTGTTATTGGAAATGTGTCAAATGATAGACACTAATAATTTTGTGATTCTCAGGAACCCCACAAGCTTCTGCAGCCAGTCGACAAAACTCTCAAGACAATGGCACTAGAATTTGCTGAATATCAGGTATAATATTTTAGATCTTAAGGTGCATGATGTACATGTACTTTGTTGGCATGCTGTGGTGACACACCATTGTTGTATTATCCCTTTTTCAGGTCTGTGTGGATGTGTTCCTCACTACACAATCATATGTTGATATTGCTTCGTTATCTGTTGTTCCCAATACTACAGGAGGCCGGGTATGTTTTCACCCTATGATTTGTGAAGACCATACTTTGTCAGAACATACCATCTCTAGGTGTATGAACTTTGATCGTAATATCAATTTCTATGCACTACATGTTTTTCCCCATTTTTTGGGCCTTGTCTTGTAATAATGAAGTATGGAGTGCTAGTATAAACCCACCCATCATATTTCATTGATTTCAATGTGACAATCAAAGCTTTAGTCTTAATAAAACAATGCTTGCCAAATAGAGGGAGTTGTATTGTGTACTCCCTCTGTTCATTTTTATAAGGCGTACTTTGATTTCAGAAAGTCTACAAGATTAAATTAATTTCTAAAATATATTTATAATAGCTGTAAAATCAATATTGAGTGAAAATACTTTCAAGTATGAACCTAGTGGTATAAGTTTTATGCACTAAACATACTTGTGAGTTAACTAATCATTGGTCAAAATCTTCAAAAGTTGACTTTCTGAAATCAAAATACGCCTTACAAAAATGAATGGAGGGAGGAGTTGTTAAGAGATTTTAGCAAGGTGAGCAAGAGACCTTGACATGGCCTTATGTACTAAAGCATTGAAGTTTTCATTTCATATCCATCGACTTTCATCTTTGGTTGTACCTTTAGATTCTCAACTCAATAAGTACATTTTAAGCCACACATTGGTGTAGATCGTTTCAATTTTTTTTAACATGCAATAAACCTCCACAGGTTTACTACTACTATCCATTTTTTGCTCGTTCGGATCCGGCCAAGCTATTCAATGACCTTAGATGGAATATCAGTAGACCTCAGGGTTTTGAGGCTGTTATGCGTGTCAGATGCAGTCAGGTGGGGCTAATGTCAGAACGTTTTTCTTCTGTGCTTTATGTTATAGTTTGGTCATGACCTAATTCTTTCTCCACATGTGACCAGGGGCTCCAAGTTCAGGACTATTTTGGCAATTTCTGCAAGCGTGTTCCTACTGACATTGATCTTCCATCGGTTAGTAACTAAAAGTGGTGCGGAGTAAAATTGGTTTTGTAAATTTCTGCAGTAGTTAAAGCTTTTTCTAAAGAACTGTTTGTTGACACATTATTTGTTTAAATATAAACAATAGAAATACGCATATTAACACTTGCACTGGGTGGACATTATTATAAAACTAGCCCTTTGCATTAATGTTGAAATCCAATTCTTGCTGAATTCCATTGTTTCCAGCAGACTTGACACCTACACATGAAAGTGACTTGCACTTAATGCTTACACATTTACAGTTTTACACAACATAAAGGCTCTTTCACTTACTAACACATTGGGGTGATTTTTTTTAAAGAAATCCATTATATGCCATTGATGAAGTCCCTATTCTACAATATACCATCAACAAAGCCTCATTATTTGTGTGCACAATTTTAGTGTCTTTCAAAAGTTATTTCATGTGTTGGCATTGAGATAAATCTCAGCTTCAAGGTAAGCAAGGGGAAAATCAGTCATTTTACCTTGTCTAACGTAGGATGGCTAGCAGTTGTCAATGGTATGCTTCAGATAGAGGGCTTCATTGATGGCTATAATTTATTCTCTTAAGTTTCTATCCTAACTATCCATTTATCTGGCACTGATATCTGGACTCTTTGATTACTTTAAATTTAATGAATCTTGACTATTCGTTTTATCCAGCGACCATAGACATTATTTGATTAGTATTTGGAATATTTGATTCATTTTTCATTGCCTGAGGCATGGCAGGATACACGCTATATGTTTTGTTTCCATAACTGTCAATTTTGAAAAAAATATATTTTATGATGCAGATTGATTCCGACAAAACTATAATGGTCACATTTAAGCATGATGACAAGTTACAGGAAAATTCAGAATGTGGTTTCCAGGTAATGATGAATTAGATTGTGTTCTTTGACTATTCCAGACAATTTTTTATGGTAGAAATTATCTATACATTGAGAGTTCTTTAAGCACTGATTACTGAAGTACTACAATAGAGAACATTTTTCCTAATATTCAAGAATTCTCCATTAGGAAAAATGTTCAGCTTAACCAAATTGCAGCCTTTGCCTTGAAATTCTTGAGCAACATTACACGAGTATTAGCACCTGCATGTCCTGTCGTTCCAGAATAGAGCTCCATTGATTGCTAGGCTTTGTTAGATGCTCTTTGAATATATACTGGTGCACTGCTGAGTTGCTATTATTGGTCCCAGCCAGTTTACTAGCTTAGTAAGAGAACCGGGTTGATCACCATCCAAAATTTCTGAATCTAATAGCTAGATATATCATTGACTTGTACATCTTTGTCAACTAGGAAAAATAAGGTTACTTACATTCAAAAGTTATGTAGTGCATTGCACTAACTCTTTTCTTTGGGAAAAAACTTAGAATGATCATAGATTAAAGATTCCAATGGAATATTAGTTTGCACTCGTGCTTTTTGAACATTGTTTTAAAATGAATGTTCAAATATCTATACAGAATATATTACGGTTAGGATTTCAGTAATATAAATTAATATAACTACCCACTCTTTTTCAAAATACAAACTTATTTCGAAGTATTTCCAAGTTTAAGCCATGCTATTTCTTTCATGGGTCTGCATGCCTGGTCAAACTGAGAACTTTTCACCTGTCTCGAAGATTCTTATCACTTCCCCTCGAATTACTGGTGTATATGATAAGGATACATCTAGGATGAGCTATATAAATTGTTGGATTACTTGCTCCAATCATCAGTCATACATTAAAAAATGTTGCTGACATGCATTATTGTCTTCTTCCAGTGTGCACTTCTGTACACTACTGTATATGGACAAAGAAGGATTCGAGTCATGAACCTTTCACTCCCATGCACAAACATGCTCAGCAATCTCTTCCGATATGCTGATTTGGAAACACAGTTTACATGCTTCCTGAAGCAAGGTAAAACAGTTATCCATCTTAATTGAGAAAACCTATAAACAAGAATTACAAGATACTCCCTCTGTCCTAAAATATAACAACTTCTAGCATTCAAAATTTGTCCCAAAATATACCAACTTTTCCATCTACATTCTCTTAACTAATCACAACCTTCCCCCATTTAATTTCTCCACCTATATTCTTTTCTCAACCAATCACAACCTTCCTCCATTTAATTCCACCTACTTCCTTAAGGAGGTAGAAACATTTAATGGAACAATTTTGTTAAATTCTCTGATAACCTTGTTTATTTATACAGCTGCTAGTGGCATTCCAACATCTACGCTCCTCCATCTTCGGGAGGAAGTAACAAATACATGTATAAATATTCTCCAGTCCTACCGTAAATATTGTGCATCTGTAAGCTCGTCTGGGCAGTTGATCCTTCCAGAGGCGCTCAAACTCTTGCCCTTGTATACTTTAGGTATGGCAACTTTAATGAAGTGTGCTATCGTTTTGCTTCATTCATTGGTATCGATTCCACTAATTATTTTAATACCATTTTCAGCACTCATCAAAAGTGTAGGCTTGCGAAATGAGGGGCGGTTGGATGATCGTTCATATTGGATATCTCTCGTCTCCTCAGTTTCTGTTTTATTAGCTGTTCCAATGGTGTTCCCTAGATTGATCCCGATCCATGATCTCACATCAAGGGTACAAGCTGTCAATCTTGAATTTTGATTTTCATTAGAATAGAAGCCACATCATGGAACTTTTAACTTATATGAGAGGGATGGCTTATTTATTTGTAAACACCTTTTTTCAGGGAGATGATGATTCACTTATTCCTAGTCCCCTTATGCTCAATAGTGAAAATATACGTGAAGATGGAATCTATTTATTGGAAAATGGAGAGGACGGTCTAATTTATGTAGGAAATTTAGTAGACCCTACCATCCTAGAACAAATATTTGGTGTGTCTTCTTTGGCTGCATTACCAAGTCAGGTCAGTCTTTGAACCGTATCTTTCTTCGGCTGAAATGTCTAGGGAAAATTCAACAGGATTACTAATAGTTATCAAGAAGTTTAACATTTAATGCATGCTTCCTGTATTAATTTATATTTTTCATAATAGATCTGACAAACAATTTGACTTACAGGTTGTGTTGGAGCAATTTGACAATGAACTCTCAAGGAAGGTAAATGAAGTAATTAATGAAATAAGACGCCAGAGATGTTCTTACTTGAGGTAAGCTCTGTGCCTTTTGGTTTCTTCTTAAGGAGTTCCTTTGTCAGATGCTGATGCTTTGGAACTGCTTTGCAGGTTGCGTCTATGCAGAAGGGGTGAACCATCTGGTTAGTCTTCTGAAAACACTTTTGATGTTCTTGATTATTGTTTACCATAGAATTTCACTGTTAACAATACAAACATTCGATTCATCTGCAGGTGATTTCTTCCGCTCATTTTTGGTAGAGGACAAGGCACCTGGTGGCCTTTCCTATGTCGAGTTCCTTGTGCATGTGCACAGGCAAATCCAGAGCAAGATGACGTGACATGCCATATGCTTGTCACACAGTTTTTGGTTAGTGGATGGATTACAAACTAAGAAGAGATCAATTTCGGCACAAGGAAACTGCGAAGAAGCAGCATAGGGCAACTCCGTATCACTGGTTGAATTGGGGGTTAGACATCTCATTTTCCCGGAGAATAGGATTGCAGGAATTGATGCCTGCAGTGTTTACAGCATAGTTTTTTGGGGAGGGTGGTATATCTTGTACACAGATGAGGCGTTGGATGTGGTGCCTCTTTTTCGTGTTTTGCATTGTGCATCCTTGTTGAGATTTCTTGTGAAGGGAAGGTGTATTATGTTAAAAGGAATATAAGTGGTTTAGCAATAAAACTATACCTAGCTAATAGTACGAGTGAAGTATACAATTTTCAAGTTTATGTACGAAAAACGTCAAGATTGTTTAATGGTTGTCTGCCGGCAACAATTGAACTGCTAAAACGAGAACTTCGACTTTTGACTCTTTATCTTACATTCGTTCATTGACTAAAGGCAACTGTTAGTCTGACACATTCATGTTATAATGAGTTTTAGTGTTGCATAGTGAGAACTCTCTTTTGGCAAGGCTGCTTATCCTACCTGTGCACTTCTGTATCTTGGTCTTTGGGATAAAAACCATCTGAATTCAAGAAAAACAGTAGGTATGTCCCAACATGTATATGTTCATATCGGCATATGGAACCATCAAACAAATCATCTTATGTCCTTTTACAAATCTGAGTTGAATGATTTCAACAAACTCATGCATGCATTGCGACAAAGATTTGACACTCTGCTTCTCACCACAATAGCGACACACCTATTCCTACAGCAAATGTGAGAGAAATGGTATCATCATCACCATGTGTAACAACGTGACGAAAATCCTTATACGTACAATTTAACTATCGATGGAAAACTTAAAACAGTAACTCCATAAATGCACAGAAATGTATTATATCCATTAACATAAAATACAATTTCCTTGATCCAGCAAAGATGATCTCCTTTACTTCAAGCACAGGCCGAAACATGTGAATCTCTGCATTGAGAAACCAAACGTCTTATAACATATCATATGACTAGATTAGCTACATTTAAGAACACTACTGCACAATATGGAGGATTAGTCAACTGAATCCACACCCAAATGCACATCGAAGTAAGTAACCTTGGGCATATTGGAATGTTGACTCTGATGACTGTACCGAGTTGGAGTAGCACGCTGGAGTTGCTCAACGGTAGGCGTTGAAGGAGCACTGCCTCTCCTCTCATCCCTAATCTGGTCGAACATAAGTGTGTACTGCTGGACACCACCACCACCGTTGCCCTCATTCCATTGGCCCCAAGCAGGCACAGTACCCCCATATCCAACCTGTGCAATTTGATCAAATATGACAACCACAAACCACATCCTATTTAGATAAAATTGAAGTTTACTTTAGGTCGAGCGTCTTTTTACGGTCCTTAAAAAGGAGATACTGACATAAGACATCACACTCTAGAGTACTATCTTGTGCTAACTTTATTATTAGAAAGATACTATGATGTACTACAAAATAACACTAGAAACTACAGTGTCTTGCGGTACCTCTCTTATGACCTAACAAATATCTTAGGTAAATTAGAACTCACCGTGCTTTGGCTCTGAGGCCGAGACATGGGATCCTTGTTTCTTCGGGGAGTAGTAGAACAAGCTACATGAGAAGGTGTTCTATGGCCTGAAGGAGGTACAGAGTCACCACGCGCCAGAGGAGGCTCAGGAGGAGGCACCACACCACCTGCATTTTTCCTCTTGCGGGCATTCTCAAAGAAGACGGTGTAAGGGGTGCCATGATCACTGCTCTTCCAATCTCCAAACCTTGGGATATGACCTCCTTTGTCCTGTTACATAGATAAGATTGAGTATTTTGGCATGAAGAATGAGAATTTAATAGGCATCTATTTCAGAATAAAAAATATCAGTGTGAGCTCTTGCAACCATTGAACTTTGAGAAGATTCTTTATTTTCCGCTTAAAATTGTGGGCAAACTTTGGGTGGCAAATAAAGAATCTTCTCTTGAACTGTCAATCGAACTTGCCTAGAAAAAAAGAACATTTTGAGATCCGAGGAGATCTTAAGTTGCAATAAAATTGCTGATGCCAATTGTGCCATTGCGATATCCAAGATATGGATAGAAGTAAAAAAAAACATATGCACAATATAAGTTACCTAATGCAAATCTACAATATCTGTAACACAGCTCCTTCATGCCATCATTTATGGAAAACAAAGAAATCATGGGATCAGTCAAGCTAGGTTATAAGTAGGATTGGCAAAAGGGGTATTCCCCCTCTTTTGATTTCCTATTAACCTTTATATTATTAACACTCTGAATATTTCCTTCCATTATATTCACTGAATCGATGCAAAGTAGCTAGTTCTAATGCACTCCCTCTTTCCTTCCAATTATGCAAGAACAAACTTTCACACCACACAAATTTTACGGTGGCATATACTGGTAGGAGAAATGAGCAGCTGAAAATACACTATTCATACAAAAAAAAAAACTAGAAAACTGAACTATACAAAGTTGGCGTCCATCCATAAATCCAATAAAGGCATGCCTTCTAAGAATCAAATTAAGTTATACCACTAATAGTTCTCACCTAGCACATGAAAAAAGAAGTGATCGGAGTAATTAAACATACCGCCATGATCCAATAACAATAACTCTTTCAGAGAGCCTGAAGATATGGCGGTGAAGAAAGATTTATGTGCTCTTGCAGGTTAGAAAGCAGATAGAGCTGAATGAACAAATCTGAGACTGAAGAGAGATTCAGAAGAGCAGAAAGAGATATAGGACAGAGGGGAGGACACCCAAACCGCTGAACTGGTTTTTGAAGACTTTTTCATGCCTCGTGCTTTCTTAATTACTAGTGTCAAAGCCAGAACGTTGTTACTAAATTCACATTGGTACCTCTTGTCTAATTCTTTGGAATTTGAAGTCTGTTTGGAATCACAAAATGTTTGAGAAGGTTGTAAATTTTATTTGGATTGGTATAATAACATATACCACACACCTTAATAGTTTCACAATTTGTTCACGTTGATGTGAATACATATTGTTCTTCCTTGCAAGGTATGAGTAGCGTTTACCATACCATTTAGGGACTATCCTCCACGATATGGCGGTTACCACGGTAATTGTTTAAAACCGTACGAATTTTATCTCTAAAAATTTGAATTCAAAATTTTCAAATCTCACGGTAAAGTCGCGGTTCTCATGTGATATCGCGCGAAAACCGCACGGTAAGCCGCGTTATATTGGAGCTAAAAGAAAAAATTGCGGAAAAAATTATAAGACGTAGTAAAAATTCTAAAAAACTGTAGAAAATTTAGGAAAAATTATAGAAAAACAATGTAATATTGTATAATTTTTTTGCATAACCTTTGCTATCGTTTTTACACTTAAATAATATAGAAATTATATCCCAATCTATTTCTTATTTTTTTAATTTCGATGAAGTTCTAAAATATGAAGTAAGCTTTATTATTTTCATAAACTTTCTTCACCATAGTGATTCATAATTCAAGACTATCTACTAGAATTTTTTAAATTTTTTATTTTTAAAAAATTTAAATTCGGATAAAATTTATTTAAATCAAATCGTCAGTTATCCTAATTGTACCCGACGGTTTGGACGGTTATCACGATCGGCGGTTTGGTCAACACTGAGTATGAGCAATACTGATTAGATTGGGGAACTCTATCTGAGGCTTTTGTTATGTTTGCTGACAAAAATAAATGCATAAGATGCTGTTGATGTGACGCTACATGCTTAATTAACGCAATCAGTGTGCTTGAATACTTCAAAACCTGGCACAATTTGTCAAGATGGCACATGGTACATGAAAATATTATACTACATGACCAAGAACGCGCGTCAACTCCATGGTTGCTAATTTAAATGAAATAGATAATTTCATCGTTACGAAATTCTTGTCTCAATCATACCCGGACTTGTTCTTTCGTTTGACCTGTGGCCATGCGTTTCAGCTCATGGTTGCTTAATTTCGTTTTAGCCACGAACATATTAATTAACTTCGAAGTCAATTCGACTAATGAATCCAAATCTCGGAGCAAATCCAGCGACGAATAACTCACGGAAAAAAATCGGCTGATTTTAATTTTTAATAAGTGGACAATTGAGCAGCCAAGCCGTCCCATCTACTCTCCATTTCACAAAATTCGTCTACAACATCTTAGAAAACTACAACATCTTACCTCTATAAAAACATTTAGTTAGAGGCCAAGAGTGAGAAAAATACAATAGTAATGTTACATTTTATCTTATCTTATCTTTTCTACTAAAAAAACACACATGCACACATACTACCACATATGCATACCACACTCACACACCTGCTAAAAAGAGACAAGGCAGTGGCAAGTCCCACCTCACTGATTCATATTGATAGCGTAATCGCGTATGTGTGTGTAATATTTATGGGCACTATGATTGAGATTCTTTACAGTATAATATACTAGTGATAGTAAAGAGGTAGTATGGGTGAAATCTAACCATTCATTTCAATGGGTATTTTAGTAAATGACATGTTAATTATAAAATTACTTACATTGCCACCGAGAGTATTTTTAGTCTAGAAAAATGTTTGTATTCCAACTGATGCTATCTCTTCTAGCATGAATCTCCGTGCGATTGGATAATAAAAAATACATAATAATCAGCCAAAAATAACTAAAAAATAATATATATGTCATTTTTATTTTCCATAATACCCTTATACTAGTTATACTAGTGATACATACTATATATACTATAAGTGTAAGTTTTATTAGTATAAAGTGAATCTAAATGTTAGATTACGATCCACTAAACTGTAAAGGGGCTCCTATGATTTAGGCATTAGTTAGTGAAGTCATGCACCTACGACTCTAACACTATATCACTGATGCTTTCCTACTTACATTACATCGTAATCTTTTTAATGGATAAATATTTAAAACTGACACCGAAAATACTATCATCAAGACAAATGCACAAATACTATCAAACAAGGAGCATTACCTTCTAAGATGCCACCGAAATACACAAGATTTAATGTATAATATGTAAATATAAACTCCGATGTTTTGAACGGCACCAAAAGAACATACTCGTAAGTACATACATGTGATGTATGTGCATACAGAAATATGTACATGTGCATCTTCTATATAATAAAAAAATAAAATTACTGACATTATGTTTTAACTATCAGAAATACTACACAACAACATCTTATTCGAGAATAGCATAACTTAATGACCAACGCCCCAACACAATTCCTGCTCCACAGACCCCTGCACACCGCCTCACTACCACGCACGGTAGCAATGGCCTCGCCTCCTCCACCACCACATGACTTAATGATACTTAGATTTGAAGACGGTGGTATCGAAGATGATACTTGTACCAACATAATATCTAATACTTCTTCGTTCTAAAATATAAATATTTTTATGTTGTTTAGTAGAGATTAAAGTTAAGGAGAAAAAATTTTATACTCCTTAATAAATAGGAATGGTTGGAAGTAGGAGGATGATCGAGGTTGAGATAAGAAGAAATTTGAATATAAGGTAATTGATGGGATAAATAATACTATAAATAATATTAGAAATGCTTATATTATGGATCAAAATTTAAATATTAAAAATAATTATATTTTAGAACGGAGGAGACATACTGGTATTATGATAATCGAATGAGGCGGCGCTGGCCTATAGTCGTCTTTTAACTATTGACAAGAAAAGATCCCCTTTACCCTTATCAAAACCTGTTAAACCCAAGCAGCAACCTCTCATCAGTCATCACCTTATGTAGTACTACTACTGATCACCGTCGTCTATCTCCAGCCAGACAGCAGCAGCAGCAGCAGCAGCAGAGCTTCGCCCTTCTTATCCCCTCCTCCCACCACAAACTGCACTGCACCCAAGAATCCTCCACCGATGCTTCCCTCCCCACTCTGCTCCGCTCCCCTCTGACCCCCGCCGCCCGCGCCGATGGCATCCACCCCTTCCCTCGCCGTCTCCGGCGGCGCCGTCTCCCCTTCGGTCGTCGGCGCTGAACCCCGCAGGCCGCCGCCGGGCTCCGTCGCCGTCGCCAACAAGGTGAGGTGACCTGTTGTCTTTTTCTTGACCTTGCATTCTCGACTGGAACCAGTTCAAGAAAAAGCTCGAATCTTGTGAGCATTAATGGAATTACACCTCCGGCCTTGCGTTCAAAGATTTTTCGCTAATTGATCACATTGATAACACTAATTAGCATAAGCAATGTGAATAATGCGAGTGAAACTGAGATTATATCTTCCTGTGTATGTGAAAATTGCATCCTTTTTTCTGAATGCACAATGCAGAAATGCGACGAATCAGTTGATTGACTCATGAAAAATTGCTGCTTTTTTTATTTTTTGCAGAATAATTCATACAGCAGGAGCATGCAGGCGACAGAAAATGGCGGCTTGGAAGCTCCCCTGCGACCACTCGATGTCCGGGATGCAATGAGCATGCTAACAGAGGGCAAAACGGTGCAGTCTGCAATGTACGTGCCACTGCTGCATCGGTGCATCGAGACCGGCAGCCTCAGCTCTGCCAAGGCCCTGCACGGGCACATGGTGAAGACAGGGACCAATGTGGACATGTTCGTGGCGACATCCCTGGTGAATGTCTACATGAGGTGTGGTTCAAGCGGGGACGCTCGCAATCTGTTTGATGAAATGCCTGAGAAGAACGTCGTGACGTGGACGGCACTTATAACAGGCTACACAATGAATTCTCAGCCAGTGTTGGCTCTGGGGGTGTTTGTCGAGATGCTGGAGCTGGGGAGGTACCCTTCGCATTACACGCTGGGCGCCATGTTGAACGCGTGCTCTGCCTCGTACAATATTGATTTGGGCAAGCAAATTCATGGGTATGCAATTAAGTACGGGGCCGAGTCGATCACAAGCATGGGGAACTCGCTTTGTAGGTTGTATGCCAGGTTGGGAAGCTTAGAATCTGCATTGACGGCCTTTTGGAGGATCCCTGAGAAGAATGTGATCACGTGGACAACGATGATATCTGCATGTGCCGAAGATGAGGACTACGTGGAGCTTGGATTGAGCTTGTTTCTTGGTATGCTTACAGAAGGGGTGATGCCGAATGAGTTCACATTGACAAGTGTCATGAGCTTGTGTGGTACAAGGCTGGATCTTAACCTGGGAAAGCAAGTCCAAGCCTTCTGCTTCAAAATTGGTTGTGAAACAAATCTTCCTGTAAAGAACTCGACAATGTACCTCTACCTGAGGAAAGGTGAAACTGACGAGGCGATGCGGTTGTTCGAACAAATGGAAGATCTCAGTATTGTCACATGGAATGCAATGATCTCAGGTTATGCTCAGATCATGGACTCAGCGAAGGATGATCTCCAGGCTCGATCAAGAGGGTTCCAAGCGCTCACAATTTTCCGTGACCTCAAGAGGTCTGCAATGAAGCCGGATCTGTTCACTTTCTCAAGCATCCTATCTGTATGCAGTACCATGATGGCTTTAGAGCAGGGTGAGCAAATCCATGCGCAGACGATAAAGACTGGCTTCTTGTCAGATGTTGTGGTAAACAGTGCACTGGTGAATATGTACAATAAGTGTGGGTGTATTCAAGATGCAAAGAAAGCCTTTCTTGAGATGCCAACACGAACTTTTGTCACATGGACTTCTATGATCTCAGGGTACTCGCAGCATGGCCAACCTCAGGAGGCAATACGACTCTTTGAGGACATGAGATTAGCTGGGGTGAGACCAAACGAAATCACATTTGTAAGTGTGCTCTCAGCCTGTAGCTATGCCGGTTTAGTTGAAGAAGCTGAGCGTTACTTTGGCACGATGAAGAAAGAGTATTGTATTGAACCTGTTGTGGATCATTATGGGTGCATGATTGACATGTTTGTGCGGTTGGGGCGGTTGGAAGATGCATTTTCCTTTATCAAAAGGACGGATTTTGAGCCGAATGAGGCCATCTGGTCAAGTTTGGTAGCTGGATGCCGGAGTCATGGGAACATGGAACTTGCCTTCTATGCTGCTGATAAGCTGCTTGAGCTCAAGCCAAAAGGGATTGAAACCTATATCTTGCTGTTGAACATGTACATTTCCACAGAGAGATGGCAGGATGTGGCGAGAGTACGAAAACTGATGAAACAGGAAGATGTTGGGATCCTTAGGGATCGCAGCTGGATTACAATCAAAGACAAGGTATATTTCTTCAGAGCTAATGATAGAACTCATCCTCAAGCAACTGAACTGTATCAGCTATTGGAGAATTTGTTGGAGAAAGCTAAAGCCATTGGGTATGAACCGTACCAGAATGCGGAGTTATCTGATAGCGAGGATGATGAGAAACCTACCGCAGGTTCACTGAAGCACCACAGTGAGAGGTTAGCTGTTGTACTAGGGCTGCTGCAAACACCTCCAGGCGCCACGGTTCGCGTCACGAAGAATATCACCATGTGCAGGGACTGCCACAGCTCCATTAAGTTCTTTTCATTACTTGCAAACAGAGAAATCATTGTCCGGGACAGCAAACGGCTTCACAAGTTCAAGGATGGTCGGTGCTCCTGTGGAGATTTTGGTGCACTATTGTGAGAAAGACTGGAAATCTTACCCCACATGCTACTCTAGGAACTCAACAGTTTTGTAGTGGAAGCAGGTTACAAGATACAAGTTGGCATGAAATTCGTTCGATGCAAGCGGCCATGAACCGATCACTCTTTGTGAATTTTGTAGATCTTTGTATGAAATCAAAATTTATAAACTCAGGCATAGTTATGGCATGATCTGTACACAAGGTTAGCATTATAAGACAGTGAATACCTGTGTATCTGTTGTAAATGCTAGCTTCCTAGGATCAGATTTAAGATTTTGTTGTTTAAACACACAATGATGACCTGACAGTAACCACACATTCATTGGTCTTATACTGTAAGGAGCTCAGTGTACCATACAAAATATAGCTGCTGTATGAATGAGACAGCTGTTTAACTTACTCGTAATATATATAGCTCAACAAAGCATTGAGGGAAACCGGCCGTGACTGCCTCTCACCTACATGCATTGAGGCCTGTTTGGATCACAAGTTTTAGGGGGTTTTATGACTCCCACTTAATGTGTCATTTTGAGGGATATATACTTCATTTTGTTCCTCAAACCAAACAACCCATGTACTCCCTCCGTTCTTGACAGTGGCACTATCTAACTTTAAACTTCGACCACTTTGTTTTCTTGCAAAAAAAAAAACTTGAAAATATGTTATATCATGAAGTATGTAATGTTATAAAACCGTACAACTATATACATCATCGTAATATCATCATTTAAAAGTAATTTATGGTTAAAGTTAGATGACCATGACAATTATTTGAGAATGAAGGGAGTAGGAGCAAGCGGGCAAGGCAAGGCATTTTTCGGTCCTATTGGGTTTAATTGGGTCATTACTTATTATCATTATTGGGTTGTGGGTTGTTAAGTGGCTTCAACTTGGTAACGACGTCTTCTTACGGGCTGAATGGAACCGATGATTGATTGAATGATTGTTGACTTAATGGGCCAAGATTCTACTAGCCTCGTTTTGGAAGGCTTTTTATAGTGATGGGCTTTTATCAGTTTTTTTTGGGCTAAGTTCGTTTTTCACTCTTGCCATCATTGAGAGTTTGTAGTTGCGGGCTTGGACTAAGGCCCTGTTCGGCACAGCTGAAGTAATGGCTTATCTAAGCTAAACATAAAACGAGAAACGTTATTAGCGCGTGATTAATTAAGTATTTACTATTAAAAACTTGAAAAATAGATCTATTTGCTTTTTTAAGCTACTTTTATATAGAAAATTTTTACAAAAAACGCACCGTTTATCGTTTTGGAAAGCGTGCGCACGGTAAACAAGGAATAAGCTGCCGGGCTAAGGTGCTATTCGGCACCACTAAAAGCTGAAAGCCAGTAGCTTCTTTTCTCGTTTTTCGTGTGCACGTTTCCCAAAACGATAAACGGTGCGTTTTTTTAAAAATTTTCTATATGAAAGTAACTTTAAAAAAACAAATAGATCCATTTTTTAACTTTTTAATAGTAAATACTTAATTAATCACGCACTAATGACGTTTCCCGTTTTACGTACCACTTATTTAAGCTGCTTAAGTGAAGCTGCCGAACAGGGCCTAAGTAGATCACCATATTCAAATGTGATGGGAGCTAGCCTAGCCTCGTCTATATTATAATAGAGAAAATACGCTGAATCCTGATCGTCCGATCATGAAATCAAACGGGCTCGATCTGTTGCACGATCCTCCGGTGAAATCATTCGTGCGTGTAATCCTTCCAAATCTCTCCCCCTCGATTTTCTCCTCTAATTATGGACGCCTCGCTGGTTGGAACAGGCCTTCAACGCTATGCCTGCCCTCTGTCTTCCCCGCCATTTCCTCTCCCTATGTTGTCGCTATTATTCTGATCTCTATGATGAGTGAAGGGACGCCCTCACTGGTTTCTTGATTACATGTAGAATAAGTTCATTGCACGCTCTTGAATAAAATGTCCTGACATACCCTTGCTTGTGTACTATTGCACCTGGTCTAAACAATGGAAGATTAAGACACTGCACACAATACATGTACTCAGTTGGAGATAAGGTTTTGCTATGTAGCATTTCTAATGAAAACCATATTTAAGTATTTCATCTTTGTTGGTGCATGCAGGGAAAAAAGAGAACAGACCGCTCTTTGGAAGTGAGTCAAAGGGTCCATTAATCTGCAAACACTATATTATAGACAAGAGTGATGCAAACTATTTATTAAAGTGGCACCCTGATTCTTTATTCCGCTTATAGAATTCAGGTCGGTTGTATGTTTTTTTTCCTAAATTTTAAAATGAATTATGTATTTCGTATGATAGATGCTGGAAAAAAAGGTGTATTTTTGCACGTGCACGATAACTAATCTATATCTATACTATAATATAGATACGTGATATGTTTGGATCGTGAAATCAAACGAGTTAGATCCGTTCCACGATCCTAGCGATGAAATTCCGAATTCGGCGCGTACTCCTCCCCTCGCGCGGCTCCCGTAGCCTCTGCCCTCGCTAGTTGCCCTCCGCGACCCCAGTCCCCGTCACCGCTCTTCCTCTCTGCGGGACTGCACGACCGATCCTTCCGCATCTAATCCACAGCCGATCCCCTCATCACCAGGACTTCCCGCTGTCTATCCATGCCCCCATCAATCCCGCCATTGAGGCTCTCGCGGATCTCCTCTCAGCAATGCTCTCCTAGAATAAACATGTGTAAACCAGTTGTTATTCTTTATACGTCATTACTCTGTATTTTGCATGGCCCAACTCTCTTCGGATCTGCTTCTTCCTTTTGCTTTGCTTCCCCCAAGTTCAATTGTTGTTCAATAAATTGTTTCACTAGTTGAGGTGTTTAAATTCTTGGAAGATTGATGCTTGGTTAATATGATGTTGTGTATAGGTGCAGATGTATTAGCAAGGGGAGCCTGGTGCCATGGCCCAACCTGGCACAGTGGCACCTCAAGCTGCAATATTTGAATCAGGATCACCAACAACAAGTGAGGTTGATTTCCTATATGCTGGATGCATGTTTGATGAAATGCTTGGATAGCTTCCTGTCCTGCTTTGCAATTTTTACAATCTTTTTCCTGTGTTGTTCTGCCTCTATAGGCTTGGCCGACAGGTATGAGTTGATTTAATATCTGCGGATTTGCTCCTATAGTTACCGGTGTGACAAGGTTAAGGTATAGAATGTAAATGCATGTGAATATTATTGTCTTCTTGGGCACGCACCATCCTTTTTTCATGTCATAGCATATGAGAGATGAGTTTATGAGAGGCAAAAACAAGAGGACAATGAGCTCCACTGTCAATGGCATCCGGTAAAATAAGTAGGCAAGGTAAACGCATTCATATATTTCTCTATCAACTCCATTAGTTAATTGTTGTTACTGCCTGTCCTTGACTTACTATATGTAGTCGTCAAGCCTAGGGGCGGAGCCAGTGTACAAGCACTGGTGTCACATGACACCAATGACTTGTATGCTCTCCTAAGTACCCCATTGTATTTTCCAATTAGTGACACCAATAAATTTTGCTTTGTGACACCAGTCCGTGAATTGTTTTGTGCTTTAGTTACATAAGTTAGACCATATGGACGTGAAAAAGCAGATAGCAGCTAGCAGGTTAACTATTGGCGGCCCAAAATTTAGAATTGTTTGACTCTTTACCTTTAACAAATCACATGTAATGGTCGAATAGAGTTGATGCTTCTTGAGTCTCAACGAGCGATGAAGTGAAACACAGGCTAGATAGTTGGTCTTTTTGTCCTTATCTGTCGAAATCCCCAATTTACTGTCAAATTGCATCTGAATTCTATTTTTGCCTACTTGTCGATCCTGACACCCGATCAAATTCCCTCATCTCTGATTATTACTTAGGTTTGGCACTATTGACATCTAGAGTTTTGGGTGTTCGGAGGTTGTTCTTTGTTAGTGTATAGCAAGCTGAGCACTACATACTGTCCACCACCTAGGGCTTCTAATCTTCTTTCAAGTGATGTTGCTATTTACTTACAGATGTGTATCTTGTAACTTTAATTTAATGCTTTATAATTTAATTTGACCAATTGGACAATCGCATGTATATAATTGGGACGGTTTTTGAAATAAAAATTTAATTTCACTTAGTCAATTAGCATTAATTTTTGTAGTTCCAACATGTATCATTATTTTACTTAGGCCATGATGTTTGATAAGAGCTGACGGTGACACCATCAACCTAAAATCCTGGATCCACCCCTAGTCATGCCTATAGCAAGTGATATGGCACCATTATATTGTATTTTAGTTTCCCCCATTGGTAATAGAGGTAGTTGCCACTGAAACCAGTGAAAAATCCTTTGAAATTAGCAAAATTGTTGTCAGTGCATGCAAGCTTCATTTAGCAGCATTCGACTACTGCAATAGAAAATGCGCAACCAAAAATTAATCATTGCATCCTTGGCTACAAATGGCTTTTTATTGTGGGTTCAGATTTTAATTCCTTCTTGCTTATTTATATTCTTTCATTCTTAGCTGGGTTGTGAAATTGTCGGCAAGCGCTTCGACTGTGATAGCAGTTGGTGTGGATGGATGCAGATGTTTTAGCAACGGGAGTTTGTCCTATCTTGGGACCTGAAGCTCATCAAGCATTATTCTGTGAAGTATGCCTTCGGCTCATGCCGTAGGCGTGAAAACGCAAGGAATGATGGGGGCTGCAGTCTGCACCTGCTTAAGGTGACTTTATTTGGCTATGTCTCCATGCCATATGTGCTACCCCTCCTTCACTTAACCATGCATTGTCTTCTGGAGAGAGTAAAATTTACTAGTTTCTTTGCATTTCCACCATCTAATATTAGATTTCCTTGTATTTGGTTTTAGCAATTCTATTGGTTCAGGCTGCACAAACTGCAAACAGAGAGGCAGAGGAGCCGGATCACATGGACTCCTTGTGGCTCTAATTGAGAACATAGATGATGAAAATGTCTGCATGTGTATGCAGGATTTGGGTTTATTTGTGGTGGTAAAGTGCCCCTGCAAACTTCCAAAATGTATGTGCGTCAAACATGATGAAAACATGAGTCATGAATGGCAATGCTATCCTGATGATGTTTTTTTTTTTTTGGCTAACGAATGTCAGTTTGTTTCTCTGGCAGTTTAATACAACTTTCCTCTGCAAACATTTCGAATCAAGTTAAAGAACTCCATGCTCCCACTATAATTCATTTTCCCTTCCCAATGCTATTTTGTTTTCTGGATTTGATAGCCTAAAAGAAAACTATGGTGAAGTCTTAAATTACATGATTTTTAACTTACGTATGACAGTGCTACGAAACTGCACATTGTAACTTCTTCAATATTCCAGTTTGAATTTAAGGTCACAAGCTCTATTATTTTCTCATCTCTATTGCATTGCTTTTAGAATATATTATTATATGGCCATGAAATTGGGCTATAGAAAGTTCCAAATCAGTTTATGTATGCCCACAATCTGAAAGAAAATGAATATATATACATTGTCTCCAAAAAAGTGGTCAGCTGCTTCTTGCTTTCTCTATGTACATTGTATCTATTTTTGCGGAGGAAGAATGCAAAGATGTAAGTGTTAGATTCAGGAATCAGGATTAAGACAGTATTTCTCTTGCATAGAAAATTTGGAAACCTTCAGGCGTGCTATGGTTGATTAATTGTACATTGTTTATGTAGCATAAATTATTATTTAGTTCGCTGGAATTTGCTCTGCATTTTGTTAAATATATATTATACGCATGTGCAACGCGCTTGCACAATTACTGATTGATGTAAAGTAAAAAACCACACATGAGTGTTCAAGTGTTCAACACATCTATTTTTTTTGCAGATGACTCCATACTGTTAGTGAAGGGAAATAGGTGCAATAAAGAAGAGATGAAGGGAAATTTTGTGTTCATATGAAAATGGTCAGGACAAATTATCAACAGGGAGAAGTCAGCAGCAATGTTCGGACAGAAAAAAGAAAGGGCTGTTTGATGTTTCACTACAATCACAAATTTACACCTCCCACTTTAACATTTAAAAATAGCAGCATAAGAGATTCACACACACACAAAAAAAGAGAAAGCAACAGCCAGGTTCACTGAACTGCTCTACGTACCAAGAAAGAACGATTAAACTGAACTGTGCTACACATCAAGGAAAATTTACAATCTTACAAGATGGGACACACAATGGGCTCTACGGGAGAATGCATGGCACAATAGCTGCACACACTGTCTGGCGTCATGAACCTGATTTCTTTTTCATGTTCCTCCATTTGACCCTCAGGTCAGATGGGAGGCGTGTCCCGTGGAACACATCCCTGCCATACTCCAGTATCTGGACCCATGGAATTGGACCGTTGTCCCTTGGGGTGAATTTTGCCATTGCTTCCTGAATAAAACCCGAGAATAGTGTAAGCATACAAGAGTGTAGTATGCGCATTACAAGCTAGACAACAGAAGATGATGAAAGATATCAGTTTTAGTAACAAATTTTTACAGACTAAGGTGTGCTTACCCTCAAAGTTGCCTCCTCCTTTTCAGTCCAACAGAGCTTTGTGCGCCTTCCAGCCGGTGCAACAGGGTTCGAGCTGCAAGAAAAGGCATGCTTAAATTCTTGGTACTACCAAAGTATGACACTTCCAGGGAAAATATTTCACAACAAATGAAGCATCCGAATAGGTATCCATGCTAGCGAACACAACAGTTCTATAAGGACAATGAGCTGAAATTTCCATTGATGATTCCATTTTTGTTGTAAGTACTTGCATTTTCACGCAACAGAGAATACCTGTGCAAGAATGCTTAACAATAAGAAAAAACCATTATCTATGTCAGGACCATATGTAAGTACAGTCTAATTTCACTATCCTAAATATAACTTCACGAGTTCACACTCCTATGAATTCTTGGTATTAATGATTCCTATGAATTTGCTTTCCATCGTACAGGATTATTACATGATAAAGCTAACAGTCTTTTAAACCATGTGGAAGCTAACGCATGATGCTGTCTAGTAGTCTATGACATTGAACTATGAATATTCATGGAAACTGTGTTGCAACTTGCGAGAGCGCTAAAACTCAATGTTCTATCCCACCAACTCTCATAGTACAGTTTTAATTGTCACATGTTAAATCAGAGTGTTCAATGTCATTTGGTTCAAAATTAACCACAATTCATAGACATTTTAGTGCCCATATAAATCATGTCTACTATGCTTTTGGCAATATGCAGACTGCAGTAAATGGGAGTACAACAGGAGAAAGAAATGCTTATGAAGCTTATTAGTTATTAATAACACTCACTAACGCTTGGGTGGATATGCATAGTTCCTTTTCCTTGATGGTGAAGCCATATGCTGATCATGGTGCCCAAGTGCTTTCTTAGAATTACTTGGCATTGCTGTATCCTTATCCTGATATCTTGCCTTGTGGTGTCTCAACTTGCGCCAAGGAGGTGATGATTGCTTGCTGGAGTCATTAGAGGATGTAGCTTCAATTTCATCAGAATCTTCTAACTGTTGAGAACTTGCAAGGCCATCTTCTTTGTCAGCATCAACATTCTGATTTGCAGCAGGACTGCATTTGTTCTGAGATGAATGTGTTGTTTTGTGCGATGAATAAGCATTACCAAATTCTCCACTAGCTTCTGCATTTTCCTCTGGCTGCTTGTGCTCTGCAATCTGAACTTGTTTTCTGTTATTCTGGAGTACAGAATGCTTATTCATGGGTGCAACATCAGAATTCTGAACAATGGGTGCCTTTTCAGTTACTACATCCTGAGCGCAAGCATCACTAGTAGCATTTGTCTTCTGCTTCTTCCTCTGTCGGACAAGTTCTTCATCCCTATGAGAAAGGTTATTTCCTCCAGATTGATGATTACCTTGCCTTTTAGATGCAGCATTACACCCATTCAAATGATCCCCGCTGTTGGCAGTTCTTTGCCGCACTGCAGCTTGTTGTTCATGTTGCTCAACCAATTGCTTCCTATCAAGGAAAGTTGATAGGTTCTTCCTTGCTTCAGAATATGTTTTCTTTGCCTTTTGATATGCTTCAGTTGCTTTAGTATAGAAGCATACAGGACAATAGAACTGACCAGAGTCATCAAATGTCACTGATGAACCAAAACATGTATCATGAGCGGCTAATAAGCAGCTGCTGCATTTCAGCAACTGACCATCTTTACCACACTTTATGCACAAATCTTGTTCTGACAAGCCTTCAACAGGACCATTGGCATCTTGATCCTGAGTACAGAACGGTATTTTGTCAGCCATTGACAGAAGACCAGCAGCTGCGAAGCCACTGAAACTATCATCTGAAGAATGCACATGCGATGTTTCTGCCACAGTATTTCCCATGGATCTCTTGTTTGAAGCTTGCTTCGCTCTAGTGTCATCAACATCCTGAGGAGAGGTTGGAATACTGCAGCAATCTTTCTGAACAGCAGTTGTGTTCCTTCCAATATTCTGCTCGGACAAATGGTTGGCCTCTGAATTTCTATTATGCAAGGCCATGCTGCAGCTATGAGACACTGGAGCAGTCTGCACGTTCAGCTCACCACAGACCATATTCCTTTTCATGATGTTGTCATCATCATATAGAGCTTGATTAACTTTGTCAGAACAACCAATTTCCAAATGAGCCTTGCCACTATTTTCTTGTTCAAACATTTTCGTATGCTCTGTAGCATTCTCTGGTGGATCTTTAATTTCAGAGTTGTCTCCTTGAATAGCCTCATTGCAGCCTTCAGATAGGAAAGCAGCAGCTTTCTGAATACCAACACTGCCATAATCCACATCTTGATTTGCTTTATGACCAGTGTCATGTTGCGGTGAATTTGGATGAGATTTGCTGATGTGTGGCTCTGAAGTCATTACTGTATCCTCTGCAGTAATAAACTCAGGCAAGTGGCTTCTTTCAGATGTACTTGCTGGTGAAGCATCATTGCTTCTGCCAAAAGCTGGAGAAACAGTTGCCTGCATGGCCGGTCCTTCATGGATGGAATCCTTTGGTGACTGAATGCTGGCAACAAGTGGTCCATCTCCATTATTATAATGAACTGTATTAGGATTTTGGACCCCCTGAGATTGCGATTGAACCATGGTAGTATGATCTATCATGTCCCGCTCAGAAACTGTTCCTGTATTACTTCCCAGCAAATCTGCAGAACTAGCTAAAGAAGGCTCAGCTGCAACTGATATGTGCCTATCTACATTAGTTGGACTGTCTTCTGGAGACCTGATGTTGACACCAACAGCATCAACAGAATCTTCTTGTGGCTGATCAAAACACCTATTGTCTGATGTAGATGGTTGGTGAAAATCAGGAGTTGCCATTGTATCCTTCTGAAGATTTTCTGCATTGCTTTCATTGACCAAATTTGCTAGATCATCTTGCTGCTGAGCGCCAGCTGTATTGATCCCATTCTTCCCTGTATTTTCAAGATCATGGCTGATATTGTCATGTTGATCATTGCCATTCTGCTCCACTGGGGATGGTGGGACCACAGGTGTGATCTTCGGGTAAACTTCTTTGAGCTGAACATAAAACAAGCAGCACACCAATACATCAAGAGAAGTCCTCTTTTCAATTCTAGAAAGTCGCATTTTTACATACCAGCTCAAAAGAAGTTTCAGGTAATGTAGGTCTCTTTATACATATAAATTTCTGGATATCTTGACTAAAGAGCGGAAGCATACCCTTCTCCAAGCTTCCTGAGCTACCAACCTGAAAATTGTACATTATGTAAAGTACACATCAAAATTATCTGGACATCAGGAAGGGCTTTATAATAAATAGACAAATTGCAGAAAAAAAAAAGAATGAATAGACTACATGCATAATATTGTTTCGCAAAGAGATAAGCCAGGTTTAATCACAAAGAAACACTTAAAAAGTATGACCCACAGTGCCACACATAAACATGCGAGGAATAGTATTTAACACAGCATCCCCTTTTCCCTCCACAAATTAAAGCATTCATGGCAATCATCTTAAGGCGATGATGCACCACAGTGCCACGCATAATCATGTGAGAAATAACATTTAACATGGCATGATGGCATTCCCATTTCCCTGTACAAATTAAAGCATTTATGGAGATCAACTGCAAGGCGATGCAATAATTATCTGTTGAAACTTCATAAGCATATATTACTAACTTGCTATAATAATTAGAGCAAAGGTAGCAAATCAATTGGCAATACTTAATACAAAAAAAATGCCAAAGGAAATATAACTGGTCTTGCCTAGCAATGTTGCACAATTAGAACATGTAGCAATCAACAACTCATTGGTTAGAGACCTGGAGGTACATTTAAGCGTAAATTCTTCACAGGGATATATATAGCCATCTATTACCTCAACCCAGAAAGCCTTACACACACTCTGAGGGAATTAACCTAGAGCTATTTTATTAGATATTACATTACTAGATATTGGCAAATATTGGTGGGAACACAGCAGATTAGAAGTTAAAAAGGGGAATGTCCATGTTTCATATCACTGTAATACATGAGCTCAACGTATAGCAGGGTCTAGCCTAGAAATATTGCACAACTAGGAACACTGGATCAGTAATCAACACAATAGTTAGAGGGCACAAGGCGCATTTTATGCAGAATTTATCCACAGGGAACACAACAGATGGAAATGTTACAAGAAAAATATCATGTTTTATATCAACAGAACAAGCAAACTAAAAAAAAAAGAGGATCTAGTGTAGCAATATTGGCCTAGAACATTGGATCAGGGATTAACTGATTGGGTAGAGGGCTTGAGGCATATTGAAGTGGACTACATCAAACTGAAAGGTTACATAATTTTCCTATCAAACTTAAAAAAGCCCACTATAATTTGCTTGACACCAAGATTTTTCCATCAGTTTTGAGTCCATGGTAAACATATTTAACTCAATGAAAGAAAACATAATGTAACAACTAATAAAGAAGCCTGTCAAATTCGACCTTTAACGGCAGGCCATTTAGAAAAATCAACCCCTGATGAAAGTAATGTTTTTGATTCTTAAAGGCATGTTTAAAAATATAATCATTTTAGTGTGTCAACAGTCTGCGCAACAATATAATTCATCGGTGCAATATTAAGAAGTAAATACAGAAATTATATTTTCCATAATTCAAACTATGTCCCTTGTTATTTACTGCTTAAACAGCAAGAAGCATTATGTAGGCATTTAGGTGTAATCAGAAAGGTTCTTGCCATTACAAAATTGAAGACAATCCACCAATCAAATCATGACACATGTGTTTGTATGACTTGTTCAACTTCTCATTGTAATATATCTCTTGATTCTTGAATCAACAATGAAGATAAAAAATCCAGCTACTTATTAATGTGAACCTTGTTTATTTGAGAAAACACACATAACCAAAGCTGAGAATTATATGTACTTTACCCTAGCTTACTTTTTTTTTTTGGCTTTCCTACAACCCATTTGTTATCTGACATTGTGTAGCAGCTACTCGACACTTGCAATTGGATACTCCATTCTACTTTTTTCGCAGGGCTACAGCGTTCTACTTTAAAGAGTAAGAATGGTGTTTTTTTCATCCCCAATCATTCTACCATCTCAAACCACTTCCTAGTTTAAGTGTACATCGTCTTGCTCCCTCAGCCACAATTCCACGAATGACTCACGAATGACTAACCCCACAACGGCACAATCATAGCCGACACCACAGCCAAGATACCAATAACTGTCAACCCTATTATTGCAGCAATGTAGCCAACGATGGGAATGAGGATAACTTATCGACATGAACCGATGAACACATTACAACCAGGCTCCAGTAATCAAATAATACCTGATTGAAATAAGGCAAATCAGAAATGAGAACCACAATGATGTGCATGGTCGCAGGTGTGGTAAATACCTCTCGGATGAGTTCAAGCAGCAAATCCTCGCAGGAGCGGGAGGCGTCCACCCTAAGCATCCCCTCCGCCGGCGCCGCCGTGGCCTCGCCCTCGGAGGCGAGAGAGACGACCTCCTGCAGGCACCGCAGCGCCACGCGCTCCCGCACGGCCTCAGGGGCGTCCGTGAGGGAATCCTGGGAGACGCCCACCAGCGCTGCGGGGGGTGGGGGGGCAAGGCAGGCAACAAAACCCTAGGTGGTGAGAGAGCGAACGCATCGAGGAGGCAAACAGTGAGCGCACCCGCGGCGATTAGACCTACCCTTGGTGACGGAGAAGTCGAGGGTCTCGTCTCCCGCGAGCGCGTCGGCGGCCCAGTAGGCGGCGAACCGGGAGGCGGTGGCGGACGCGGAGGGGCGCGGCATTGCGGCGACTGGTGGTGGCGTAGGAGACGGAAGGGAGAGCAGAGGCCTCTCGGATTTGGCGCATTGGAGGGGCCTCCACCTCCTCCTCCAGGCGGCTGTTCCCCCTTCCCCTTCTCTCTCTCTCTCTCTCCGCCTCTCCTTCCTACGGCTTCAGAGCTCGTACCAATTTTTCTCCTCGACTTCGTGATTCACCACGCCGGCGGCGCCGCCGCCGCTGTTCGACTGCCGCGCAGAACGATCCGACGAGCGATGAGCGAGCCGCTGTTCACAAGCCCTAAGGACTTCTCAAATTTCACTTTAGTTTCGAATTTGTCAAATAAGACATCTGCAGGACTGCAAATTATAAAAGGGATTTTTTGTTTTGTCTTTTATACTATCTGCATATATTATTACTTTATTTTATCGTGTGGAACTTTACTAGTGAGCCTATTTTGTGTTTAGATAGGTCACTCCTAATTCACGAACGCCTGCATGCATTCTCGGCGCACGAATACATAGCTAGATGAGTTATAAAAAATTTAAGATTATGCGACCGCCATATATAGGCTTCATCGAAATGTCATTCAATACATAGGCTCAAATGATATCTACAAGCTACAATACTGTTATGGACAAAATTGCCCTTGGGCTTCTCTTCCACAGCTTCTTCCCTTCTAACTCCATTTGATGCTCGTGGAACACCATCGGCGCTGCTCCCACACGAAGAAAGCGTCCCCACCCGCGGCTGTTGTGTAGAAAAGCTACCCACCACAGCTTGCCCGAATGAGCCGGTTGGGCCGACCCCCACCACCAGCATGTACTAGCCGTACCTTAGGACTGTCGGCAGGGGAGTAGATGACAAGGGCGTGGTTCCTGGCCGCGTTAACAAAGTGCATGCCGTCTCTCTAGATGGACTCGAGGCAGCGGATGCGGTAGAGGCCAAGTGAGCTTGATGAGGAGGTTTTTGTCCAGGTAGAGCCCCTCCTGCTCATCTCTGACCTTACCGTCGTCCTCGCCTCCTATCCCGGCTGGTGCGCTAGGGCTTGATGAGGCCACGACAACAAGGAGCTAGACAAAGTCACCGTTATCCACTCCTTGTCTCGCTCGCCGGCCACCATTCCTTGCTACTACCACCGTTTCCTCATTGTGTCGGAGGTGAAAGAGAAATAGAGACAAAAATATTTTCTCGGAGAGTAGAAAGTATTCTAACTTATAGCCACCGCTTAAGAATGATATTTAGTGAAGACGACTTACCGATGGTTTAGATGATATTCACTTTTGACAGTCCCAAATTTTTCAAAGATATGGGGAACAGCTGCAAACACGTAACGATAGCTGCTATATGGATTGATGGAACAAAGTGCTGCTACGGCAGAGGGTCACAGGGCATGACCCCATGCTCTCCACCGTCCATTTGCAAATCAAAACAGATAAGATGCATCGGTATAGTATTTTTGATACAGTAAAAAGTAAGATGCATCCACGCAGTACTTTTGATACAGTAGAAAAGTTTCTTGTATAGCAGGCTGAGGTACTGTACAGTGTCACTATTCACAAAATTGGAACACGGAAAGGGGCTTTTTGGTTAGTGGCTAGTTTGCCAAAACTAAGATTAGGCAAGTTGTGGCAAGTCATAATTTGTGTGCTAGAAGTGTAACGTACTTAGCTCAACTATGAGTCTATGCATATATGCCATAATGCTGAAATAATGTGGCAAGCTATAAATATAGTAGTGAACCAAATGTAGAGCTAACAAACTGTGCATGCTAAAACCATAATGCTGATGTGGCAAAATGTGATGGTTAATCAAACATCCATATAAAGCTTCATGTAGCTACAGCTCCCTCTGCGGTGCGATAAAGGACCTGGATCTGTCGAGCGATATCTCGGTATTCCATACAAGAGAAGACACTGAATATTGGACAGTGACCAACAGATGACCACCAACCACGTATTTCAAAACGAGGGGTGGGAATAGGATTTAATCGCGCGTGTTGAAAAATTCTAAGTCGCAGCTACTATTTTAATTCATGCGCTAAATTAGTTTAACTTATCAACTCTTTGGTACTATTAGATCTTGTTTGACGTGGCCTAATAATTGTTGCCTCCGCGAAACTCGACTATAACAATTTGTCTGTCTGGCCTATGTTTCTTCAACCATTATAATACTAATATTGTGCAGTAGCTACTTGAATATGTACATGCAATTAGATACGTTGTTCTACATTAAAGAGTAAAAATGTCGCTTTCATCTATATATCCAATCATCCCACCACCTCAAATCCCCTATATTTGTTTAAGTGCACGTTGTCTCATCTCACTTGCAATTCTACTAATGACTAACTCTTGACCAATAAAATTGCATCCGACACAACAATCAAAAATACCAGGACTATCTTCACTACCATGACCATCCAATAAAATACTCAAAATAATGAGAATTAATGCGGCTAACTTATCCACATGTTGCGACGAAAAATTGCAACCAACCTCAATCAAATAAATAATAATCAATTGAAAATAAGATCCGAACACTCGCAAGATTGGAAGACATGCACCCTATGTATGCCCCGCGAAGTTCCTTCCTCTGGTTGTAATTATAAACGTGCGTTTAGCCAGTGATACGTGTTCGCGGCGTAATGACGGACCGTGTACATTTATCCCAAGCTTGTACATGTACTTTCGTTGTCATTAACAAAAAAAAAAGAAGAATCTACCTGTTACTAGCTCCGACCATACATGTATTCGCATGTATGTATGAATGCAGCAGACGCCGGCCGGTGACCGGACGTCGTCGATCGATCTGCAACACGTACTTACGAGGCGTGTATTGGAGCTAATTCTTATGGACATGAACTTAGGCTATGCATATTCATCCAATTTTACTTATGCGGAATTATGTTAGGTACTGACCGGTGCTCGATGAAGCCATTAGTATCGCTAAAATCTATGTCGGTGTTATAGGTGTAGGGCTTGAGGTGGCAGTAGAGTGCCAGCAATAGAGTCATCGTGCATGTCATGTTGGCCCCAAGATCGCTGTCTGCATAGAGCAGCGATGGAATTCACCTGGGATGGAGTTCGCCCCTCGATCTCCCTTCAATGCTTTTGAGAATCGGTGTACTTAGGGTTTTGGATTGGCTAGGCTGTACATTAGTCGTCTCCAACGAAACGGGATCGCATTTCCTTTTATGGGTGCGTTGAGGGGATCGGGGGCGAGCCCGTTGTGGAGAACAGCACGTCCAATCATCACGCGCCAGGGAGGAACGTGCGTGCGAGTCCGAGAGACTCGTTCCTCAACATCAAGCGTGCATGGGCGTGGGGTGGGCCGAGCTTATGCTCTTCTCTCTGGCTCGGTAGCCAGGAGATCAACCAACATTCTCCCATTTGATCTTAAGACTAATGAATCCAGACTCACTAGAACAATGTCACAGCCCGATTTTTTGAGAATTAAATAATTAATTAGTAATTGATTTTCTAGAATTTATATTAAATTGTAAAGCAAATCAGTTAAGAAAATTAAAATGGGAAATAAAAATTTCTTTAATAAATCATGGTTGAAATTATTTTTAATAAATTATTTGTGTGTAATTACACTCTCTGAAATTTTCTTGGATTTTTCGGAGCTCTAGAGTTAATTTTAATATTACAAAGATCAGTTCAGCGATTATTTAAATAAATTCTTTTCCCCAATCTCGGGTCGTTCTTTGCCTAGACCCCTTCCATATTATCCGTTTTGCCGGACTCGGGTTGTCGTTCCTGAATCCCTAATTCTCTGAAAAGTCCAACTCTGGAAAAATCCCCCGAAGTTCCAACTCCGACAGACTCGAAATATTCAATTCCTTTATTGAATATCCGTATTTCCTTTTTATTTAAATGTCCACGGTCTCTACAAAAATCCAAATCCTCAAATACTTCGGAGTATTACCAATTCCTGGATCCCATAAAATATTCCTGAGATTTCTATTCCCAAAAACAATACCAAAATATTCGAAATATTTGAATATTCCAAATGTTTCCCTAAATTTCAATATTCCAAAATTCTGAGTATTTTCACAGTTACCGATGCTCTAGAAATATTCCCCTGAAACTCTGAATGTGCCCATTCCTTTTTTCCGAATCTCATATATATATATATATATATATATATATATATATATATATATATATATATATATATAAAAATATAAAATCCGAATATCGGAATATCCCAAAAATTCTAAATATTTCTACAATTTTCAATTCGGAAATATTCCACGAATTCGTAACTTCCAATTTCGCGAATTTTGAGTTTTTCCAGAAAACCCCCTCCCTTTTCCTTTTTCCCCATCTTTTCTTTTCTTCTTTATTTTTTTCCTTTCTCTTTCCTGTTCATCTTCTTGCTCCCGGCCTCCTCTCTCCTCTCATCTCCCTCCTCTATCTCTCTTTTCCTCCTGGACTACGTCCAACCAAGCCCCGACCCAGCCTGCACGCCTCCGGCCCATGCACGTCTGCCGTCACTCATCCTGGCCTGGCCTGCTGTTAACGCCAAAATTTGGTAAGGCCCTGTATCAGATTCGGTCAAGAAGAAATTATAGATAGCTGATGGGAGTTGATCCAGAAGGGACCGAATTCAGGAAAGAGCCGTGAAGACCGTAGTATGGCAGTTATTTACCATGTCTACTATTTAGGCAGCGTTAGTTTTTATCTTTAGGAAACCTGATTTCGTGTCTGATCAGGTCTTATTAATGTTTCCTGTTGTAATTAGGAAATCATGTACCGTGTCCAATAAGGACTCATGTCAACTCGGGGTATAAATATGTATGCCCGGGTGCTTTGTAATCTATCTACATCAATCGATCAATACAAATTCGGCGCATCGCCACCCTTTCGACGGGTTCTTGCTTCTCGAGCCGGGCTGCATCGGTTAAGTTCGACCTCCTGCGAGAGGGTAAGTCTCGTCACCCCGGCTACCTATCGGCTAGGACTTCCTCGGTTAGGTCCGATATTCTAGTCGGTTTATGGTAGTCGGCTTACCACGATATATCTAATTTGTCTATGGCTGCATCAGTTCAGTTTGATCTCATAGATTGATTAGGTATATCACATCACGCGTGCGTAGATCATATCGGCTTACTGGGAGCGGTTTATCCACAGTTTGTGCTGCATCGGTTGGGTCCGACCTACTAAACTGCTAGCGATAAATCGTTCCTGCTAGGGGTATACTTTGTGCGCAAGCGTCTTATCGGGGTGCATAGTCGATAAGTTATCATAGTTCATCACGATCGCATTAGATCCTTCGGCCTATCGAGGTCTTGTTATTGTCACTAGTCTGTGCTGCAACGGTTGGGTCCGATCTACTAGACTGATAATAATAACTTTACTCTTAATAAGCCGATGGGTTTTGTGCGATGTTTTATCGAAGTGTTTAGCCGATAAGTTATTCTTTAAATATAGCCGATTATACTGCTTGCTTTGTTATGCATTCTTGCCCGCATTACTATTACGATCAACTAGAGGCTAGCCGATTAGTTTACTCTGCCGATCCGAACGCGAGCACAGGTCGGTTCCCGGGCACGAGCTCAGGTAAGTTCCCGGGCATGATCAGCAGGCGAGGACCCGGGCGCGGGTACAAGCGAGGACCCGAGCACGGGCGGCAGGCAAGGATCCGGGCGCGGGCACGAGCAAGGGCCCGGGTACAGGCACGGGCGGTGCTACGCGAATAATCACTATTACAATCGGCTGGAGTTTATTTAATCTAGTTATTTATGCATTCTGCTTATTTATTTTATCAGTTTATAGCCAATTTTGAGCATCCCTTTGATGATCGGCTAGTTTAATATTTGTTTATTATTATGCTACTACTCACGCCATCATTGGCTTCCAGTCGATGTATAAGTGCTACAGTTCAAATCGGCCATCGGCCGATGAGATGAGTCCAGGTCGGCTTCCAGCCGATTGGCTCATGAATTTAATATTTTCTCTCCTTGTCAATTGCAGGGTCAAATTGACTGGCACGCCTACGAACCTCAAGATTTTAGGACCTGCACTGGAGTGAAGCAAATCTCCCAGGCCTTCGCGTGTCTCCAAGGCGCCGGACGACCCTGGCGGTTTTCGGCGTCAACACGTTTTTGGCACGCCTAGTGGGACACGAAGTTTCAACACAAAGTCTGGATCGGAATTACAACATGGCCGGGAAAGAGATCAAGACAGAAAACGTAATTCCGGTCAGCATGGAAGATTTAACAGACGAACAAAAACAGCAAGTTGAGCAAACTATGGCCAATTTTCAGAAGCTGTGCTTAGAATCCTTCAGTATGACCAGGCAAGGGCCAATTCAGAAGACGCAGTTTCCAAAACCAGTTTTGTTTGGTGAATCGAGCCGCACACCACCCGAAAGTCCACCAGTGAAACCTTTGCAAGATATGGTAAATGAAGCAGTGCATCATGCACTCATCAATCAATCCGGGATCCTGGTGAAGACGGTGGATGGATCAATTATTCAAGAGCCTACTCGAGGTCCTGTTTATCTCCCGCCAAAAGCTGAGCCAAACCAAGTTGCTTACAACATCAGTAGAGACGAACCAGAAAACCTGTTTGCACAGAACCAGGCTGGGGGGCAACAGGATATTCCTGCTGGATACCATCGATCTGCCTATTATGGAGGATATCAACAGAATTACCCGGGTGGCATTGCCGATCCAGGGAGTTACCAAAGAGAGTATCATAGACAGAATCGGCAACAAACTCCACCTGTGCAGTATCAACAGGACAACCCGAGGGAAGAGGATTTGTCAACAAGGGTTGTAGAAATAGTGAGGGAACAGTTTGGGATCAAGCCCAAGGAGCAGACATTTATGTATCGGCATCCGTATCCCGAGTGGTTTGATAGAGTGCCATTGCCTCACCGATATAGGGTCCCAGATTTTTCCAAGTTCTCAGGGCAAGACAGCACATCTACAATAGAACATGTCAGCCGATTCCTGGCACAGTGTGGAGAGGCATCGGCTGAAGAGGCTCTGAGGGTTAGGTTTTTCCCCTTGTCACTATCTGGATCGGCTTTTACATGGTTCTCTTCATTACCACCGAATTCCGTTCGGGGATGGGCCGATCTAGAAAAACAGTTTCATAAATACTTCTTTGCCGGAATCCATGAGATGAGACTGACAGATTTGACATCGGTTAGGCAACGACCAGATGAAACAGTACCAGAATACGTTCAGCGATTTCGGGACGTCAGAAACCGATGTTACAGTCTGAACCTGAGCGATGGGCATCTGGCCGATCTGGCTTTCCAGGGTCTCTTGGTGCCGATTAAAGAGAGATTTTCATGACAAGAGTTCGAGTCCCTGGCGCACCTGGTACAGAAGGTATCGGCTCATGAAAGCCGATTTCAGGAGGGGAAAAAAGATAAATATCAGAGAAGGGTTGCTCAGGTACAGGTTTATTCATCGGATTCAGACGATGAGGGATCCGATGTTGAGGTTGGATTGGCGGAATGGGCCAGGAACAAGAAATCAGTATCATGCCCGTGGGTCAAGGATATCGGCAAAGAGGAGCGGTATGATTTTGATATTAATAAAGCCGATAAAATCTTTGACTTGCTGCTACAAGAGAAACAGATACAACTTCCGCCAAACCACGTGATTCCATCAGCCGAAGAACTAAAGAAGAAAAGATATTGCAAGTGGCACAATACTATATCGCATCATACTAACGAGTGCAAAGTTTTTCGGCAACAAATTCAATCAGCTGTTGAGCAGGGAAGAATCAAATTCGAAGATAAGAAGCCAATGAAGATTGATGGGCACCCGTTCCCCGTAAACATGGTCTATGCAGGATCATCGTCAAGGGCTCAGGCTGATGAAGGAAGGCATCAAAGGTACAAATCAAGGATTACTTCATCGGATATGATAGAAAAATATTCAAGGTATGAGGAACAGAGGGTTGAGCCAGAAAGATATAATCCGCATTGGAATTGCCCGTTCTTACGGATTCTGCTAGGATCAAGGGATGAGATTGCCATCAGTTGAAGATTGCCCCGAGTGCAGTAATATGGGGAATTGGCATGATCAGCAGGAAAGGTTTTCGCAGGATCGGCCGCTTTGGAAAAAAGCATCGGTTCATAGCCGATTAGGGCCGATCCATGAAGAGTTCTTTGAAGAGAATAATGAAGAGGAAGTACATGAAAAACAGATCCAAAATCCTTAGTGGTGTCCTAGCAGAATATTCATGAAGAATCAGAAAAGAAGGGCACAGCGATTACGGCACCAAGAGCAACAGGAAGAACAAAGGCAAGATCAGGAAGGAGCCGATCATCGTCACAAGAGAACTAAACAAGTATGGCGCGTGAAGAGGAAGGACGATGAAGTCGATCCATCGGCTCTAGTGAACATGGTTTTCTTTTTGCCTCGGGAATACAAAGCACTTTCGTCGGATGAGGAAGGCCATGAAGAAGTGTTCGCTCAGCTAACGTTGCAACCCGATCAGGCCGTATTTGATAAACTTGAAGAGTCAGAGCATCGGCACCTAAAGCCATTATATATCAAGGGCTATGTGAATGGGAAGCCGATGACAAAGATGCTGGTTGATGGGGGAGCAGCTGCTAATCTCATGCCTCATGCTACATTTCGAAAATTGGGAAAACTGCCGAAGATTTAATCAAGACAAATATGGTGCTAAAAGAATTCGGTGGGAATTCATCAGAGGCGAAAGGTGTATTAAACGTGGAGTTGACAGTGGGAAATAAGATGTTACCTACCACGTTTTTCGTCATCGACGGAAAGGGGTCATATAGTCTGCTTCTTGGCAGAGATTGGATTCATGCAAATTGTTGCGTGCCCTCGACGATGCATCAATGTTTGATACAATGGCAAGGAGATCAAGTCGAGGTAGTCCTAGCAGATCGGTCGACCAACATTGCAATGACCGATTTGCCAGTCTGGGAAGCTAATGGTGTTGATTGCTTGTCCGGAAAAACGTGGGAAGGGGATTTTCTCAAGGTCACCAGCCAGGGGATACAGCCGATTCAGCAAGTCGGCTCTGAACTGTTACTCTGATGGGCTCCATTGAAGACTTCGAGGGGAAACTGGGTCAAGGATTTATGTCGGCCGATGATTTAGAGGAGATCGACATAGGACCAGGAGATAAGCCAAGGCCGATGTACATAAGCAAAAAGTTATGTCCTGAACTTCGAGAAGAATTGATAACACTGTTGAAGGAGTATTGGGATTGTTTTGCCTGGGAGTACCATGAGCTGCCAGGATTAAGCCGATCAATTGTTGAACATCCGCTGCCCATTAAACCAGGATATTGGCCATTCAAACAGGCTCCAAGGAGGTTTAAGGCAGAGTTATATGAGCTAATCAAAGCGGAAATTACAAGGTTATATGATGCCAAGTTTATAAGGCCGTGCCGATATGCCGAGTGGGTTTCTAATATCGTCCCGGTGGAGAAGAAAAACGGAAAATTGAGGATATGTATTGATTTCCGGGATCTGAATAAAGCTACCCCCAAAGATGAGTACCCAATGCCGATAGCAGATTTGTTGGTAGATGCAGCATCAGGACACAAGATTATTAGCTTCATGGACGGCAATGCAGGATACAATCAGATTTTTATGGCTAAAGAAGATATACACAAGACTGCGTTTCGATGTCCTGGGGCTATCGGCTTATATGAGTGGGTAGTGATGATGTTTGGGTTGAAAAGTGCCGGTGCGACCTATCAGAGGGCGATGAATTATATATTTCATGATCTCATCGGCTTGTTGGTAGAAATTTACATTGATGATGTGGTGGTTAAGTCTAAAAGTGAGGAAAGCCATATAGCCGATTTGCGGAGAGTGCTGGAAAGGGCCAAGAAATACGGACTAAGGATGAATCCTAATAAATGCGCTTTTGGTGTATCGGCTGGGTAGTTTTTGGGTTTTATGGTTCATGAGCAAGGGATTGAAGTTAGTCAGCGGAGCATCAGAGCCATTAGGACTACAGAGCCACCAAGCAATAAGACAGAGTTGCAGTCATTGATCGGCAGGATTAATTTTGTGAGGAGGTTTATATCAAATTTGTCAGGGAGAATTGAATCTTTTACTCCGTTGTTGAAGTTGAAAGCCGATCAAGAGTTCGTGTGGGGGGCAGATCAGCAGGAGGCATTCGATGGGATTAAGAGTTATTTGAGTTCCCCACCTATTCTAATTCCGCCGCAGAAAGGGGTGCCGTTCAGGTTGCACTTGTCAGCCGATGAGAGATCCATCGGGTCTGTTTTAATTCAAGAGTTTGAAGGCAAGGAGCGAGTCGTGTTCTATCTAAGCAGAAGGCTTTTGGATGCTGAAACAAGATATCCTGCGGTAGAAAAATTATGCCTTTGTTTATATTTCTCATGCACTTAGTTGATGCATTATATCCTATCGGCTGAGTGTACAGTGGTTTGCAAAGCCGATGTGGTGAAATACATGTTGTCAGCTCCAGTTTTAAAAGGGCGAGTTGGTAAATGGGTTTTTGCCTTGACGGAGTTTGACTTGAGGTATGAATCGGCTAAAGCGATCAAAGGACAGGCAGTGGCTGATTTCATTGTGCAACACAGGAGTTCACCAAGATTATGTGGAGTCGATCCCATGGACTTTGTTTTTTGATGGATCGGTTTGCAAGCATGGATCTGGTATCGGCTTGGTTATTGTATTGCCTCGGGGGGCAAGTTTTGAGTTTGCTTTTACAATTAAACCTTATCGAACTAATAATCAAGCGGAATACGAGGCGGTATTAAAAGGATTTCAACTTTTGAAGGAGGTCGGAGCCGATATCATAGAGATTGTTGGTGATTCTTTGTTGGTGATCAAGCAGTTGTCTGGAGAATATGAGTGCAGGGATGACGTTTTGAGATCATATTATGAGGAATGTACACATTTGTTAAAGAATTTCAAGATGGTATCAATAGATCATATTCCTAGGGAGCAGAATTTAGAAGCCAATGATCTTGCACAGATTGCTTCTGGTTATCGGCTGAATAAGCAGGTTGAGGTTGAAATAGCCGATAATGACATTCAAGACAAAGCTGATGACTGGAGACAGGAAATAATTGGTTATCTACAAAATCCGTCGTAATTGGTTTCCAGGAAAATTCGATACAAAGCTGCAAAGTATGTGCTGCTTGATGGAGAATTATATTATCGGACTTTTGAGGGAGTTCTGCTTAGATGCCTGAATTTGGAAGAAGCCAAAGTGGTTATGTGCGAGGTGCATGAAGGCGTTTGTGGGATTCATCAATCGGCTCATAAGATGAAGTGGTTGCTGAGAAGAGTAGGATATTTTTGGCCGACAATGCTGGAAGATTGCTTCAGGTACTATAAAGGATGTCAAGATTGCCAGAAGTTCGGGAATATACAACGAGCACCAGCATCGGCTATGAATCCTATCATCAAACCGTGGCCGTTCAGAGGATGGGGAATTGACATGATCAGCCAGGTTTATCCTCCATCGTGTAAGGGACATAAGTTCATATTGGCGGTGACAGATTACTTTATCAAGTGGGTAGAGGCGATTCCTCTGAAGAAAGTTACGTCCAAGGAAGCGATCGAGTTTGTAAAGGAGCATATAATTTATCGGTTTGGAATTCCTCAGACGATAACTACTGATCAGGGATCTATTTTCGTGTCTGATGAGTTTCAACAGTTTGCTACCAGTATGGGGATCAAGTTGTTAAATTCGTCGCCTTATTATGCTCAGGCTAATGGACAGGCGGAAGCTTCGAATAAGAGTCTAATCAAGTTGATCAAGCGGAAGATTGATGAGCAGCCACGGCGATGGCATACTACATTAGCCGATTCATTGTGGGCCTATCGGATGGCGTGTCATGGACCTACTCGGGTGCCACCGTATCAGTTGGTATATGGGCATGAAGCAGTTCTACCTTGGGAGACTAACATCGGTTCTAGGAGAATTTCTTTGCAGAATCAGTTGACAGCCGATGATTATTATAACTTAATGATAGATGAACTTGAAGACTTGGCTCAGAATCGGTTAAGGGCACTGGAGAGGATCAAGGAGAACAAAGCTAGGGCAGCTAGGCATTATAACAGAAAAGTGGTGAATAAATCGTTTGCTGAGGGAGATCTTGTGTGGAAATTGATTTTGCCGATCGGGTCCAGAGATAATAAGTTTGGAAAATGGTCGCCTAATTGGGAAGGGCCCTATCGGATTAATCGTTGTGTGCCTGGTAATGCCTATATACTAGAAGATCTTGAGGGGACAGAATTTGCTAAAGCACTTAATGGGAAATATCTCAAGAAATACTATCCTAGCGTTTGGATCAACTCTTAAATCGGTTAAGTGCAGCCGATTTCTAAAATAGTTCAGAAAGCCGATGCTTTTGCATCGCCTAAAGATAGCCGATATCAATCGATATCGCCTTTAGATCAAACAAACAGAAATATTATCAAGGGTGAAAGAAGCAGGCAACAGAGCCGATCAAGATATATTACAGCACAACCAGCATGTTTCATGAAGCCATCGGTCATTGATTTACATGAATTTTTGGATCGTTTCGATTGCACGCAGGCGGATTTGGTCAATCTCATTAATAGCACGGATGTCGTCTTCATCGGAGCCCGGGATGGTCTTCAGATTTTTGCGCCGATGAATGACTTGACGCACCGTTGCAGCAACCTTAGCCTCTTCATCTTGTATAGCTTGTGGTAGACCGATAAGCTGGGATTCTGTTGCTTCAAGATCCTTGCGAACTATTTCAAGTTCTGCCAGCAAATCGGCCTCCTTTTTCTTCAGTTGGTCTAACTTGGATTGGAGCTCTTGGGGGGCAGCTGCCATGTCATCAAGCTTTTTCTTCTCTGTTTGGGCTGACAGCCGATCGGCTTGGGTATCTTGGGTAATCTTCTGTTGGTCAGCACGATCGGCTATGCGCTGTCTAAGCTTGATGAGTCTGAATCTGTGGGATTCAAGGTATGCTGCGGGAGTCAGTGCATCGATGAGTTCTTCGGGCAAGTGATGTTCAATATCTGCAAGTCTTGCCCAGATCGGCCCGCAATCCTCCACTAGTGCATCGATCGGATTTTCCAGCCGACTGATGATGCTTGTTAAATACTCACGCACATCGGCTGGGAAGGATGGCTTGGTTGCTGCGCTGGTGGCTGTTTCGTCTTCTGTCTCTAAGTATTTGCCGATGTCAAAAGAGAACAGAACGGCTAAGGACTGCAAAATTGACATCGGTAAAAGAATCAGTAAAGAGTTAAAACTGAAGTATGGGCGTAAAAAGATTACCTGAGGTAGGGCATCGGCAGCTCGGGTGGCATCGGCTTCAGGGGGATGAGTAGGTTGTTCTTCGGGGTGGCCGATGTCAGGAGATGAAGAAGGAACAGTCTCATCGGCGGCTTGAGGACTTGGTGCTGAGATTGGGGCAGCTGGAGAAGCCATCGGCTCAGTGCTTGGAGGGATGTCAATAGAAGGTTGAGATTCTGGAGCTGATGACTCGAGCTGAAAATGAAACTGATAAGATGAATGAGAAAGCGGGTAATGATATCAAGACTTGGCACATACCTGAGGAGATGAGGGAGCCGATGTTGTTTGGGGAGTAGATGGCGTCGTGGCAATGACATCGGCACTGGTTTTTTGCTTCTTGAGAGAGGGGCGATGCGCCAGCTTCTTGCATTTTTGTCCTGTCGGCCGAGGCGCCTTGAGGAGAGCCGATGGAGAGGGAGCATCGCGCCCTAAGTTCGGAGTGGCCGATGGGGGTTGATACATAATCGACCGACCACTGTTGCTTGTCGTTGGGGGCTCGACGTTGGCAGCCTGCAAATTAAGAGTGAGAGATGATTGGAGATGATGATTAAGGCTTACGGGTGTTACCTCCTCATCGGATTCGATGTACTCGGCATCGAGGCGGGAATAGTAGTAGGTGGCCGCTAAGCTGAATAGATGTTTCTTCCATTCTGACCACCATCGGACGAAAAGCTTTGTATTGGCAGTGCAAACATTCACCTCGGTGGCGGCGCCTAGAAGAAGGGATTCTGTTAAAGTCCGCATCCGATCATACTCTAGGGCGTTGTTGACGTTGCCCCGGGCCTGAAGTTTGTCGATGAAGAATAGGCCGATCGGAAGTTGACCAAGACCAAGCTGACGGGAGCCGACCGATGGATGGTAGAACTCATATGATGGTTGCGATCGGCCTAGAGAAAAGCCAGTTGGCAGCAGACAAGGGGTAATGGCCGATAGGAATATGGTCTTTGACTCATCATTTTCCAAAGCGTTAAGTGGGTCGAAGTTGGAAGGCATCTCGAATGATGATGCATCATTGTATGCAAACCAGAGAGTGGCCTCCTTGGTAAAACCGTAATAGAACCCCTCGAACCATTGGCTAAGTCCAGCAGGTGTTATCTTGCCACCAGAAAGAGCCGATGCAGCTTCGCCCATGGAGATACATCGGCGGTAAATGGGATCCTGGTCTTCTGTATGATCGGCTGGAAAGGATTGGTTGAGAAAAGAGGTCCCAAAGAAGGCCTTGGAGGTGTAGACGTTGAGCCAGAGTTGCACAAACCACCAAGGACCCCCGATATGGCCGATGGGCTGGCCGGTCGATAGCTTGGTCACTACTTGGTGAAGCAGCTGATACGTAGCGCCAAGGAGGTATTGCCCCAAGGGGATCTGTTTCTGATCGGCCAAGCACTCTGCTAGACATTGCATGTTGATTGTTGGGCCGAGGGTTGCACCGCCGAAGACAAACCGTTCCAGCCACAGGTTCAAAAAGGCGACATGTTCCCGATTGTCGACTGGTCCAGTTCCCTTGTTGTGGATTGATATATACCTGGACCAGCCACCAATGTTCTTCGCTTGAAGCCGATGAGTGGGTTTGAACCGGAGCTTGGAGGGATTGATGTAACTGGTCGTATCAAGGCAGGTGAGCATAGTCACATCCAGCAAGGTGGGAGTCATCGGCCCGTGCCCAAACATAAATGCGTTAAGGGCGTCGGACCAGAAATATGAAGCCGATGCAAGCAGAGGTTCATTCCTTTCCATATCGGCTAGAGAGAGATTGATGCAGTGGCCGATATGTGATTCTTCCCAAAGGGTTCTCTTCGCGGCCGATACTCTGATATACCAATCCCTCCACCCAGGCAGCTTGCTCGGCCATGACCTGAAGCTATTGGTCCAGTCACTGACTAGCATGGCAGAGTTCTTGAAAGGAATACGTTGGGTCTCGGCGCTTATAAAGTCTGTGGGATCTTCGCTACCCATGGGGCCATGGTAGAAAAAGTTCGGGTAATCGGCGGCCGGGATCAAGATCTGGTCTCTCAGGTGCTACAGTAAATAAGAACATGACGAAGAACAGGTAAAGAACATGGCAGATTGGGTGCATCTAGGCTACGAAATCGGGGAAAAATAATCGGGCAGGAAGATTACCTCAGGGACTGCGGATGCTGATGCCATCGCGAGAGAGGAAGAAGATGCAAGAATCAACGGCCGAAGAAAAGGGCTACGACGGTTCGTCTGGGTTCGCTGGAGCTTGTCAAAGTTTTGGAAGATGAAGCGGTGGTGCTCTGGTAATGTGAAAGCGTAAAAAAGGGCTAGGGAGATGAAGCGTTTTATAGAGATATGATGACCGGGCGGGAATCGAGGCTGTTGGCACTGTTTCAAACAATTATGGCAAGTGGGCTACCTTGGGCTGCCTCGGTATAGAAGAAATCTAAAGGCCCAAAACGAAAGAATTTCGAAGTCCTATAAAAGAACTCCGAAATTGGGGGGCATGTGTTAACGCCAAAATTTGGTAAGGCCCTGTATCAGATTCGGTCAAGAAGAAATTGCAGATAGCTGATGGGAGTTGATCCAGAAGGGACCAAATTCGGGAAAGAGCCGTGAAGACCGCAGTATGGTAGTTATTTACCGTGTCTACTATTTAGGCAGCGTTAGTTTTTATCTTTAGGAAACCTGATTTCGTGTCTGATCAGGTCTTATTAATGTTTCCTGTTGTAATTAGGAAATCATGTACCGTGTCCAATAAGGACTCATGTCAACTCGGGGTATAAATATGTATGCCTGGGTGCTTTGTAATCTATCTACATCAATCGATCAATACAAATTCGGCGCATCGCCACCCTTTCGATGGGTTCTTGCTTCTCGAGCCGGGCTGCATCGGTTAAGTTCGACCTCCTACGAGAGGGTAAGTCTCATCACCCCGGCTACCTACGAGAGGCGTGCGTAGATCGTATCGGCTTACTGGGAGCGGTTTATCCACAGTTTGTGCTGCATCGGTTGGGTCCGACCTACTAAACTGCTAGCGATAAATCGTTCCTGCTAGGTTGATACTTTGTGCGCAAGCGTCTTATCGAGGTGCATAGCCGATAAGTTATCATAGTTCATCACGATCGCATTAGATCCATCGGCCTATCGAGGTCTTGTTATTGTCACCAGTCTGTGCTGCAACGGTTGGGTCCGATCTACTAGACTGTTAATAATAACTTTACTCTTAATAAGCCGATGGGTTTTGTGCGATGTTTTATCGGAGTGCTTAGCCGATAAGTTATCCTTTAAATACAACCGATTATACTGCTTGCTTTGTTATGCATTCTTGCCCGCATTACTATTACGATCGGCTAGAGGCTAGCCGATTAGTTTACTCTGCCGATCCGAACGCGAGCACAGGTAGGTTCCCGGGCACGAGCTCAGGTAAGTTCCCGGGCATGATCAGCAGGCGAGGACCCGGGCGCGGGTACAAGCGAGGACCTAGGCACGGGCGGCAGGCAAGGATCCGGGCGCGGGCACGAGCAAGGGCCCGGGTAGAGGCGCGGGCGGTGCTACGCGAATAATCACCATTACAATCGGCTGGAGTTTATTTAATCTAGTTATTTATGCATTCTGCTTATTTATTTTATCAGTTTACAGCCGATTTTGAGCATCCCTTTGTTGATCGGCTAGTTTAATATTTGTTTATTATTATGCTACTGCTCACGCCATCATCGGCTTCCAGTCGATGTATAAGTGCTACAGTTCAAATCGGCCATCGGCCGATGAGATGAGTCCAGGTCGGCTTCCAGCCGATTGGCTCATGAATTTAATATTTTCTCTCCTTGTCAATTGCAGGGTCAAATTGACTGGCACGCCTACGAACCTCAAGATTTTAGGACCTGCACTGGAGTGAAGCAAATCTCCGAGGCCTTCGCGTGTCTCCAAGGCGCCGGACGACCCCGGCGGTTTTCGGCGTCAACACCTGCCACCACCGTGCCCTGCCCCGGCCCCGCGCGTCCCCTCGGCCTCGGCCCGCAGCTGCGCCGCCGCCTAGCCACGGCCCATGCAGACCATGCGCTGCCTCCGCCGCCAAAATCGGTGCCGCCCCACCATATAAGCCGCCGCCCCTCCGTCTGCATGCCCTAAGCCGCGCCTTTACGCCCTAGCCGCCGCCGCCTATGAGCCGCCACCCTGCTCTCCTCCTTAGCCAGTGCCTCCCCTACTCCAGTGCCGCCATTGCACAGCTGCTCCCCTGTCGCCGCCGCTAGGCGCCGCTGACGAGGTCACCGCCCCTGTGCCCCATCGGCCCCGCCGCTTGGTCGCTGCCGCCGCCGTCGTCGTCTTCGATCCCCGCTGCCGGTGAGCTCCAGACCCACTGCTATCTACTTCAAACCGGAGCCCGGCTTCCCTTCTTCGCTCCTCTGGCTCGCTGTTGTCTGCTGCTATCGGTACGTCACCGCCTGCCGCGCCGTCCCGTGCCGGTCACTGCCCTGCCTGCCGGACGTCGCTGTGGCCGCCGTCGGACACCATCCCACCAGCGCCGGCACCATGGAGGCAGAGAGTTCGCTCCCCTGTATTGCGAGCCATGTGGGGCTCGGCGCACCCCTCCCTCACCAGTGTTTGACATGTGGGCCCGTCAGTTTCATCCTTCCCCGAGAATGACAGATGGACCCATGTGTTAACTCCAAGTCAATCTCAAACGTAGATGCACCTAGAACCAATCCAGTCCGTCCGATCCACTTTAAACTCTAGATGAAACCCTAACCGTCGATCTCCTCGGGTTAGATCTCAACCGTTGGATTACTGTACTCTAGTCATCTTCCACCTCAGCCCTAATCGCCTCGTCATCAATCCTTATCAACCGCCTCCTCATCCTTTTGCTCACGTGGCCTTCCACCTTAGGAGTCCACCAACAGCCCATCTCTGTGGTCCCTGGACCTAGTCCATGTGTGCTAGCCTCTGACAGTGGGTCCCATCCATTTAATCCTTCCGAAATAATTCCTTTATTTATTAATTTCTTGAGGGAATATTTTGGGAATATTCTTTTTCTAATTTCTATCGGATTTTCTAAATTCAATCTTCCGGAAGTCATATCTTTTCCGTCCGAACTCTGATTCGACCCGTTCTTCTTTCTAAATTCATCTAAAATCATGATCTAACTGTATATGTACTGTTTATTTGAAGTTTCTTAGGGTTTTCTCATTTTACATGTAGTTAGCCGTTTCGGCCAATTCGGAAGATCACGAAGTTTGCAGAAAAGTTCAGAAGGCTTATTGAAGACGTTTTCTATTGCAAGGCAAGTCACACGACAATCTCCTTGAGCATGTTGATCCCATTTGTGAAATTTATTTTATTTTAAAGTTATTGCATGAAATGTTTTGGAACGACATTATAGGGGTATTTATTTATTATCCAATATCCATTGATAATTATGGCCATTTTGATGTTGATATCTATACCTTGATACCCTAGGTGATTAATGTTGACTAGCTGGATGTTAGATTATTTATGATTTTCTTAGCCATGCCTAGAAATTATGGAGTCATTTTATGTGGGGAAACTACTATTCACTTCTAATTAATTAATGATTAATGGCAATAGTTTCATGACAGTGGTCGTGGCTGGTTAATTGACCGTGCCAACTAAAACTTGACTGAATGGTGGGTTGTGAGCGCTAGGATTGTGAATGTTGCTAGCGGTGCTCATAACAATTAAGGACCGGTTCACGGACTACTTGTTGCGAAGCAACACCCGTGCTAACCACAAGCCAGAATGGGTAATGGCGGGAACCAAAGTGTAGTTCGTTTAACCAAAGGCCCCACGATATGTTGTGGCTGTGTCAATAAGACCACCATGGCTGCGTCAATAAGTCCATGTCTTGGGCATTGGGCCATCTCCCTGTCGAGGAACCTAATCAACCCTACCGGAGACTGGTGGTCCAGCGGGTGGCTCTCTTATTGTGTGGGTTATATAGAGGGTCTTGTCACAACTCCTTTCCGAGATACCGTGGTGGTATTAAAGCGCACAGTGATATGTTGTGGAGTTGTGTCTTGTGGGTAAATTGGTACATCTTTGCCCAAAGTAAAACTATTCGAATAGTCGTGCCCATAGTCAATGGGCGGGCCTAGCAATGTTTTCTATGATTAGTTCCACACTACTTGTTAATGATAATAAATGTTAGAACGTGATAGCTCTAGTATGAAGGGTTATGGTTTGGGCCTGAACTACATTGGAGCATTGTTCAGTGGTTGATTCAATATTGATTAATGATTAAACTATATAGTTTTTCAATGCTTTTAAATACAAATGTTGTAAATGCTGTTTTACGCAAATAAACCATACTATGCCTTTCCTTTGGATTCCAGTTGTATTATGTTGCATTCCCTAGTGTGGCTTGTTGAGTACGGTGGGTGGTACTCAGTCTTGCATTACTACAATCATCAGAGTGAATCTTAGCGAGGAGGAGAAGTTGGTGTTTGGCTTATACCCCAGTTGAGCTGCCTGTGGCTTGGTGCTGAAGCTACGCTAGGTGTTTCATTCCGCTGCTGTTTTCTTCTGTGTGAGGACGAAGTGCCTTTTTTGTAAGTATTTATCGTTTATCGTTTTTGGTTATGTTTATCAAATTGTCGGTTTGTGTACCTCAGTTGATTTCTGGACAAGGATTTATTGCACAAATTAGCTTTGGAAATTCTGATGAATTTTTGAGCGTGACAAACAGCGAACTAAAGCAATATGTAATGGCAGTCAACAAAACACCACTATGATAACAGTACCTATAGCCGCCATAATACCTTGATAGGAATCAACTTACTATCTATTGGGTGCTAATTGATTCTTATGCCCCTATATCTAGGATCTTGTTCAAAGGCATTACATTACACTTGTGCTGGCCAGCAACATAATTCTTATTTTAAATTAAGTCATAAGCCTTTGATATGTGGATCCATGAGCATTAACTTAACACTATTATGCTTAGTTCTTAATTTGTTCCTAGGACCTATCTTTCACACTTCATGTCAAGGTGTTTGGCAGAAAACACATGATGTTGTTACTAGAATAGGACACCACGGTCTTAATATTGCGCTATTCATTATCGCAATAATTGAGTGGTTTAGAAGAGCCGTCTACCACTCTTAGTTCCAAAAATATTCACAAGTCATACACCTGCTCAAACATCCTGCTCAAACATCCTATCATATATCACAATCTTAATTTGCAATGTCGACTATGCAATGGAATAATATTTGGAGCCATTTATCATGGTTTTGCTTCTAATGCAAGGATGAGAACATAATGTGGATACCATCCACACATCCTTGAAAATTAATGTCTAAGTAACTTAACTCACTAGACTTCTTAAATATGAATGTGTGATCATGAGTGTCCTACAAATAATGCAAGATATTCTAATAAGCTTATAGTGATTCTAATTTTGAACATAACTTAAATCTACCAAAATTCCCGATACATAATGCCAAATCTGTACGCATCCAGACTTAACACTTATAAGGCTTGTGACAGCTGAAGCACAAGGAATCATCTTTATATTATCTTATGCTAATTGATTCCCCTTAACTAATAGAGCAAGTATGACAAAACCAACTTAAACCTTAACCTAATTTTTTTTCATATGTATGAATTCGATAATAAGTCTAGTACTCCTTTAGACTTAAACTTAAGAACAATCCCTTTGTTTGATGCATCACATACCTATGTGCTAGCTAAGGGGTCATTAGGCATGTAGAGTACTAGTACAGCTAATTCACGTTTGCAATCTTTATGTACCTTGCCTTCCACAACCAATATCTTAGGTTGTCTTGTGCACACAAACTTATGCAAGTGGACATTAAGTATTGCAAAATAAAGATTCATCTATTAGATCAACTAGTGTCATGATAACCTAAAATAAAATGGTCTAAATAAGCGAGTCTCTCTAACAGGCGAGGAAAAATTATCAGTCTTAGTTCCCTTCTTTCTTATGAAAAAACTCCTTTCCATAAGTTTTATCTTGAATATCTTAATATTCTATCTAGAATCTGGCTTATTTATGTAGATGTATCTATACGATCTTATTACTCTTTTAGGAATTTCTAATTAATTTTGGACATCACTAATGCTCACAAATAAATACTTTATGTTATTATAGACCACTTAAATGAGGCAAAATGATCATACATAATGGAGCTCCCACAAAATTCGTCATTCTCTAAAGACATGTCTAATTTATTTAACTGGGCAACAGTAGTATCTCCATAGAGAATAGAAATTTGCATAAGACCCGGAAAAATTATCGATAGAGAACATAATAAAATTGTCCATATAGAACATCATAAATGGTAAATATATCTCCCCTAATATCCTCCTCCCTTGACCAAATGCACCATTTAACGTTATGCTGATTTTCTGATTCAGTTTTGAATTTTATAGTGCTTCTCAACGGTCACTAATGAGAGGAACATAAAGCATAATGGAAGAAAACATTAAAAACTTTAGAGTTAGTGAAAACTTAGAGAAACTTATGAGATTTTCCCTTATATTCCTCAGTGAATTTTAAGCATTATATAAGAAATGAAATACCTCTAACTTAATGGGACAAAGTAACGCATGAATTATCCAACGCATTATTTCATCTCTAAGAGACACATCATTATTACGCATTATTTCATGTCTAACGTAATGAGACGCATCATTCTCCCATTTGAAATGTGGCTTGAGCAATAATGTCACAATTTTGATGAGGTCTCATTATCATTTAATACACAACGTTATAGGCATTCAACACAAAATCATAAATAGAGAGCAAACAAATTATTTCTCGCTCAAAGATGAGACTCACAACTTTATTATTGAATTCAATATAATATCCCTTATTATCAAATCCAATATTGTAGCCATACTCATAGACGGAAACAAGGATCCTAAATGTAAATAACATGACATAATGAAGTAATAAATAAGGTTCTTCCTAGACTAAGAAAAGATCAACGACCGCCTCCACATTATGCTCATTCCCATTCAGCTGGCTTTTCTCCCCTTTTACCATGATCCTCGTAGAAGGCAATTCTTGTATTGAATAAGTGCAGCACATAATTGCACCTAAGTCAATTCACCAAGAATTAAGGGCATAAGATTATATAAATACATCATTATTATGAGTAATATTGCAACTAATAACATTACCCTTCTTAGAAAGCCATTTCTTGAAGCCTTCACATTCCTTCTGCACATGCCCAGACTTGTGGCAGAACATGCAGATGATTGTGGCACTTGACTTAAGCATGGATATAGTAGGTGCTTTTCCTTTCCCCTCAGACCTGATAGAGGAAGCCTCAAGCTACTCATTGGCCTCATTAGTGTGGTTCTCATCAGCCTTTTCAGATTCAGCAAGGCGAGCTTGTTTATTCTGCTTTTTGGCCTTCTGATGCTCTTCCTTCTCAACAGAGTGATTTATGAGCTCAGTAATTGACCACTTATCCTCCTAAGCATTATAGTTTACCTTGAAGGAATCATAATTAGGCGGTAATAAATTCATAATGAGATGGACAAGAAAACCATCAAAAATGGCAATGTCCATACCCCTTAGTTGCTCAACCATGTTGGTCAATGATATTATGTGTGCTCTCATACCACTTTTTACCATCATAGCGGGATGTGAGAAAACTTATGAGAACGCTTGATTGAGTGTTGGAGGAGCCCTTAAAGTTTTGCTCCACATTAGCCATATATCCCCTAGCGGTTGCAGTATCAGGAACACCACCTCTAATGCTAGGAGAAATGGAGTTCTTGATTATCATCAGGCTCATGCGGTTGGCCTTCTCTCATGTTTCCGCCCTTTTCTTATAAGCCCGTTTTAACATCAGGGGCTGCATCAATAGGGAAAGCAACAGGAGCGTCCTCATGCATGACAACATCATAATTGAGTAGCCCAAGAGTGATTTGCACCTTCTCCTTCCATTCCAGAAAGTTAGCGCCATTAAGTTGCTCAATGTTGCTTATTTGAGCCATAACATCATTCGGAGTTAACATTTAATGACAAATTACATTAATAAAGAATAATAAATATGGACAATTAACCCTACGTTGGTCTGGTTAATTATGCACATAAAAGTTTTACTCCATAAAGAAACTTAAATGGAGTAAAACAACATCATTATCATTAGGCAAAGCGCATTAATTGTACATATAAATAAACAAGAATTTTACTCCATGACACCACTTATGCATAAATGAGGCAAAGGTCAAGAAACTAATGTGCGTAAATATAAGGTTTTACTTTATAATACCGTTGGGCCAAAATAGAGTAAAACAACATGATTTAAATAATATACTTAATTATGCACATAAATGAAATTCTACTTCATAATATCTGTGGAGGCCATGGCCCCAGGTACCTCATAAGAAGCATTAGAGCCACTCGGACATAGGATATGCGTAACCTTGTAATTAGGGATACAATAGGACTCAGCATACATTACCTTGTACGACAAGGAAAGGATATAGTCCTAGTCGGGCACGTTGTATTCCCAGAAGGAAATCCCTCGGTCGGAGTCCGACTGGGATTCCTATCCTGTAACCCTGTCCCCCGGTATATAAGGGGAGGCAGGGCACCCCCTGAGGGCAGAGTATCATAGCACAGACAATCTCACCAGAGAAACCTCAAAGGTAATACACAACAACTGGACGTAGGGTATTACCTCATCTCGAGGGTCTAAACCAGTATAAATTGTTTCGTGTTCCTTTGCAATCCATCAAGTTTAGATCTCACGAATAGCCCTATATTCTTATTGCCGATACAAAACATCGACAGTTGGCGCGCCAAGTAGGGGTATCGGCGAGATCATCTTCGACAAGCCTGATGGATCCCATCATCGGAGTTGACGGCATCAACTTCTTCCCCGGGCAAACAATCAGCTTCGGGAGCCTCGACTTCATTGCCGACAAATTTGGCAACCTCACCCTGTCCGACTCGGATCCGATCCGATCGGCCAGGGACCAAACCGACTCTGCATCGGTCGGCCTACGTAACGCTGCAGCAATCTTCAACGACATGCTGCGGCGATCTCCAACATGCCCGAGTCTAGAGATAACTCTTTCTTTCGGTTCGACTCGGACTTGGCCTCGAGCCAGCCGAGATCAGGCTAAGAAAGGAGGAGATCGTCAATCTCCCGTTCGGACTCAGCGACGCTGCAAATTTCTTCAATCAGCATCTGATGCGGCAAACTCGATCCCCTGGAGTTCAACTCGGATACCGCCTAGAGCCGCTCGAGATTGGATCTAGGGAGGTCAGAGTCGTCATCACCCCCATCAACTACTCTGATTTCGACTCTAAGTCGGACAGCAGTTCGGCAATCTTTTCTCCACTACGTGAAGTCTTCATGGCATCCAAGGGCTCAACTCCTACACAGGAAGCACGCTGACTACGCGATTAACAAGAGAAAGAGGCCCGTTGACTGCGTGAACAGCAGGAGGAAGACGCAAGACGCTTGCAGGCCGAGCGTGATGCTCGCAACGACAATCTACGCAAGGCTGCGTGGACTGCTCAATAGCAAATCCTCTAAACCCAAGTCGGCGGCCATGACGTTTTCATAACTCCTCAACAAAACGTTGTGGCCGCTACAACTCAGCTGGACACACTGCAGTTTGGGCCTGATCATCAGGCCACCCTGATGATAGCAAGGATTAAAGCCATGATCACCGTTGCTGCATGTCAGCAGCGTCAACAGTCGGGTGACACTCTCATACTAACCAACAGGTCGGCTTCTCCAACGGCGGTCTCATCTGCCTCAACACGACGCCAAGCGGCCAGCTCCAGTTAGCTGCACACGGAGTCACGCCACACGTCACTCGGCAACCACAATAATGACCGGCAGTGCCAACATCAAAACGACCGTTGGGACAACTAGGATCTCTGAGGCCGACTATGATGTGATCTCCAGCGAGACATCAAAGCACAGCGTTGGGAACGCGAGGAGGACGAGTGTCGCTGACTGGAAGACGAGAATGAGCGCTTCGGCCTCCACCACGAGCAGTTTCACTGCTGTAGTCGGAGTCAAAGTCCTCACACAGATGAAGGTGTACTAGCCTTCACCCACGAGCTACAACAAGTCGATTGGAATTGAAAAATACGACGGGAAGACCAACCCCGAGTCCTGGCTCATAGTTTACACTCTAGCGATCCAAGTAGTTGGAGGAGATCACAAGGCCATGGCTAACTACCTCCAAGTTGCTCTAGCCGACTCGGCGAGGACATGGATAACAAGACTTCCTAAGAGATCAATCGGCTCCTGGGGAGAACTCCGGGAACACTTCATCGCCAACTTCCAAGGAATATACGAGAGGCCATCTTTCGAGTACGATCTGTATCAGTTGCATCAAAGGAAGAACGAGTCTCTTCGTGATTTTATCAAGAGGTTTTCTGAGAAGAGGAATTCAATCCCAAAGATCAAGGACGAGATCGTCATCGCCGCCTTCCGTAAGGAAGTTAGAGACACCTCATTCATTCCCAAGTTTACTCGGAAACCTCCCTCTTCTGTCAAGGCTCTTTTTGACATGGCAAAGAAATACGTCGACTCAACCAACGCAGTCACTGAGGCCCTGGACGAAAAGAAGGAGTTGCGGCAGAAGGACAAAAAAGACAACGACGAGCCAGCACAGAATAAGTCCAACAACCGCAGGTACTAGTCGGACAACGTGGTGGCTGCCGTGGAGCGTACTCGGCCGCGACCCCCGAGGATAGACGAGTACCAAAAAGTGATGAACGGGCCATGCCCCTTCCATCCAAAGGGCAAGCACACGGCTAAGGACTGCTTGCTCAAGAAGTTTGCTTCCGAACAGACTTTAACATCTGGCAGCAATAAAGACAAGAACAAGCCAAATTCGGGTGCAGCCGGTGACTACGAAGATCCCCAGGCTAAGCTCAACCACATCTTTGGAGGGCCGATTGCATACGAGTCCAAGAGGAAGCAGAAGCTCACAGCACGCCAAGTCAACTCGGTCTCAGTAGACGCCCCCCAGTACTTGCGTTGGTCAGAAACGCCAATCACGTTTGACCACGCGGATCACCTGATCGGGTTACTCATCCAGGACATTACCCACTCATTCTGGACCCGGTCATCAGAAGCATCGAACTGAAGAAGGTTCTCATGGATGGAGGAAGCGCTCTCAACATTTTGTTTGCCAAGACGCTCAACGTGATGAAGATTCCTCGTTCCGAGCTATGGCCGAGTACAACACCCTTCCACGGGGTAATCCGCGGCCTGTCTTCCACCCCACTCGGACAGATAACTCTGCCAGTCACTTTTGGCACGCGGGATAATTTCCGTACAAAGAATATCTGCTTCGAGGTTGCCAACTTCAAGACCGCATATCACGCGATACTCGGAGGGCCAGCACTAGCCAAGTTCATGGCAATGCCGCATTATACATACATGATGCTCAAGATGCCAGGACTAGCCGGAGTGCTTTCTCTTCGCAGCGATGTCAAGCAAGCCTTCACCTACGACAAGGAGAGCTGCGAGCTGGCCCAATCTCAAGAAGCAGCAGTCGGGCACAACAACATCCGACTAGCCGCTACAACAGCAAGCGAGGACGATCAAGCTCTGGCAAGAAAAGCAGCCAAGTAGGGAATTTCAGCGGACTCTAAAACAAAAAAGATCTCCCTAGACCCTTCTGACCCCTACAAAACTGATCTTGTCGGGACCAGACTCGACCTCAAATAGGAAGACAAGCTCGTCACCTTCCTCTAGGCGAACAAGGATATCTTTGCTTAGAAACCTTTCGACATGCCTGGTGTACCAAGGGAGGTGATTGAGCATTACCTCAATGTCAAGCCGGACGCCAAGCCAGTCAAACAACGATTGCGGCGCTTCGCACAGGACCGCAAAGATGCTATTCGAGAGGAGATAACCAAGCTCCTTGCAGCCAGGTTCATCAAAGAGGTCTATCACTCGGATTGGCTAGCAAACCCAGTCTTGGTCTGGATGAAGAATGGTAAATGGCGCATGTGCGTTGACTACACCGACTTAAATAAGGCGTGCCCCAAAGACCCATTTGGTCTACCCAGAATAGATCAGGTGGTGGATTCAACTGCGAGGTGCGAACTTCTCAGCTTTTTTGACTGTTACTTGGGATATCACCAAACAGCTTGAAGGAGGAGGACTGCCTAAAGACTTCTTTCATTACGCCGTTTGGGGTATACTGCTATGTCACTATGCCATTATGGTTGAAAAACGTTGGATTAACGTATCAACTAGCAATTCAGTGGTGTTTACACACTCAACTTGGGCGAAACATGGAGGCTCCGCATTGCCATATCACACGGCATCCACTGACTGGTCGTACACGGGGATTCTCAACTTGTGGTCAACCAAGTCATGAAAGACTGGACATTTCTTGTCCCTAAGCTTATCAACTGATCCCCTCAGCCATGTTTCCCTCTCTTGGCTAGTCCGCTCCAGGTTCTCCTTGGCTACCTGGAGCTGGCGCAGTTGTTGGAGCTAAGGGGCGAGCTCGGTCAAGACCTTATTCATCTTCTTTGAGCAATCGATGATCTTCTGCTCAGAACAAACCAGAGGAAATCAGAGTCAAATGGCAGAATACCAGATCAACAGAAACTGTCTAGTACCCAACATGGTGAGATTAGCTACATACCTAGACTCCCTTGGACACAGTGATTGCAGCATGTATGAGATTTCTGTGCTTCCTCAATGCTACTTCCTTGTCGTGCTCGTAGCTCTTTGCAACTCCCTCGGGGGTGATTGTCATGCCTAGAATTTCCATCCAAAATTCTGGAGTTTTATTGTGTATACATCCTCGTCCAAGAATCAATCGAGGCACACATAACATAGTTGATAACAAAGTAATTGTTTATATAACAAAATTATTTATTACAGAGGCGAATGGTGCCTCTCAAAACAATAAAGTTCTAACAGCGAAAAATAAACCAAAACAGCGCGACGAAACCCACTCCACGAGCTTGATCGGGACTCCCACTTAATCCTCCAAGTAGTCCTCCTCGCTGAAGTATTCTTCTGAATGATGATTGTTGATTGCAAGGTGAATACATGAAATACTCCACAAGCCACACAACAAATATGTAAGTGCACAGAGTAACAAAGGTTGACATAATATGGCTCAATTTGCATAACAAAGTTTAAATAAAACATTTAAGAGGGTAATAAAGCATTAATTATTAAGTAAAATTGATCAACACTATACCGCTCACCGAAAACGGTATAGGCCCAACCACTCCAACCTGGAGCTAAACATATTCCACCATTCAATATTCAAGTCTGAGTAATGTGGGACTAATCACAGAAAACATTGCTAGACCCGCCCTTAACTATGGGCACGGCAATTCGAATAGTTTTACTCTGGCCAAAGGTGTACCAATTTACCCACAAGACACAACTCCACAACACATCACTGTGCGCCTTAATACCACCATAGTATCTCGGAAAGGAATTGTGACAAGACCCTCCATGTAAACCGCACAACAAGAGAGCCACCCGTTGGACCACCAGTCTCCAGTAGGGTTGATCAGGTTCCTCGACAGGGAGACGGTCCAACATCCAAGACATGGACTTATTGACGCAAACATGGTGGTCTTATTGACACAGCTACAACACACCGTGGGGCCTCCGATTGAACAAACTACACTTTGGTTCCCCCCATTACCCATTCTGGCTTGTGGTTAGCACGAGTGTTGCTTCGCAACAAGTAGTCCGTGAACCGGTCCTTAACTATCACGAGCACCACTAGCAACATTCACAACCCTGGTGCTCACAACCCACCTTTTAATCAAGTTTTAGTGGACCATTAAATTATCCTCACACGACGACAGTCGTAAATGGAATCATCATTTCATGTGAACTAAATATTATAGTCGAAGTTAATGTTACAGCCCAGAAGTTATTCTATACTTTGGTAAGCAGGGCTAAGCAGAGTCCTAGAATTATTCTAGCTAACCAGTAAATAAAGCTAGCTAGTCACAATTATCCTATAGGTACAATGTCTGGTAATCAAGTCAAAGGGGCCATAAACAAGGATTAGGGTTTTCCTTTACCGATGACATTCCAAAATAAATACAAAGTTGAAAGGAAATATAGCTTTAAACATAGGAACAATATGCTCAACAGTTCTGAGGAATCTGTGTGACTTGCCTTGCTGCTCCTCACAAACCTCGGAACTCTCCTCGAGAAACTGTGGCTCTTCCTGAACGTTGGCAACTAAAGGTAATAAATAAAAACAAGCAAAACAGTACATCAACACACATGAAAAGTGAAATATTATATTTTTAATGGGTAGATATTGATTTTTAAAGAATTTTGCAAGTTGAATCACCCCAAATGGAGTTAGGATGAATTAGTTATGAATTTTTGAAGTTTAACCCCTTTTAAAAACTTTTAAAAGAGTTAAACCGATTTATTGTGTCATTAGTGAATTAATTTAATTCGGGCAAAGGCTTATGACATAAGCACAGGAGAGAGAGAGGTGTGGGCCGGCGGCTGACAAGCGGGACCCACAAGATAGAGAGAGAAAAGGGCTTGGCTCTACGGTAGACGAGGTCTATCGAGGTCCACAGGGGCTTCAACGGTGTAGATTTAATGAGTTTTGATCAGACAGCTCCGATTAGATCAGGGTTTTAAGAGGGATCGGAGGGCTTAGATCTAATCCTACTCAGATCGGACGGCTTAGATTACACAAGGCGATCAATGGCTTGGATTAGATCCAAGCGGATTTCAGCTGGCGCCTACGCGGCAGCCACGTTGACGGCCGAGTCAGCACGGTGACGGCAGCGACACGGGGACCAATGGTCGCCGGTCATCGGCGACACGCGGTGAGGACGGGAATAGATAGAGGAGATCACGGCGATGCTTACCGAGGGCAGAACGGCGAGGATTGGCGGCGAGAGCGACCGGCGATGAACTTTTAGCGGCGGTGGTCTTCGTGTTCCTGATGGCAACAGGGCTCCGGCGATCTCCGGTGGTCCAAAGGTGGTGGCCAAGCTTCCTTGGGCTCCGACGAAGCTCACAGAGGCGACGGCGAGCTCTAATGGTGACCGCAGCGGCGGCGACACGCGACCGGGGCTCGGCGGCGGTGGCGGCGGAGCGAGCTCGGGATGAGGGGAGGCGGCTAGGGCTAGCTAGGGCTCAAACTCGTGCACGGAATAGCTCCTAGGGGTCTTGGGCTTGCTATTTAAGGCGGAGAGGGGTGGAGTCCAGCTCGGGTTCGGTGAGATACGTGGCGGCAATGGATTAGGGATAAGGTTCCAAAACGGGAAGCTTCAGGTCTCCTCAACCGACAGCGTTGGGGCTCCGGTTTCTTGGGGATAAGGTAGAGGAGGATTGGGGCTCCATTTCTCCTCAACCAATTGGACGAGATCGGGGCCGAGACACGCGGATTTGGTGCGGATTCGGTGGCGACGGAGCTCGGGAGCGGCTCGGACTCCGTGGCAGGAGGTTGAAGACGACCAACAAGTAGGGCCCACCTGTCGGCGAGGCACGAGCGACGCGGCGGCCCCAGGCCGTGGACTGAGCGCGCGCGTGGAGAGGGATTAAGTGCATAGTAACAGGCTGAAATCAGCCCAAGTGCACAGGAGGGGGGTTTTAACACTTTTCCTTTTGTTTTAATGTTGTAAACACTATTTAATTCACCAAAAATACTTCCCTTAATCAAATAAATCCCAGAAAATTTCAGAAAATAGATGATTAAGCAAAGAGTTTTATAAAATTGTTTCCAAGCCCATTTTGCTTTAGATTTTTCTCTGATTTTATTATTTTCACTCCTTGAGGCTTTTAATTTAATTTCAAAAATTCTTTTCTTCACAATATTTTTTTTATATGGGATAAATTCAGGGTCATCTCTGACATCAACCGTTCTTTGATCGCGGTCATCTCTGACATCAACCGTTCTTTGATCGTGGTCTTGCCCTCCGTTCTTCAGATTTCGTTCGCCAACTTCTGTCTTTCTATCAAATAGAGTTGGTGAATCTGAATCCCATTTCTATCCTGCACATCTCCATCTTTGCCACTTTGTGCGAAGCCTTTCTAGGGGTTAAGCCCCATTTCAATCTTTTTGTTACTTGTTCCACATAAAGCCCCAGCCATGCAAGAACAAGATCCAAACCATTGGGGGGCTAGTCTCCAACTTAGGAATGAGATGAAGAAAACTTATCTCAACGTTTCTTTGAAAACCTCCCTCAAGGGCTGGCATAGAGAATGGTTCTATTGTTCTAATCTCGAACCTTCTCTGCCCCCTTTCACTGGTTCTCCACCAACAGTTCTGCCCAACTGGTCTTCAGTTCCAAATTATGAACAAATGGGACAAGTATACCAATTGATGGAGAAAATCGACCTCCTGAACAGCTCGGAGCTGATTGGTCCTTGGGTGGTGAGGTGCTTCCTGAATCGCCGCACTAGACCTCTGAAGGCCAGGAGCCACTTTGGCTGGGACTACCAAGGCAAGGATGATCCCAGCCGTGAGTACCCAGACATAGCCGACAAGAACAAGGTTACTGATACCCTGCTCAGCTTCTTTGTCAATGGGGTAGTAGAGACTGAGGATCAAGAACGTGCCCCCTTGCCTTATAGCCAGACCAGGCCTCGGCCACAGGTAATCTTGAAAGATTGATATTAGATTGTTATCCTTCTATGATGAATGTCTATGGATTTCTGTCTTGGATTGTTCTGCAATGCATGATGTATATTGTCGAAATACTTGCAAGACTGTGTGGAGTTTGATAATGACTCCCAAATTCAGCCGGCTACCAAATCGAAGAAGCGGCCAGCCAGCCCTTCTACCACCCAACCTAGCTCTAAGAGGGCTGGGAAGAAGCCAATTGAAGATCCGAGCAAGAAGAAAACAAGCATGCCGCGTGCAGCACCAGGGAGCCTGAAGATCAAGGATCCTGTCAGTTTAGCACCTAGGCTGCCAAGCCCAAGACCAGTGTCTCCAAGCCCAAGGCCAGTGCCGCCAAGCTCAAGGCCAGCAACGTCGAGTGCCTCGACACCCCAGTCGACTGCATCAGGAACAGAGCCAACTGGGGCCAAATCTCCACCATCGACTGCCGCGCCGATTGGCCCGACAGCCAGCAGCTCTCCACTGCCGAGCAGGCTATCAAGCCCCTCGCTGACATCTTTTGGAGCTCCCCTGTGGAAGTTCAAAACTTCCAAAAGGTAAGTTGTCTTCAATTCTCTAAGAATCTTCAATGATGTGGTAGTGTCTTGATATTCGACATATTGTGCAAGAAGCGAGTTGACATAGATCCCAAGGGGACTATGACACTAGCTCTTGCCACCGAGCCCATCCCAGCCGAGCCAGAACTAGTAACGACATCTGCCGACCCAGAGGCTACCCCAGTTGCTGAAGCTAAAGCAGTCCAGACTGCAGAGATACCAGCGCCGGCCAACCAGGGAGCGCATGCTGAAACTACTGCCACAGCCCCCGAGCAGATTGCTGAAGATCCTACAGCTTCCAAACTCAGGGCCAGGACCCCATCGCCGTCAATATCATTGTCTTCTAATGAAGGAGATCTCTCCAAGCTCGAAGCCCCACCGCGCAACTTCCCAAGGACTTTTCATTGAGTCACCCCTGAGGGAGTTGCAGAGAGCTACGAGCATGATGAGGAAGCAGCATCGAGGGAGCACAGAAATCTCATACATGCTGCAATCGCTGCGTCCAAGGGAGTCTAGGTATGTAGCGAATCTCGCCATGTTGGGTTCTTGACAGTTTCCGTTGATCTGGTATTCTGCCATTTGACTTTGATTTCCTTTGGTTTGTTCTGAGAAGAAGATCGTTGATCGCTCAGAGAAGATGAATAAGGTCCTGACCGAGCTCGCCCCCTAGCTTCAACAACTGCGCCAGCTCCAGGTAGCCAAGGACAACCTAGAGCGGACTAGCCAAGAGAGGGAAACATGGCTGAGGGGATCGGTTGATAAGCTCAGGGACGAAAACTAGGCCCAAGCTAAAAAGATTAGAAGTAAGTCTTCGGTGTTATCCTCCCGAGTGAATCCCGAGTAGTATTTCTCCAGCGTTGTTGATTCCCAACTGCCTTGTTGAGTTTTGACTGCAATCTTGAGCTCTTGACTATTTTGATTTGCAGCCCTCGAAGCTGAGCTGAAAGCCCAGGCAAAGGAGAAGGAAAAACAAGATAACAAGCTGAAGGAAGTAGAGAAGGCCAAAGCCAAAGTGGAGGCCGACTATGCTAGTAAGTCTCCCGCTTGACAATGATATTGGCTTGACTGCTTGTTGCTCCGACTGCGTGTCTCGGCTAACAAATATTCTTTGTGGATGCATCTGAATAGCTTCAAAATCCAACGCCTAGATTCAATTTAGCGCCTTCACAGAGGAAATCAAGATGATCAAGGAGTCACGGGAGATCCTCATTGGATCCGTGAAAAGGCTCCTAGACATCATGCAACCTCACTATCCCGGGACTAGCTCCAATACCGTCACCCAAATGCAAGAACGCCTAAGCGAAGCTCCGAGTATCTTGAAGAAGTACTCGGATGAGTGTGTAGCTGTCGGCGTCGCCCAAGCTCTTGCTATGACCAAATCGATCTACCCTAGGGTAGACATCGAGGTCATTGGTGAGGGTTTTGCCAAGGGGATGACTCCTGAAGAGGCGCTGGAGCTAATCAGCGAGGTGAGGCCGACCGTGGAGGCAATAGCCAGGGACCTGGGCATGTAAAAACAGAACAATTATTTAGTCGGTGACTATTGATGAACATATAAGACTTTTGTAAAGACATTTGTAAATATCTATAAAGTGTTGCCGAGTACTTGCTTATTTTGAGTCGTCATTAGCTTTACCTGACTATGTGATCTGTGCCGAGTAGATCGAGAGGAACTTAAGAAAAAATGTTCACCTCTAAGAGCTATACTCGGGCAAACTTAGCATAGTTGTTGTAGAACTTCATGACTTAGATAAAACAAGCTCGGATTTTATTAACAAGTCATATAATACATGTAGCCCCCGACTCACTACTCGGTTGGGACAAGCGACGTAGTGAGTCAGAGAAAAAATATTTATTCATAAGTATAGAGGAAATACAAGACTCAGGTATAGAAAGGACGTAGCTGTTCTATATTCCATAAGTTGCTGATTAGGGCACTGTCTTCAGTCTTTAGTCGGTAGGTGTCCGGACATGTTAACTCAGCGATAATGAATGGCCATTCCCATAAAAGGGATAGTTTATGCTTGTCTTTGGTGGTTTGTATTTTTCTCAAGACGAGATCTCCCACCAAAAAGGCGCGGCCACGAACATTCCGACTGTGATAACGACATAGACCTTGAAGATACCGTGTCGATTAGATAGTTGCGATGTCCCTAGCTTCCTCCAACTAATCGAGTTCGACCAATCGGTCTTTGTTTGATTTGTCTTCTTAGTAGGCCCAAACTAGCGAAGAGCCGAACTCCAACTCGATTAGTAACATAGCCTCAGCACCATAGACTAGGAAAAAAGGGATTGCCCTGTTGCCCGACTAACCGTGGTTCTTAGAGACCAGAGAACAGATGGGAGTTCTTGTACCTACCGTCCTGCATGTGGTTGTAGTCGGTCGAATACCCTAGCCTTGATACCTTATAAGACCATGCCATTGGCACGCTTGACCTACCCATTACTCCGTGGGTGTGCCACAGAAGCATAACAGATCTTGATGCCGAAGTCATCACAGAAATCTTGAAACACGCCGCTAGTGAATTGAGTACCGTTGTCCATTATGATGCGGTTAGGAACTCCAAATCGGTATAAGATACTCATGATGAAGTCCTTTGCTCATGCTGCTGTTATGGTAGCAACGGGTTTTACCTCAATCCACTTTATGAATTTGTCCATTGCGACGAACAAGTATGTGAACCCTCCTGGCGCTTTTTGAACGGCCCGACCATGTCAAGCCCCCAAACTGCAAAGGGCTAAGAGATTGGAATTGTTTGAAGTTCTTGAGCTGGAAGATGTGTTTGCCTTTCATAGAATTGGCATCCCTCGCATGTGCGAACTATGTCTTTAGCATCTATTACCGCAGTCGGTCAGAAGAAACCCTGTTTGTAAGCCTTTCTGACTAATGTCCTAGATGCAACATGGTTGCCACAAATACCCAAGTGGATCGATTGCAGAATCTACTTGCCCTCCTCGGGTGTGATGGAGCGCATGAGGACTCCGGATACACTTTGACGATACAGGTCTTCTCCGACTACAAGGAAGCATTTGCTTCGATGTTTGATCCGTTTAGTTTCACTGTGATATTCTGGGAGTTCATCATCCAAGAGGAATTTGAAAACTAGAGTCCGCCCGTCTTGAGAGATGATTAGCACTTTATTTGTTGCCGGGGTAGGTTCAGCCCCCGACTGTTCAAGCACTGGTTTCTTCTTGACAGAAGGCTCCAATAGTTGCTCAACAAAAATCCCGGTCGGGACCACTTCTTGTTTGGATCCCATATTGGCCAATTCGTCTGCAGCTTCATTGTATTATCGCAATACATGAGTTATCTCCAACCCATCGAACTTGTTTTCCTGCTTTCGTACCTCCTGACAATAAGCCGCCATATTATCGTTGAGACATGTCTAGTCTTTCATGACTTGGATAACCACAAGTTGAGAATCCCCGCGTACAACCAATCGGCAGATGCCAAGTGATATGGCAATGCGGAGCCTATGGATGAGTGCCTTGTACTCGGCAACATTGTGGGAAGCCGAAAAGTGAATCTAAAGAATGTACTTCAGTTTTTTGCCAGTAGGTGACGTCAGCACGACGCCAGCCCTTGCACCGCCGATCCATAAAGAACCGTCGAAGTACATCGTCCACTACTCTAACTTGTCCGTGTTTATAGTCGACTGGATTTCTGTTCACTCGGCCATGAAGTCGGCTAGAGCTTGAGACTTGATTGCTGTCCGTGGCTGAAAGATGATATCAAACGCCATCAACTCGAGCGTCCATTTAGCAATTCTACCAGTGGCCTCGCAGTTGTGTAGGACGTCCCCGAGTGGATACGATGTGACAACAATTACTTAATGCGACTAAAAATAGTGCACCAACTTCCGAACAGTGATGAGTAGGCCATATAGCAGCTTCTATACTTGAGGATATCTCATCTTGGAGTCGGCTAGGACCTCGCTGACGAAGTAGATTGGCCTTTGTATTTTCTGCATATGCCCTGGCTCTGCTTGCTCGACTACCAACACTGTGTTGACTACTTGACTGGTTGCCGCCGTGTATAACATTAGTGGTTCCTGGGGCATGGGTGATGCCAACACTGGTGGTGATGTGAGAAATTTTTTGAAGTCTTCGAAGACTTGCTGGGCTTTGGGTGTCCATTGAAAATTGTACGCTTTCTTCAATAATTTGAAAAAAAAGGCATGCCCCGTTCACCAAGTTGGGAGATGAATCGGCTGAGTGCCGCCATGCAGCCTATCAGCTTTTGGACATCCTTCTATCTAGTTGAGGGTGCCATGTTCATGATAGTGTTGATTTTCTCTAGATTGGCCTCGATGCCTCGATGTGATACGATGAAACCGAGTAGCTTTCCGAACGGTACACTGTCGATGCTTTGCACCGGCAATAAAACTATGGGGCTACTTGGCGAGGGTGAATTCGGTGGACTGCAGAGGAACACAAAAGAATTATACTGGTTCAGGCCCTCAAGATGAGGTAATACCCTACGTCCAGTTGAGGTGTTATTCCTCTGAGGTGTATGTAGATCGATGATCTAGTTGTTCTTGTTGTCCTTGCCCTGAGGGGCGCCCTGCCTCCCTTTATATACTAGGGGACAGGGGTACATAATAAGGATCCCAGTCGGATACGACCAAGGGATTTCCTTCTTAGAGATAGAATCCTATCCGACTAAGACTATGTTTCCTTATTATACAAGGCACAGCCTGCCGGGTGCTATCTTATCTCTAATTACATGGTCTGGCCCATCCTCTATCCGAATGGCCCATGTACTGGTAATGAGGTACCCGAGGCCCATGGCCTCCACAGTAGCCCCTGAGACCTTCATAGTTGAGTCACAGCTGATGCCGAGTGCTCATCCTCCACGGTGAAGGTTGCCCGAGTGCGATGCGCCCGAGTACTCTTTGTCCGAGTAAGTCTTCTCCCGAGTCCTACTCTATGTCAGTTGGCAACGAGGCTATGAAGGGCTTCATGTAGATATATAAATAGTGTGCGCCGAATAGGCGCACCTATTAGGTGTAGCCCCCGACTTTGTACTTAATTGTGAAGACAATTAAACATAAAGTCAAAGATCTTTAACCTGGAAGTCCTTCCCGAGTAGATTACTTCGGGTATTTGTGACTCTTCGGTATCATGTCAACCAGAATAAACTTTATAGTCTTGCCGAGTAGAAGACTACTCGTATGTAGGACTCTTCGACTTCATGTCAGTCGGAATATGAGTTTATAGTCTTTTCCGAGTGGCGTCCCACTCAAAAGTTAGACTCTTCCGCATCATGTCAGCGGGAACAAAGATTTATAGTCTCTCCCGAGTAGTGCACTACTCGAAAGTTAGACACTTCAGCGTCATGTCGGCTGGAATAATGTTGCTCATGGCAACTGGTGGCCACGCATGTAGGCCGAATACCACTTAATGAAAATAAATCCATGGCGTGGTCAGGTGTACTCGAGAAAGATACCTGCATCTCCAATTTTAATGAAGACCAGCTTGCGGTCCTTATAAGGATATATCCTCGAAACCTGATGGATAAAACAAATACCCAAACATATATGTTTAGCAATAAGGCTCTCATAAAGCGTACCTGTTTATCTCATCGGCTCCTGTTAGCAGCACCAGCACTATAATTTCAACTCAGCCTGCGGAAGGCCCACATGGAGCATGCTACTGTAGGAACTCATATCTTATTGGCCCAGTGCAGACGGTGTAGGCCCAAGCCCATTTAGTCGGCATTGGCTCTACAAAAAGACGGGGAGAGAGAACAAGATTCCGTCGTCTTCCCCAAATCAGCCAATCTCTTCATCTTCCACCTTCGCGCCCAACGTTTCGCCTCCCGCCCGGCTAGGGTTAGCCACTGCTATTCCCCACCCGAACTCGGACGATTTCAATCCTCCCAGTTTGCTCCAAGCCCCCGATTTGCTTTTCCCCAAATCTCATCGCCTCCAGTCATGCCGAAGGTTTCGGATCTTGCGGGGGCGCCAGGAAGTTCTTGGCCGGTGTCGGATTGCGGCTCGGTGAAGCTGAAGCGGCTGGAGAATGAACTGAAGTTGCCCAGCCAAGAGGTGATTCGCTGGTGGCCGGCTAGGGATGAGTCAAGCCCGAATCCCCAACCCGGAGAGACGGTAGTTTTCGCCTCCTTTTTTGATCGAGGCTTATGCCTTCCATCTTCTGATTTCTTCCGCCGTATCCTCGACTTTTACGAGCTAGAGTTGGTGCATCTGAACCCCAACTCTATTCTTCAGATTTCTATATTTGTTACTCTTTGCGAGTGCTTCTTGGGCGTTGAACCCCATTTCATCCTCTTCCGACACCTGTTCCACATCAAGCCCCAACCTTCCAAGAGCAATATCAATGTGATTGGAGGGGCTGGTCTTCAACTGAGGAGCGATGGGAAGAAAACGTATATCGATCTGCCCTTGAAATCTTCTCTGAAGGGCTGGCACAAGGAGTGGTTTTATTGTGCCGATCTGGCTCCTTCCTTGCGCCCGTTTACTGGTATGCCGCCGACGGTGTTGCCAAGCTGGACCGCGGAGCCGACCTTTGAAGAGCTGGGCCAGGCACATATATTGTTGACGAAGATAGATGACCTCAAGAAGGCTGGCTTGACAGGTCCTTGGGTGGCTCGTCGCTTCCTGACAAGGCGTGTTCAGCCACCGAAGCTTAGGAGCTCATTCGGCTGGGCCTTCAAAGGCAAAAATGATCCTGACCGAGTGAGCAACGAGTCGGCGGACAAGAAGGAGGTGACCGCGACCTTGTTCGGCTATTTCTCTGAAGGGGTGATGGCAACCGAGGACGACAAGCGCCGGGTCGTGGCTTATAGCTTCATTCGGCCTCGGACCAAGGTAACATTTAATCCTTCCTTTGTGACGAATGCCCGTGAAACCGTAGTTGTTCAGCATATCATGACGCATTTGGTTGACTCACTTGTAGTGGCATGAAGAATTTGATGAAGACTCCCGTCCATTGTCGGCGGTCACGTCGAAGAAGAGGCCGAGGAGTCCCTCTGCTGCCCAACCCGGCTCTAAGAGAGCGGGGAAGAAGCCGATTTTATATCGGGGCGAGGGGGCCATGACGGCGCGCGCCGTGAGTGGCAGCTTGAAAAAAAAGGACGCCGCTGCTGCAACACCCACGCGGTCAAGTCCCAGGCTCAGACCTGCGGGTGCAAGCTCAACGTTGCCGAGCCCGGCGGCGGCGCCACCAAGGGGCCGGCTAGAGCAGAGGCCGCTTGAGGCGAAGACGCCCGAGCCGACCATACCAGAGTCGGGGCCGACTCGGGTTGATGCGCCTCCGCCGACAGTGACGCCGACTGGGCCGACTGCCGGAGCTAGCGCTCCGCCGGGGGGCGGGCCGCCCGGCAAGAAACTGAGGTTCTCCAAGAGGTGCGCTGCTCCGGGTCTTCTGTAGTCTTTGTGTGTTGAAATAACGTCTTGATGTCTTGGTTCGCCGTGCAGGAAACGGGCCGATATTGATCTCAAGGAGGTCGACCCGTCTGCTCGACTTGATGAGCCTGCCCCAGCCGAGCCAGCGGCCGCGAACACACCTGTTGAGCCGGCGGCCAACCCGGTTACTGAGACCGAGGCGGCTCCGACTCCAGGGCCGCTGCTGCCACCCGACACGAGCGGTGGCTGCTGAAACTGAGGCCCCAGCCCCCGAGGCGCCGCGCGTCGCGGAAGCCGCGGACGGAGCCCCCGAGCCGGCCCCTGAAGTCGTGGGGGAGGGCAGTGCCGAGGCCAGGACCCCGTCGCCGTCGTGGTTATCGTCGTCACCATCGCCGCCGCCGCCGCCGCCGGAGATCCCACACCTGCCTTGGATCAAAGCTCCTCCACGTGCGATGCCCCGGACCTTTACGTGGACAACCCGCGACGGTACCGTGAAAAGCTTCAGGTTCGATGAAGTCGCTGCGAGAAGGGAGCGCGAAAGCCTGCTTCGTGCCGCCATCAGCGGGTCCGAGGGGGTCGCGGTATGGTTCTTGTAGTAGAGCTCCAGCAGCCTTCTTGTTCCGAAGTTTGACTCCGTCTTTTATTCCGAACAGAAGCTTGTCGACCGCAACGAGGCGATGGCGGAAATCTTGGTCGAAGTAGCTCCCCACCTCGCCGAGTTGGAACAACTCCGGGCCTTAAAGGCCGAGATGGAGGGGCGTCATGCGAAGAGGGAGGCCTGGCTGAGGAGTGGCGCCAATCAGCTCAGGGCGGAGACATGGGCCCTGGCTGGAAAGATTAGAGGTAAAATCCTCGAGTATATCTTCCCGACTGAACCGTTGATGTATTCATCCAGCCACGTTGTTCCTGATTGCCCAGTTGTGTCATGACTGCACGGTTGAGCTCTTGGCTAATCTGTGGTGCAGACCTCGAAGCGGAGTTAAAGACCCGAATAGAGAGGGAATCGCAGCTGAAGGAGGCCGAAGAAGCCAGGGCCGAGCTCGAGAAGGTCAAGGCCGACCTGACAAAGGCCAACACCGAGCTTGACCGGGAGAAGTCCGAGTTGGAAAAGGCCGTCGTCAAGCTCGGTAAGGAGAAGGCTGAACTGGAGAAGACCGTGGCCTGGTGGGAGGCCGACTACGAAAGTAAGTCCCCAACCCGACTGTGATCTCAGCCAAATCATTAGCTGTCCTGCGCGTAGCCGAATTTGACAAGCTTACTTGCCGGCTGATCTGGGCAAACATGAGAACCAATGTCCGGGCCCAGTATCAGTTCTACACGGAGGAGATAAGGTTGATCAGGGAGTCACGGGAGGCCCTCGCCGGGTCCGTGAAAGGTCTCCTTGACCTTATAGACCCCCGCCCGGTGGGAACCAGCTGCAGCAGAATCCCTCAGATAGTGGGGCGTCTCGAGGATGCCCCGAGTGCCTTGAAAAGGAACTCGGATGAGCATGTTGTCGCCGGCGTGGCCCATACCCTGGCGATGACCAAATCCTTATACCCTAGGGCGGATATTGAAGCCATCGGGGAGGGGTTTGCCGAAGAGACGACGCCAGAGGAGGCGCTGGAGCTGATCACCCGGGCGAAGCCGACTGCAGAGATAATTACCCGAGACCTGGGTCTGTAAGGGCAACATGTTTATGTAGTCGGAATATATATACTTGCGTAAACAAGTATGTGTAAATATGTGTGCAATGCCGCCAAGCTTATTTTCGGTTGTCATAAGCTTTACTTGGACGTGTAGTATGCGCCAAGTTAGCCTGTCAGAACCTAATAGAAACGTTCAAAGTAGGAAGCTGTACTCGGGCAAACATGACAGTCATAGTAAGGCTTCATAACCGAAGTGAAATAGGCTCGTATGTTATTGACAATGCACATATAAACATGCAGCCCCCGACTCACTACTCGGTTGATACAAACGACGTAGTGAGTCAGAGGAACTGTACACATGAAAATTATAGAACTCAGGTATAGAAAGGACGTAGCTGTTCTATGTTCCATGAGTTGCTGATGAGAGCACCGTCTTCGGTCTTCAGTCGGTAGGCGCCTGGCCGCGTGACCTCGGCTATAATGAACGGCCCTTCCCAGATTGGGGATAGTTTATGCCTGTCTTTGGTGGTTTGTATTTTCCGTAGGACGAGATCCCCGACCAAAAAGGCACGGCCACGGACATTGCGATTGTGGTAGCGGCGTAGGCCTTGAAGATACCTTGCCGACTGGATAGTTGCGGTGTCTCTTGCTTCTTCCAGCTGATCTAGTTCGACCAGTTGGGTATTGTTGGAGTCGTCTTCTGAGTAGGCCCGGACTCATGGAGAGCCGAACTATAACTCGGTAGGTAGCATAGCCTCGGCACCGTAGACCAGGAAGAAAGGGGATTGCCCTGTTGCCCGACTAACCGTGGTTCTGAGCGACCAAAGAACAGATGGGAGTTCTTGTACCCACCGGCCCGCATATGGTTGTAGTCGGTCGAATATCCTGGCTTTGATGCCTTGTAAGACCATACCGTTGGCTCGCTCAACCTGCCCGTTGCTCCGCGGGTGTGCCACAGATGCATAGCAGATCTTGATGCCGAAATCGTCGCAGAAATCTTGGAATAGGCCCGCCGCGAACTGAGTACCGTTGTCGGTGATGATGCGGTTAGGGACTCCGAAACGGTATATATACTCATGATGAAGTCCTTTGCTCGTGCCGCTGTAATTGTTGCGACGGGTTTAGCCTCAATCCACTTGGTGAACTTATCCACCGCGATGAGTAGATGTGTGAACCCCCCTGGCGCTTTCTTGAAAGGCCCGACCATGTCGAGCCCCCATACTGCAAATGGCCAGGATATGGGGATAGTTTGGAGTTCCTGGGCTGGGAGATTTGTTTGTCTTGCGAAGAACTGGCAGCTTTCGCACTTGCGAACGATGTCTTTGGCACCTCTTTGATGAACCCGGCTGCGAGGAGTTTGGTAATTTCCTCCCGGATGGCATCTTTGCGGTCTTGAGCGAAGTGCCGCAGCCGTTGTTTGACTGGCTTGGCGTCTGTCTTCACGTTTAGGGCGTGCTCGATCACCTCCCTTGGTACGCCCGGCATATCGGACGGTTTCCACGCGAAGATATCCTTGTTGGCTTGGAGGAAGGTGACGAGCGCGTCTTCCTATTTGGGGTCGAGTCCGGTCCCGACTAGAGCAGTCTTGGAGGGGTCGGAAGGGTCCAGGGGGATCTTCTTCGTGTCGGAGTCCGCTGAGATTCCCGACTTCGCTGCTTTTTTAGCCGGAACTTGATCTTGCTCGACTTCAGATGTGACGGCTTGCCGAATGTTGTCGCGTCCGACTGCCGCCTCTTGTGATTGGGCCAGTTCGCAGCTCTCATTGTCGCAGGTGAAGGCTTGCTTGACGTCGCTGCGGAGGGAGAGGACTCCTGCTGGTCCGGGCATCTTCAGCACCATGTATGTATAGTGCGGTATCGCCATAAATTTGGCGAGTGCCGGTCGTCCGAGTATTGTGTGGTACGCGGTCTCGAAGTCGGCGACCTCGAAGCAGACAGTTTCTGTGCGGAAATTATCCCGCGTGTCGAAGGTTACCGGCAGGGTTATCTGTCCGAGTGGAGTTGATGACAGGCCGGGAATTATCTCGTGGAAGGGTGCGGTGCTCGGCCGTAGTTCTGAACGAGGAATTTTCATCTCGTCCAAAGTTTTGGCGAACAAGATATTGAGCGCGCTGCCTCCGTTTATGAGGGTTTTCTTCAGCCTGATATTTTTGACGACCGAGTCCAGGACGAGTGGATAGCGTCCCGGGTGGGAAACCCGATCTGGGTGATCTGCGCGATTGAATGTGATGGCCATCTCTGACCAGCGCAGGTATTGGGGGGCGTCGGCCGTAGAGACCGTGTTGATGTCGCGTGCTGAAAGCTTTTGTTTGCGCTTGGACTCGTACGCGAGTGGTCCCCCGAAGATATGGTTGAGCTCGGCTTGAGGATCTTGGAAGTCGTCAGCTGGACCCGAGTCTGGCTTCTCTTTGTCCTTGTTGGCGCCAGATGATGAAGTCTGCTCGGAGGCAAACTTTTTGAGCATATAGCAGTCTTTGGCCGCGTGCTTTCCCTTGGGGTGAAAGGGGCATGGCCCGCTCATGACTTTCTGGTAGTCGTTGTTCCGCTGGGGCCGCGACCGGATGCGCTCCATGTTGGCCACCTCGTTGTCCGACTTCCGTTTACGGCTGCCGGACTTGTTTTGAGATGGCTCGTTGTCGGCTTTCGCCTTCTGTTCTTTTTGTCGGGGCTCCTTCTTTTCGTCAAAGGCCTCGGCGACCGCTTCGGCTGAGTCGGCGTATTTATTGGCCATGTCGAAGAGCGCCCGGACTGTGGATGGTGGCTTCCGAGTGAATTTTGCGATAAGCGGAGCGTCTTTTACCCCTTTGCGAAAGGCGGCGATGACGGCTTCGTCTTTGATCGTTGGGATTTGGTTGCGCTTCTCGGAGAACCTTTTGATGAATTCGCGCAAGGACTCGTTTTTCTTCTGGTGCAGTTGATAAAGATCATGCTCCGAAGCGGGTCTGTCGTAGGTCCCCTGGAAATTAGCGATGAACCGCTCCCTGAGTTGTCCCCAGGAACCAATCGACCGCCTTGGGAGGCCTGTCAGCCATGTCCTCGCCGAGTCGGCTAGTGCGAATGGGAGGTAGTTAGCCATGACTCTGCTATCGCCACCAGCAGCGCGAACTGCTAGGGTGTAGACGGTGAGCCAGGACTCGGGGTTTGTCTTGCCGTCGTACTTTTCGATCCCGGTGGGCTTAAAGCCAGTCGGCCACAAGACGTCCTGTAGCTCCCGAGTGAAGGCTGGAATGCCTTCGTCTTCGTGAGGGCTCCGACTCCGATCTTGGCGATGTAGTCGCTCATGGTGGAGGCCGAAGCGCTCGTTTTCGTCTTCCAGTCGGCGGTGTTCATCTTCTTCGCGTTGTTCGCGTTGGGCATTTAGGGTGTGGCGGAGGTCCCGGTGCAGTCGAACTCGGAGGTCCTGATTGGGTCGGCGGTCGTATCGGCGACGCCGCCGGTTGTCATTATTGGTATTGCCGAGCGTTGTTTGCCGGGACTCTTCGCGTTGCCGGCTGGAGCCGGCCGTCCATCGTCGTGCTGATGCGGATGAGCCTGCCGCCGGAGAACTCGGCCGATTGGTCGGTATAGCGGTGTCGCCCGACTGCTGTTGCTGCTGACAGGCAGCAGCTGTGATCATCGCCTTGATCTTGGCGATAGTCAGGGTGGCCTGGTGATCGGCCCCGAGCTGGAGTGTGTCCAGCAGAGTCGCTGCAGCCACAACGTTCTGTTGTGGCATGACGAAGACGTCGTGGTCGCCGATCTTGGTTTGGAGGATCTGTTGCTGAGCGACTCGCCCAGCCTCGCGCAGCTCGTTGTTGCGGGCTTCGCGGTTGGCCTCCTCTTGTTGTAGCCAGCGTGCCTCCTCTTGTCGCTCCTCTTGTAGTCGGCGTACCTCGGAGGGTGGTGTTGAAGCCATGAAGATCTTGCGGGAGAGGGGGAAGCTTGCCGAATTAAAGTCCGAGCTAGCGCTCGAACCGCTGTCCGACTTGGTGTCGGACTCCGAATAGTTTATCAGAGTGAGAACGACTCCGACCTCTCTAGATCCAATCTGAAACGGCGCTTGGCCGTGTCCAAACTGAATCGCTGGAGATCGGGTTTGCTGCGCAGGGTAAAGATGCGCAGCGTCGCCGGAGTTGTTTGGGAAGTTGACGACCTCTCCCCTTCTCGGCCCAACTCGGGCTGGCTCAAGGCCTAGCGCAAGCCGGACGCCGAAGGAGAGGGTTGTCCCGATGTTCGGCGATGTGAAGGACTGCCGCAGGAAGTCGCTGAAGGAGTCGGCGGTGTCCTGCATGCCAACTGGCGCAACGTCGGCTGGTTCCCCGGCTGGCAAGATTGGATCTACTTCAGCCAGGGTGAGATTGCCGAATTGATCGGCGGTGAAGTCTAAGCTTCCGAAGGTAATTGCATCTCCAGGGAAGAACTCGTTGCTGTCGACTCCGTTGATTGAATCCATCGAATCTTCAGATGAGGAATTCGCCAGAGGCCCCTACCTGGCGCGCCAACTGTCGATGCTTTGCACCGGCAATAAAACTATGGGGCTACTCGGCGAGGGTGAATTCGGTGGACTGCAGAGGAACACAAAAGAATTATACTGGTTCAGGCCCTCAAGATGAGGTAATACCCTACGTCCAGTTGAGGTGTTATTCCTCTGAGGTGTATGTAGATCGATGATCTAGTTGTTCTTGTTGTCCTTGCCCTGAGGGGCGCCCTGCCTCCCTTTATATACTAGGGGACATGGGTACATAATAAGGATCCCAGTCGGATATGACCAAGGGATTTCCTTCTTAGAGATAGAATCCTATCCGACTAAGACTATGTTTCCTTATTATACAAGGCACAGCCTGCCGGGTGCTATCTTATCTCTAATTACATGGTCTGGCCCATCCTCTATCCGAATGGCCCATGTACTGGTAATGAGGTACCCGGGGCCCATGGCCTCCACATACACCGAAAGCGCACTTCTCCGAATTCAACTTCATCTTGAATCTCCGAAGGCTTCGAAAAGTTTCTTCCAAGTCGGCGATGAGGTCTTCCTTGGATTTTGTCTTGATCACCACGTCATCGACATACACCTCCACGTTCCGCCCAAGTTGTGTGTGTAAACACCGCTGAATTGCTCGTTGATACGTTGCTCCAGCGTTTTTCAACTCGAACGGCATAGTGACATAGCAGTATGCTCCAAACGGCATAATGAAAGAAGTCTTCAGACAGTCTGCCTTCTTCAAGCTGATTTGGTGATATCCCGAGTAACAGTAGAAAAAGCTGAGAAGTTCACACCCCGCAGCTGAATCCACCACCTGATCTATTCTGGGTAGACCAGATGGGTCTTTAGGGCACGCATTGTTTAAGTCGGTATAATCGATGCACATGCGCCATTTACCGTTCTTCTTCCGGACCAAGACTGGGTTTGCCAGCCAATCCGGGTGGTTGACTTCTTTGATGAACCTGGCACAAGGAGCTTGGTTATCTCCTCCTGAATAGCATCTTTGTGTTCCTGTGCGAAGCGCCGCAGTCATTGTTTGACTAGCTTAGTGTCCGGCTTGACGTTGAGGGAATGCTTGATCACTTCCCTTGGTACACCAGGCATGTCGGAAGGTTTCCAAGCAAAGATATCCCTGTTCGCCTGGAGTAAGGTGACGAGCTCGTCTTCCTATTTGGGGTCGAGTCCGGTCCCGACAAGAGCAGCTTTGGAGGGGTCGGAAGGGTCCAGGGGGATCTTTTTTGTTTCAGAGTCCACTAAAATTCCCGACTTAACTACTTTTCTTGCGAGAAATTGATCGTCCTCGCTTGCTGTTGTAGCGGCTAGTTGGATGTTGTTGCGCCCGACTGCTGCTTCTTGAGATTGGGCCAGCTCGCAACTCTCCTTGTCGTAGGTGAGGGCTTGCTTGACATCGCTGCGAAGAGAAAGCACTCCGGCTAGTCCTAGTATCTTTATCATCAAGTATGTATAATGCGGACTGCCATGAACTTGGCTAGTGCTAGTCATTCGAGTATCGCGTGATACGCAGTCTCGAAGTCGGCAACCTCGAACTAGGTATTCTTGGTGCGGAAATTATCCCGCATGCCAAAAGTGACTGGCAGAGTTATCTGTCAGAGTAGGGTGGAAGACAGGCCGGGGTTTACCCCGTGGAAGGGCGCTGTACTCTGTCGTAGCTCGGAACGAGGAATCTTCATCTCGTTGAGCGTCTTGGCGAACAAAATTTTGAGAGCGCTTCCTTCATCCATGAGAACCTTATTCAATTTGATGCTTCTGATGACCGGGTCCAGAACGAGTGGGTAACGTCCTAGATGAGTAACCCAATCGGGGTGATCCGCACGGTCAAACATGATTGGCGTTTCTGACCAACGCAAGTACTGGGGGGCGTCTACTGAGACCGAGTTGACTTGGCGTGCTGTGAGCTTCTGCTTTGTCTTGAACTCGTATGCAGTCGGCCCTCCAAAGATGTGGTTGAGCTCAGCCTGGGGATCTTTGTAGTCGCCGGCTGCGCCCGAATTTGGCTTGTCCTTGTCTTTATTGCTACCAGATGTTGAAGTCTGTTCGGAAGCAAACTTCTTGAGCATGAAGCAGTCCTTAGCCGCGTGCTTACCCTTTGGATGGAAGGGGCATGGCCCGTTCATCACTTTTTGGTATTCGTCTGTCCTCGGGGGTCGCAGCCGAGTATGCTCCACGGCAGCCACCATGTTGTTCGACTTGCGCTTGCGGTTGCCGGACTTGTTCTATGCTGGCTCATCGTTGTCTTTTTTGTCCTTCTACTGGGGCTCCTTCTTTTCGTCCAGGGCCTCAGCAACTACGTCAGCCGAGTCAGCATACTTGTTTGCCATGTCAAAAAGAGCCTTGATAGAAGAGGGAGGTTTCTGAGTAAACTTGGCAATGAATGGGGTGTCTCTGACTGCCTTATGGAAGGCAGCGATGACGACCTCGTCCTTGATCTTCGGAATTGAATTCCTCTTCTTAGAAAACCTCTTGATGAAATCATGAAGAGACTCGTTCTTCCTTTGATGCAACTGATACAGATCGTAGTCAGAAGATGGCCTCTCGTACGTTCCTTAGAAGTTGGCGATGAAGCGTTCCTGGAGTTCTCCCCAGGAGCCGATTGACCTCTTAGGAAGTCCAGTTAGCCATGTCCTGGCCGAGTCGCTAGGGAAACTGGGAGGTTGTTAGCCATGGCCTTGTGATCTCCTCCAGCTGCTCAGATCGCCAAAGTATAAACTGTGAGCCGGGACTCAAGGTTGGTCTTCCCGTCATATTTTTCAATTCCAGTCGGCATGAAGCCTGACGGCCAGTCGACTTGTTGCAGCTCATGGGTGAAGGCCGGTACTCCTTCATCTGTATGAGGACTCCGACTCCGACTACGGCGGTGAAACCGCTCATGGTGGAGGCCGAAGTGCTCATTCTCGTCTTCTAGTTGGCGACGCTCGTCTTCCTCATGTTCATAGCATCGTGTGTTGATGTCTTGCCAGAGATCTCATCGTAGTCGGCCTCAAACATCTTGGTTATCCCGACGGTCGTTTTGATGTCGGCACCGCCGGTCGTTATTGTGGTTGCTAAGTGACGTGTGGTGTGACTCCGTGTGCGGCTGACTGGATCCGGCCGCTCGGCATTGTGTTAAGGTAGATCAGACCACAATTGGAGAAACCAACCTGTTGATCAGCATGAGAGTGTCACCCAACTATTGACGCTACTGACATGCAGCAGTGGTGATCATGGCTTTAATCCTTGCTATCGTCGGGGTGGCCTGATGATCATGCCCAAACTGCAGTGTATCCAGTAGAGATGCAGTGGCCACAACGTTATGTTGAGAAGTTATGAAAACGTCGTGGTCGTCGACTCGGGTTTGGAGGATTTGCTGTTGAGCAGTCCGCGCAGCCTTGCACAGATTGTCATTCTGAGCATCGCGCTCACCCTGCAAGCGTCTTGCGTCTTCCTCCTATTGTTCACGCAGTCGGCGGGCCTCCTCCTCTTGTTGATCACGTAGTCGGCGTGCTTCCTGTGTAGGAGTTGAGCCCTTGGACACCATGAAGACTTCATGTGGTGGAGAAAAGATTGCCGAACTGTTGTCCGACTTAGAGTTAGAATCAGAGTAGTTGATGGGGCTGATGACAACTCCAACCTCCCTAGATCCAATCTCGAGCGGCTCTGGGCCGTATCCGAGTTGAACTCCAGGAGATCGGGTTTGCCGCATAAGATTCTGATTGAAGAAATCTACAACGTCGCCGAGTCTGAACGGGAGATCGACAATCTCCTCCTTTCTTAGCACGATCTCGACTGGCTCGAGGCCGAGTCCGAGTCGAACACCAAAAGAAAGAGTTTTCCCTAGACTCAGGCATGTTGGAGGTCGCCGCAGCATGTCACCGAAGATTGCTGCAGCATTACGTAGGCCGACCGGCGCAGAGTCGGCTTGGTCCCTAGCCGTTCGGATCAGATCCGAGTCGGACAGGGTGAGGTTGCCGAATTTGTCGGCAATGAAGTCGAGGCTCCCGAAGCTGATTGTTTGCCCGGGGAAGAAGTTGATGCCGTTGACTCCGGTGATTGGATCCATCAGGCTTGTCGAAGATGATCTCGCCGATGCCCCTACCTGGCGCGCCAACTGTCGATGTTTTGTATCGGCAATAAGAATATGGGGGCTACTCGTGAGACCTAAACTTGATGGATTGCAAAGGAACACAAAACAATTTATACTGTTTTAGGCCCTCGAGATGAGGTAATACCCTACATCCAGTTGTTGTGTATTGCCTTTAAGTTTTCTCTAGTGAGATTGTATGCGCTATGATACTCTGCCCTCAAGGGGCGCCCTGCCTCCCCCTTATATACCGGGGGACAGGGTAGGAATCCCAGTCGGACTCCGACCGAGGGATTTCCTTCTAGGAATACAACGTGGCCGACTAGGGCTATATCCTTTCTTTGTCGTATAAGTTAATGTATGCCGAGTCCTATTGTATCCCTCATTACAAGGTTAGGCCCATCCTCTATCCGAGTGGCCCTAATGCTTCTCATGAGGTACCCGGGGCCCATGGCCTCTGCACAACAGAAAAGTCTTCGATTGGTCTTCTGAATTCTTCCGCAAACTTTGCTTCCTTCCGAAACGACGAAATGACTCAACTACATGCAAAATGAGAAAAAAAACCCTAAGAAACTTCAAATAAATAGTACATAAAAATTACACAAACAGGTAGATTATGATTTTAGATGAATTTAGGAAGAAGAACAGGTCGAATCGGAGTTCGGACGGAAAAGTTATGGCCTCCAGAAGTTTGAATTCAAAGAAAGTCCGAAAAGAATTGAAAAGGAATATTCTAGGAATATTCCCTTAGAATTTAATTATTAAAGGAATTATTTTTGAATAGAAAAAGGAGTGGGGCCCATTGTTGGTGACTTGGCTCTTGTGGACTTGGTCCATGGACCAGAGGATGGAGAAACTGGTGCACTGATGACATGGATGGCCACGTAGATAGAATAGCTGAGGTGTCACTAAGGTGGCAGCTGAGATGGCCGCTAGGGCTGAGGTGGCGGCTCGGGTTAAGAGTTATGGAAATCCAACGATCTAGATTCAATCTCGAGAGGTCAATGGCTAGGTTCACCCAAGGGGTTATAATGTAGATTGAAAGGCCCGGATTGGATCAGGATGATCCAACAGCTAGGGACGATTGAGTTACTGTGTGCAAGACCCAATTGTCATCCACTGGAGGGGTACCGATAGACAGGCCCACATGTCTCTCTTAAAGGAAGGGGACGCCGGTGGGGTCCGCTTGTCACACCGAGGGAAGGGGTGGCCCACAGGTCAGTGGCTGTGACACCCGGCTGGCGACGCAGGCGCCTACGGCCATGGTGCGGCATGGCAGAGGCCGAGAGGGTCGCTCGGTGGCGCGATGGCAGGGGCGGCGACCGACGAGGCGGCGCAGCAGGACGACGGTGATGATGATCCATGGCTCGACGGCGACGCCTGGTGGATTGGAGAGGAGAAACAGGCACCGGTTCGGGTGTTGTAACACCCTGAAATTTCCTAATTAAATAAATTATGTGAAAAAGAAATTTCAGAAATTATTTTAAAAGCCTCAAGGAGTGAAATTATAAAAACCAGAAAAAATTCTCAACTAAAGTTGGCTTGGATTTAATTTTATAAAATACTTTGCTTAATCCTTAATCTCTTGGAATTTTCTGGGAATTAATTGAGCAAGAAAAGTATTTTTAATAAATGAAACAATCATTTCAGCAATTAAATAAAAGAAAAACCAAATTCAAACCCCTTCTCTGCCTTTGGGCCGTATTTGGCCCAGCACTATGCTCTCTCCCCCACGCGCGCTTCAGCCCAGCAGCAGCCCGCCTCTCCTCCTCTCTCTCTCTTCTCGCTGACAGGCGAGCCCTACTTGTCGGATCTGTCTTCCCCGCCAAGCCTGAGTCCGTGCCGGCGCTGCGCCAAATTTGAAGCCAATTCGATTTCCTCGTGCGCCCGATCCTCAAATTAGTTTAGGGGTTTTGATCCCCTCAACCTCCTCGGCCTTTTCCCCCAAGAATCACGGAGGATAATGATGTGGACGTGGTTGTCCCAATCTTTCGATAAGAGCGTAAGTTGATTGGAAGGAGCGACGTTGGCGATCCGACTACAACCGTCCAGAGACGTTGCACCTTAGCAATCGTTACACCAACTCCAGAGGCTATTCGCAATCTCGACGGATGCATGATCAGCCCAACCACGAGGATAATTGTTCCTGTAAGCAATCGAGAACTAGCAAGAACAAGATGAACAAGCAACTCAATTTGCAAATAAAGATGAAGGTTTAAATCAAAGATAACAAATGATGGGGTTCCAAAGACGAGCAAACCGGCGATCAAACCGATCACGGGATTACACGGTAAAGTAGCGATGCTAACTTTAATCTAACAAAACCCAATCTATTTGTGACGGCTCTAAAGGTATTAATAGGATGGGAGGACGACCACAGGGGTGTTAGGGTCGTTCCCCAACCCTAGGACGCATCCCTAATGGACCCAACTTGATACATGGGCCTTTCGGCCCAAAAACGGTGACGCAGCACCTTAAATAGGAAACATCTCGTCACTAAAATGATGATTGCGAATGATTTCGAGCAGATATGAGCATGAATCTGGATCAATTAGAAAATAGACTTGATAAGCTTTCCGTGAAGTACTAGAACTCCCAAATCGGAGTTCTATGAAGTCATGGTGGCCGTCACAAGTTGGTGTTGTCCTATAGTCCGAATCCAGCCTGTGCGAATCCCTTTCCTTGTTGATCTCCACCCTTTCCTTGTTGATCTCCTCCAACATTCCTGAGCAACAACAATATGCGCGGATCTCCATGGTCTACATAAGTTGGAGACAAAATTAGAAACGAACTCACCTAATAATTAAGCTGACGTGCACGAGCGCGAGTAAGCGGCGGTGTAGGTGTGGGCGTATCAATGGTGTTGATGTCCTCATCAGATAACGCATGGGATCGACGTCAATCTGAGCTCGTGGAGCTTCGGAACTCCAGAGAAAAACCTAACCGCCGCCGCAACCGTATCCAAGCCAATCTCTCCTCCCTTCTGCTATAAATAGTGTCCCCCGACTCCTCTCTCTCCTTTTCTGCTGTCATTCGAGCCTGCCCTAGCCCTGTGTGCCCCAGCGCCGTAGCAATCCAATCCGCCACCGCTTTCCAGTCGAGCCTCGTCGCCGCTCTAGCCGTCACCGATGCTCGCCACCGCCCCTGTTACCGCTGGGTTGTGAGGAGGCCAGGCCGCCACCTCCCTGCTGTCGGAGACCGCCGGAGTTGTGCCGTCACCAAGGACCCAAGAAGCCCAGCAGCTAGAAGCTCGCCGCCGGGCAATCTCGCCGCCGTTCGTCATCGTTTTGCCCACAGTAAGAATCGCCGCTCTCTCCTCTATCCATCCGATCGAGATCTATCCGAGCTGTCGGATGTCTAGATTAGTCCCCACCGTCCGATCTATGATCGGTTAGACCTCAGCCATCTGATCCACCTTAAACCCGAGATCAATCTGAGCTGTCCAATCTTCCTCATTTTAATCTAAGTTGTTGGATCCCTATGAACCCTCGGTAGACCTGGTCTACTATAGACCCGACCCCCTTCTCTCTGTGACTTGTGGGCCCTAGGTGTCAGCTGCCCCTGATCCAGTGCTAACGTCATAATCCTTTTTCCTGAATTAAAATAAATGCTAAATGATGCAATAAATCAGTTTAATTTCTTTAAAAAGGCTTTAAAAGGATTAAAACTTCTAAAAATCATAACTAATTCATCCGAACTTCGTTTGGGATGATTCAACTTGCAAAATTCTTTAAAAATCAAGATCTACCTATTAAAAATATAATATTTTACTGTTGATGTGTTCTTATATACTGTTTTGCTCTTTTTTTTTATTGTCTTTAGCCACTAACGTTCCGGAAGAGTCGGGGTTTTGCGAGGAGTGTTCGGAAGCGTTTGAAGAGCAGCAAGGCAAGTCACACAGATCCTCAACACCTTTGAGCATATTGTACCTATGTTTTAAGCTATATTTTTTCCTTTAACTGTGCATTTATTTTTATAATGTCATCTGGAGGGATAAACATTGATCTTTGATTATAGACTTATTGACTTGATTACTTGTTATTGTATCCATGGGAAAAATGTGACTAGCTAGCATTAAGTATGGGTTAGCTAGAATAATTCTAGGACTCTGCTTAGCCATGCCTAGAAACTATAGTATAATTTATGGGCTATCATTTAAACATTGCTTAGATTGTCAGATTCACATAAAATGATGATTCATTTCACGACTGTGGTCATGTGAGGTTAATCTAATGGTCCACTAAAACTGGACTAAATGGTAGGTTGTACGCACCAAGATTGTGGTTGATGCTAGTGGTGCTCATGACACTTAAGGATCGGTTCACGGACTACTTGTTGCGAAGCAATACCCGTGCTAACCACAAGCCAGAATAGGTAATTGCGGGAACTAAACTGTGATCCGTTCAACCGGAGGCCCCACGGTGTGTTGTGGTTAGGCCAATAAGACCAGCATGGCAGGTGTGAATAAGTCCATGTTTCAGGCGCTGGGCCGTCTCCCTGTTGGGGGCTTGATTAGCTCCTGCCGGAGACAGGTGGCTCGGTGGGTGGCTCTCTTGTTGTGCGAGTTACATGAAGGATCGTGTCACAACTCCTTTAGAGGTACCAATCTGGTATTAAGGCGCACGGTGATGTGTTGTGGAGTTGTGTCTTGTGGGTAAATTGGTACACCTTTGGCCAGAGTAAAACTGTTCGAATAGCCGTGCCCGCGGTTAATGGGCGGCCTAGCAATATTTTCATGATTAGTCTCAACTACTTTACATTAATAATGAATTATCGAATATGGTTAGCTCCAGGTTAGAGTGGTTGGGCCTGTACTGCTTTGGAGAGCGGTATAGTGTTGGTTAATATTGAATAATGATTATTGTTTTATTACTTTCTTAAATGCTTTATTATATACTGTTTATGCAACTTGAGCCATATTATGTCATCCTTTGGATATCTGTGCACTTGCATATTTGCTGTGTGACTTACAAAGTATTTCATGTACTCACCTTGCAATCAGCAATCATCATTAGAGGAGTACTTCAGCGAGGAGGATTTCTTAGAGGACTAAGCGCAAGCCTGGTCAAGCGCTTGTGGATTGGGAGTCATCGTGTTGTCCATAATTTATTTCCATTGCTTAGATTTTTATTATTTTGAGAGGTGCCATTTGCCTCTGTAATAAATACATTCGATTATGTAAAACATTTACTTTAATATCAACTATGTCATTCGTGTGCCTCGGTTGATTCCTAGACGAGGAATTACACACAATAAAGCACCTGAATTTTGGATGGAAATTCTGGGTGTGACAGGTGTAGACGGTGACAACGATGCCAAGCAGAGGGAGGAAAAGCAAGGCGCCGAGGGGAAAAGCGGTGCTCACTGGCGAGCAAAGAGACGACGGCGGTGGCTGGGGAGCAGAGATGCAGTGGCGCAGATCGATTTACGGTGCACGGGTGGTAGTAGAGATAGGGCATGGAGAGGGAGAGAGGAGGCGGCGGCTCTGCTAGGCTACTTATAGAGGGTGGGGATAGGGCGCGGCAGTGGCTCCGAGGTTTTCGACAGCAACTCCGGAGTTTGATGGTGGCACGGGGATGCGCGGCGCGGGGGCTGGGCCAGGACGGCCGTGACATGGGGCGGCGGCGGTGGGCTGGGTCCAGGGAGAAGGAAGGTGCAGGGCCCAGGTCCAAACCGAGGGCAGCTTGGGCTCGGCTAGAGAAAGAAAGAGAGAACCAGAGGTAGAAGAAAGGAGGAAGAAGGAAGAAGAGGGGAAAAGAAAAAGGAAGGGGAAAAAGAAAAATGGGAAAAGAGAGAAGGAAAAAGAGAAAAGGAAAAGGGGAAATGAAAAGAGTTTTCCGGAAAAATTCCAATTTTGCAAAAATTGGAATTTAGGGGTATTTGAGGAATCTGAGGGATATTTTTAGTGTTGGAACTTGTGGAAACATTCGGAACTTTGGAATATTCCGAATATCCGAATATATATGTATGTATATTTTTGGGAATGGAAAAAATGGGGATATCGTTATGGAGATTGGAAAAATGGAATATTTGGGATTTCTAGAATATTGAAATACTTCAGGATTATTGGAATATTGAGAACATTTTCGAGGAATCCGAAAACGGAGAATATTTTGTGGGATCCGGAAAATGGAGGATATTTTACCAGCGCGAGAAATTAAAATATTTGAGGAATAGTTAAACATCCCAAAATTTAGGAATATTTTGGAACCCGAGGATGGAGAATATTTTATAGGAATATTGGAATGTTGGGAATTTCGGAGATATTTAGAATATTGTAAACACTCTAGGAATAAAGGAATTGGTGAGAATATTTTATAGAGACTGAAATTGGGCAACTCTGGGATTATCTGGGGATTTGGGTTTATTTTGATGGAAAGGAATTTCAAGGGATTGTCCAGGATTTATTTCAAAAAGGGAAATGTTATTTTGGGCATCGAGAATGCCAGATTGAGAAATCAAAGGGATTTTAGGGTTTCGGGAACGACACCAAATGTTAATAAAGGAGAGAACAAGGGTCTAAGCCAAAGAGACAGATAAAAGAATTGGACCAGAAGCGACCCGAGATTGGGGAAAGAAAAGGGTTTTGTTCTTTATTCATTTAATTACTGAAATGATCTTGATTATATTAAAATTAATTCTAGATCTCCGAAAAATCCAAGAAACTTTTAGAGAGTTTATTACGCTATAGGGAATTTACCAGAGGCAAAAACCACCATGAAACAAAAGGAGAATTTATTATTATAAATACTTAAATGCTAAAAATATTCCGGCAAAACCCCAGGGAATATAAAAGCATCCAAGCATTAAATAAAATTTTAACTTGGGATTTTTAATATTGGAAATTTCATATTTTTATTCAAACACTTTCATAAACAACATTTCTAGTGCATTCTTGTATTTCGATTTACCCAATATAGTTTCTAATTAAGGCGATTTTCAGGGTGTGACAGCGGGGATGTGCGGAAGACGATGGAGAAGGTTTGCAAGCGTTTGGGAGGGAGGAAGCGGTGCCGGACGGGGTGGCGAGGAAAGGCAGGCAACGCAAATAGGTAGAGGAAAGCGGGCCGATTAGGATTTTTCAAGGGCGGGGATTGGGGAATGGGGAAGAGAGGTGGTGTAGGGCGGTAGTGAAGGGGTTTGGTACCAGGCCGATGCAAGGCACGCCGAAGGTAGAGGTCGGCGGCGCGATGGTAAATTAGTGGTGGGGGGATCAGAGGTGGCGCATGCAGCGAAGCACAACAGTGCGACGGGGGAGTTAGGGTTAGTAGGGGAGGTGAAGCACAACATGCAGCGGTGTAGGTTGGGGGAAGGAGGAGGACGCGGGTTGGGGAAAAGAGGGGAGCCATCTAAGCCGTTGATGATTGGGAGACGTTCTGGTTCGTTGGATTTGATGATGGTTATAAGTAAAAGCAGTTGGTGCATTATAGGGTAGAAACATTAGTCTTTTTGTCATGCCCAGAAATTCACAACCAGAATTCTGAACATTCTATGTATTAAATCCCTGTCCAGGAAAGCTAGGGTATACAATTCCAAGTGGTCATACAGAGTATGTCTTAATAACAGGATAAAATTTTCATACATCAATGTAGAAAAAAGAAGATAAAATATAAACAACTAAGCCACATAGAGGCTCCCACTCCACAGACAGCTTGATGGCGGAACAAGCCTACTCCTCCTGGCGATCATCGTCAGAGTAGAACTCCATCTCTGAGAGGGGAAAGGAAGCAAGACTGAGTACCATCCACAGTACTCAACAAGTCACACCCGTAAATATGCACAATGCACAGGAGACAAGGAAAGGCTTTGGGGCTCATTTGCATAAAGCAGTTGCAAACAGTAGTAGTCGAGAAACAGATAGAATGGTTGTTTGATTAAGTAATATTAAATCATTACTGGTCAATGCTACACCACGTTGCTCAGGCCCAAACCATCCATCCTACCTCTATGCAATATTTTAGGTTAAATTATTATAGTGGGACTAATCACGGTGAGTCTTGACCAAACGCCCATAACTGCGGGCATGGCTATTCGAATAGTTTTTAACTCTAGCTAAAGGTGTACAACTGTACCTACAAGATACAACCCCACACACATTCCCATGTGCTAGTGTGCCACCATGGCACACCACGGGAGGCTGTGACAGGACCATTCACGCAACTCCTCCCGAACCATCCACACCACGCTGAGGTTGCACCTACCGATAGGGCATACCATGTCGGCCAGGCTACCCCCCTTGCATCATGACGGATCCGAAAGCTGGTCAACCCAACCCCGAGCCGATCCAACTCCATCATGCCCATCCTCACCAACAGTGCCTAGGAGAGGGAGAAGGTACGCTACAAGTTCATCCGTTGCCCACGCTGGCTTATGGTATGTGCGAAAACTGCTCAAGGGATTCCTACGAACCGGTCCTTAATTGCCATGGGTATGACTTGCAAAACCAAGCACCCACAGCCCACCGTTAAGGTCATATTTTAGTTATATAATTATCCAGGACCAAAGTTTCATTATGTTCCGACGGTGGTTGGGCGAAGGGGATACACAGACGGGGATCTCCGGTACCTTGCAAACATGAGGGAGGCTTTAGAAGGGAGATTGCCCAGACAGCATGGCGGAAAATGGCGGACGGAGGCTAGCGCTGGCACTCATTGAGGCGGGAGACGGCGAGCGACGGCTTCCGGCGACGGAACGACGCGAGGGATGTGGCCGAGATGCCCTAGTGCACGGCGGAAGCGGCGAAGGCAAAAGCGGGACTCGGCGGCTGCTACAGCGGCTGGATACGGCAAAATGCGGCAGAGTGTCGGCCTCTCAGTGTGCACGGGGTTTGGGGGCTTGGCAAGTGCAAGAGGTTGAGGGAAATGTGTAGAGGAGCACGGGAAGGGTTTTATAGCCCGAGGCGGTGGATATCGTGGCTGAGGCGGCAGGATTTCTCGGAGAGAGAGGGAGGAGAGAAGGGCGGCAACGTGGGTTGGTCCACGCACGGAAACCATGGCGAGAGTAGGGAAAATGGGCGCGGGGAAGTGCTGGGCGATCCATGCGAACTCGAAACGAGGGTAGAGGAACCGCGCGGCAACGAGCGGCAAAATCCGACGGCACGGGGAGCTCGATCCCCTCCGGCCCAACCTGTCAGCAGGGGAGAGGGGGCGAATGGGCACGGGCAAACTAGGCCGTGGTGGGCCGAGCAGCGGGAGGAAGAGAGAGATGGGCCAAGGCCAAGCGCGGCGCGGGAGGAGTAAAAGAAAGAGTGGGCCGGCGACCCAGGAGGAAAAAGTGAAAAGGAGAGAAAAGGAAAAGGAAAGAAAAGCTTTTCCCAGGGGGTTTCCAATGGAATTTTAATTCCAATAAAGCTTGTTGATTTATTAAAAATACTTTTAGTGCTTTAAAAATTCCAGTAAAAATCCTGTTAATGTATTTTGGCAAGAGAAATATAAGAAAAATATTCTCAACCATGATAAATTATTGTTTAATATTTTCACCATTACTTATTCTCTCCTGTCTTATAAAATAATTTCTTTGGGTAATTTATTTAATATATTTTTATGTGGCTCTATTAAGAGGAAACTCAGGGTGTGACAAATTTACACTTCTTAGCTCTTTCCTAAATGTATGTCGTTTTGGAAATTCCGTGCTTTTATTTCATCCTTAATTTCTTCCCGTCTTAATTTGCTCTTACCAAATGACGGTTATCCCCCGCAAAGAAATGACCCGTCTTGTCCAATGCAATCTAAATCAAGAGCCACAATAGTTGTCCGAAATTAAACTTCTCTTAATTAGTCCAACCGTTTAAAAATACAAGACGTCCTTATCTTCTGTAAAATCAATATTTGAAAATTTTGAGTAATAATTAAACTAAAAATAATATGCTTATTGTCGTGCATGTAGTATCACTAGATTCGCATTTGATAATATTTTCATATGATATTAATTTTATGGCTATTAATGATATATTATAAAAGAAACTAATGGTCAAAATATAATATTAAAAAATATGTAGAAATTTAATACGTCTTATATTTTCAAACGAAGCAAGTACAGGAGAATTTGGAATAAAAGGGGGGCAAGTTAGGCCTTAGACCCCGGCCCACGCTATCCTTGTCAAAGCAGGCTGCTTTCCTGTCCTATACGATGGATTTGGACGTGTAACCGAGAAACAAAGCGAGAACACACTCTTTTTTCAACCACGTGCGTTCAATATGCGATCAGACGGTCTTGCAAGTGCATGTGTTCTATCCTTTGCATCTTCGCCCTGCTCGGTATAAGTTTTTGGAATGTTATAACCTAAAGCTAATTTTGAATTTTAGAATTTGAATTTAGGATTGACTTTAGGGGGTATTTTTGGTCAGTTTTATTACGCAGCTCTCTTTCTAGGATACTACGAATTATCTATTTAATTATAGGAATAAATCAAATATTTTATAAAATAGAACAAGTAGTTTAAGCAGTAGATTTTTTAAAAAAACATATTTTTAAAGACGTAGAACAAATAATTTGTAACAATAATCTGGTGAAGTATCTAAAAGGAACAGGCGTAAGAACACAAGAATTTTTTTAATGAAAAATCAAGCTCTAAAATTCAAAAATCACTTTGGATTATAGTCTATTACGCAACTCTCTGGGTTTTAATAGATGACGTCGTTTGACTTTTGGACGTAGATCTCATCATTCATCTTATTAAAAAATTATATAATTATCACTTATTTTATTCTAAAATTCAAAATCGCTTTTGGATTATAATCTACACGTAGCCTTAATTAGTGATTCGCCGAGCCGAGTCAACATAGTAGTCGTCTTTATTATGATCCATCTATCTCTCTCACAGTGGGTCATGTCTAGCTGGCTGGCTAAGCTAGCTTCCTCCAATTGCCTTCTGCTGCGACTTCATGGAGATTTCATAAATAGCCCACATTGAGCATGTGTGGTTTTACTCTTTCAAGAGAGATTCTCTCTTCTGCGGGAGAGGCATGCTGATTTATTTTTTCCAGTAAAAATCTCCACTGACAGCGACGCATCCTCCACCTAGGCCACCTTGATTATACTTCCTCATCAGTTCAAAAATATGCCATATTTTGTTACTTCCTCATCAGTTAAAAAATATGTTATATTTTGTTTGTTTCGTCAGTACAAGGCTTTAATCATTAACGGCTCTATTAAGATATAATTTGTATGACACAAAATTAATATTATTGAATCCGTATTTAAAAGTACTTGCTTATGAGATTATGCATTTGCATCACATAAATAATATGCTAATAAAGCAATTATTGGTAAAAGAATGGTCCTAACAAAATAAAATACATCTTATATTTTTAAACGGAGGCTATTACTAACTGCTAATTAATTAGTGCGAAATGCTATCACGAGCTATAGATAGCTAGGTCACCGATCACTACACATGCTGATTAATCAAAGTCATGGGAAGCTAATTAATACGACATGATGTGCATAAACAGTACAGGAAGGCATCAGCTAAACGTGTGGGAGATTAATTAATTAATTATTGTCTGAAAATATGTTCTAGCTCGTGCCAATGATCAACTAGGGATTCTTATAGCAAACATGGAGGTTGCAACCACTTTCAATTTCATTAATTAATCATGGCCATCAGGTCAGAGAGCCTAACATTAATTTTCTTGGTTAGACCATCCTTCTCACGTATTTAATCTTCAGGCTCAGGCAAGAGATGATGGCAAAAAGGATACATGGCCAAAATTAAGCACAGGGGCCAGGTTTGACCTGTGATGATAATTAATTATGATGGGTGCTGCCGTAGTTGTGTGTGGTTTTCAGACATGCAGCATATTTCGGTTTTAATTTAATTATCACGTTGATGTATTCTTCTCTTCTTTTTCGTGTTTATAAGGACATCATAAATTGGCTGTCATTGTAAAGGGCCAGGTTTCTTCTACTTGGTTTGATTCCCATCGTGATCAGCTCTAGTCTCCAATATGGAAGAAAGCACTTTTTCCTTTGAACAATAATGTGCATGTCCCAATTTTTATTTTAGAGACCTTTAGCACACTTGCTCATCTTGACTAGTTGGGGTTTGGGCCCACTTGTCCACGAGAGGATATTGTGAGAAAACAGAATTATATATGCGGCTGCTAAATTGCATAAATATTAAGTGTGAAATTAGTCGTTGTCTTGCTAATTCAAAAACACATGTTCAATAAATTAGCGTGTGAAGTTCCTTTCCTATGTCCTAAGCACTTTTTGAGTTTTGTTCGGTTGGATAATCCTTGGAGGATAATCCAAATCGAGAACCCGACATTACCAACAATTCTTGCAACTGGCGAGCAAAATTATATGTAGAGAAGTGGATTTAAAAACAATAGAACTTTCTACTTGAACAAAAAGTTTAGTATAATATTGAAGTCTGGATCTAAAAACAATAGAACTTTCTACTTGTCATTTTAAAACCACAAACATTAACTTCATGAATTTAATAAACCTAAACCACAATACTTTGATTGTCGAAAATCATATTAATTTTCAACATGAAACCTACGACCTAGGTTTCAGTTTTTGGGAAACTAAAAGCTGGTGGCTATACTTTTGAATTTTAAAACTTTTAAGTACTAACAATTTTAATTTGTCATAAAAAATTGGAGTTCCCCGCAAAAAAAAAAACTGGAGTTATTGATTTGAGATGAGCATGAAATATTTTTTAAAAGATATGAGATACATTTAAACCCCTGTACTAGCTAGTAACTATATCAATCTGTAAGCTGATTGAAAGGAAATGTCAGATTATCTAGATCAAAAAATATTTGCAAATCAACAGTACAATTTGAAATTAACTTTTATGGGTTATGACCCTTAAAATATTATTTAGTTGTTTCTGTAGTTTTCCCCTATTGTATGTAGTTCGGCAAAATTCAGTTGTTTAATTTTTAAAACGTAAATTTCACATAACCACCAATATTATCTTAATTTTAGCCCTATATCTGCTGGTAGGGACAGATGTTATACTTGGACACTGATTGCTGCTACAAATTTTAGCCCTTTTTGTCTATACATTCACTGTCATAATACAGGGCAGTGGTTTCTTGTGTCTGCACTCTGCAGGGCGATGAGAACTCCTGTGGCTATGTTGTTCATCTGCAGTAGTAGTGCAGCCCATACTGGTCATGCGTTCTAAGTAACTCTCTATTTAATTATGCAAGACAAGAATATGCAACCTGATAGATAAGCTCTTCTAATATGAGACCTTTTACGATACTTGGAAGGTATCTCACGTATCTTCTAAATCAATCAGTATCCGTCATTGATTTTTAAAGGATAAATTAGAAATAGAAAATAACATTAATAAGGGTAATTTATTAATTCAATCCTTATCCCCTTGCCCCCACCCTTTCGTCTGTGCTTTGCAGAGACCGCTCCCATTGCAGCGTGGGCGTGTACAACGTGCGGTCGTGGGTGGCAAGCTTGCAGTCGTGGGAGGCATGCTCTGATAGAAGGGGAGCTCGTACGCCTCCACCGCAGCCACCTCCACCTCCCTGCGACGGATTGGAAGCTCGCAGTCGTCACCAATAGAAGGGATCGGGACTTCGGGACCCAGGAGTGCTAGCTAGATGGGATCGAGAGAGATGCGACTAGGTAAAAGAGGATTATACGTATTTGTTCTTAACCACATAAATTAACCATAGAAGCCAATTACCATTTTAACCTTTCACCTTTGGTACTTGGCCCATATTTTGGGTATCTTTTCATCGGTACTTTTTATTCTACTGCATTGAATTAGAGACGATTAACCGTCCTAATTAATTTCAAGCACCATAGAAAATTAATTCCAAGCACTATAAAAAGTCTCTTCTAATATATAACAAGCGACACAGAGCTAACTAGCTAGCTATAGGGTTCTCTACTAGAGTATGCATGGATGCTAATTGCCAAAATATCGATCCAACAAGATAAAACAATTTTACAGGATCTGTGTACCATCTCATTAAGCGCATGTGCATTTTTCATATAATTAGGAAAATAAGAGGATGTTTAATTGGCTTTTATGTGTGGCTTATAAGCCGCACGCAAAACAAAAAATATCATTAGTACATGATTAATTAAGTATTAGCTATTAAAACTTAAAAAATAGATCTATTTGATTTTTAAGATAGTTTCGTATAGAAAGTTTTAAAAAAATACACCGTTTTATGTTTCGGGAAATGTGCTACCGAAAATCAAGCAAAAAAAACACTACTAAATACTAGCGGTACGCAGTGCGGCATGTCATTTTTTTTTCTCATGATATCATTTCTTGTAGAAGCAGTTGAGCCACGTCAGCCATCACCCACGTACCTAAATGCACAATTACATCCATATGCATATGACACATGTGTCCTATATATTCTACCGATCGGTGTCTACGCTTTCATCAACGAAAACGGCCTAAAACCGCACTGATTTCGCCCCCCGAAACGACATTATTTGCACATCCAGAAAGACTGGCCAAACCACAAGGAGAGATCGAAAGACACATCGAGAGAGATGTGTGTATGAGAGAAAAAAAAAAAGAAAATGGATCATCGTGAAATCTGAATCTGGCCTGTGCTGAGGGGCAAGGGGACATGCTGGTACATGTTGCTTTCAGGGTGTTTGCTGCTGCTGCTAAGTGTCCATGAGCAAAAATATTTATATACATATATGCATGCATGCATGATATAACCCTTTCAAGGATTGCGTCGATGGGGAGGCATGTGAAGGGCAGCTTGGCCACTGGCCCTCAAACCTGATATCCAAACGTGTCTTGTACTTGCTATGTCCATATGGCCATAAATATGGGGGCTCAGTGTAATTTGGAAGGTGGTTTTTGCTCTTTCTCCTCCTGATGTTCGCATCCTTCCCTCATGTGCAAATTGTGGTATTGTTCTGTAGACGCAACTTGTGAGGAAATTGTAAAGGGAATCAGACAAAGGTCATGTAGGTTATGGACCTTTTCTTTTTCGCTTTGTTTGACATGTTACCATGCATGTTACGTGTCGGCGATCTAGCTAGCTTCGGATTCGTGTAGGTAACTCGTCATGTTTCGTAAAATTTCTCATCTTTCGGATTCAGATTTTACCAGTTTGAATTGTCTCTCATGGAGATGTTGAAACCTCAAAAAATGTTTTGAGGAGTAGAGTTCAAGAAGCATGGGTTTTTTTTTCCAGATTGACAAGCTTGAAAAGCTCCCTGTTTGAGTTGCCATAGCTAGAACAAATTAAAAGTGTAATAACTAGACCAAAGTATATGTCAATTTGAAGAATTTTCAGCTTTTACGGAGTGTTTAAATTAGCTTATTATTCTGACTTATAAGTCGCACGTAAAACGAAAAACATTATTAACGTGTAATTAATTAAATATTAACTATTATAAACTTAAAAAATAGATCTATTTGATTTTTTTAGAGATACTTTTATATAGAAAATTTTTTTAAAAACGTACCGTGTTTAGCAATTCGGGAAGCGTGCTCATGAAAAACTAGAAAATAAGCCAATCTTATAAAAGATCCTTCGAACGAGCTGTTAGTCTATTCTTTGGGTCCATTTAATCAATAGCTTGATCATCTCTTATTTAATTTCTTCACATGTCTACTCTTTTAAACTAATCACAACCTTTTCCATTTTAGTTCTTTATATTTCCTTAAAACATATGCCCAACTTCATACATTTTTATATTTTGGGATGGATAGAATACTTTGGGTTTGTAACCACTAATTAACCAGTTTTTTTATCAAGCAATACAAAAATGTGTAACGCATGGAAATGAAGCCAAGATTCAGATTATGAACAAAAGTACATTTGGTGGTCAGCTGCTCTACTGCTTTGTCAAACATATCGAGAGCCTCAAAGAAGCGTAGGTAGGGCATGAGGAGTGAAATGGCAATAGTTTGCTGAAGTGAAAAGACAACAGTTGCTGCATCAAGTACAAAAACTATTCAGCTAGGTTCTCAACAGCTCAACTCATGGCTGTAGCTATAAACTATAGACTACATAGGCTCTGTTTCCAGGATTATATTTATTAATTCTTTATACTGTATTTAGGATGTGGCTGTAGCTATGAGAGCATCATGATGTATATTGCTCAACTAGTCATTATGGTGGTACCATAATCATTTGTTATTTCATTTCATACGATGCTTAAACTGAGTTCCAATCTACCGGAAGAGGAAAAAACTCTTCGTTTTTCGTAAGCGTGCACATACTTCTCGAAAACAGTATGTTTTTTGCAAAAATTTTCTATATAAAAGTTACTTTAAAAAATTATATTAATTTATTTTCAAGTTTAAAATAATTAATACTCAATTAATCATGCGCTACTAACTTATCTCGTTTTACGTGATCTTCTTTATCTTTTTTCTTTCCTCACCTTTAAACTATAACTAAGTCTTGAGTGGTCTATAAGGTGGGTCCCATTAAAAAATAAAAAGAATATGTTGAATAGCTCATATGCATGGAGAAATAAAGAGTGAGAAGAGAAGAGAGATTATTATTATTTTATTTTTTATGGGCTGTTCATATATATGTATAGATAGGTTAAGCTATAGAACGTCATAAGGATACCCTCACAGTCCTAACAGTAGGTCGTACTGTAGCTTTGAGTAACCATTCAAAATGGAGTATTAAATATTTGTTTGTACTATTGGATAAATTATGAAAATTATTTATACCAAAATATGTATAAAATAACCATAAATCACATGGTTCTAAAATAACCATGGATGGTTGCTCCAATGCTCCAAGCTAGTACCTTTGTTCCATAATAAATGCACTCCTTAGATTGAAGAGACTATTAAAAAAAGAAAATAATCCAGATGTCCTTCATTTAATAAGAAGTAATTGAAAACAAGAGCGTGCTTATAGAATGAAAAAAAATTTAAATAAGATCTAGTTGACTGGTCAGAGTAGAAAGTAGTACTCTAGAAATATATTCTTCATAGGATATTTGGAGAGAGTAGCTAACAAATTTAACATGAGAAAAAGAATATATATCTGGTTCTGTAGTCGATCGCACCGGTGCATCTTCTTCTGTACATGCACGCATGGATAAGCAAAATTTTGAGACACAAAATCGAGTAATCCTTGAATAAACTCGAACTAAATCTGTTATATACACTGAGGAAAAAAATTCAAACACTTTGAAAAAGGAAATCCAGAAAAGGAAAAGACAAAGGTAGTGTTCGTGGATGCTTTGTTTCTCATTTCTCCTATAACATGCTATATAATTTAATATGTTTTTTTTCTGAAGTTTGATTACATCACAATGTGTGCAATTTTTTGGGTCTTCTATATATATATAATATTTCTCAAAGAGTGGGCATGCTACGTGAGGTGGGATAAGCATTGGAAATTTTACTATTATTATTAGCACAAGGCAAGTTACTTTGTGATGTGATCTTAAATAATTTACTAGTTCTAATTAATTTACTCATATAATTTTTTGGCACGCCTGAGGTGATGAGATCAGAAGAAAAATCTTTAGACACGAGGTGAGATCAGAATAAGAAAACAAGTACAGATGCGCGCGTGGAAGATGAAGTTGAGCTGCCCAAGCCATGAATTTAAAACAGAAAGATGCCCTGACAGGCACCTCCTCTCAGTAACAGTAGCTAGCTAATACTTCCTTCTTCTCATAGTATAAGAGATTATATAAAAAAATAAATTATGGTGCAAAATATGATAGTTAATAATAAACTAGTATTAAAGTTAGTATGTCTGTAGGTGAGGAATAAACTAGTACAAAAGTTAATAGATAAAGAATAAACTAGTATAAAAGTTGGTAAGTGGAAAATAAAATATTGTCTTGAAATCACATAATCTTTTATATTTTAGGACAAACTAGAAGACAAAATCCTTTTATAATATGAAACCGAGGGAGTAGAGTACTTGTCAGGGTTTACGTTTTCGATAAAAATTGATAAAAACCATAAAATTTTGAGGTTTTGATGTGGGATGAAAGTAGATTATGACTGAAATTTTGAAGAGTTTTTAAGAATTTAAATTTGAAACAGTTAAATTCAATCGAATTTTATTCAAAATTTATCAAAATTTGGTAAAAAAAAATGTCGGAGGTCAGGATCTGACCTCAACGGAAAGGGGAACCCTAGTACTACTATTTGCTCTCTTGTTTTTCCAGGTCACTATGCTATCAAATGATGCAGTCACCGTTGGCACTAAAATTAATCCAATCCAATCCAATCATCTTTGTGCATGACAGCCTCTGCCCCAAGGACAGTTGGAAGAATGGCATTAAATGAAGAAAGCTAGCTGATCAAGGACAGCTACATAATGATCAGAAAACAGAACAAGAACAACCCATTCATTCATTGATTCATGAGCACAACACCCAAATGTTGGGTCAAAGAAAAAATGGTAAATAAATCATAGGCTCTGCTTCTTAGAAGGTGACTTCTGTTAAGGTTTTTTTTTATTCTTTTTCATGGGCAGAGGTAGAGGCATATCAAAGCATGTCTATCCTAAAATATAGTAACTTTTAACTTTTAGTACAGCTATCAAGAAAAGAGCTAAAAAGACTTATTTATCTCTTTAGGTTGAATAAGGTGTGGGCCTGTACTATTTAGGGTGATAATAAAGCTAAGTGATAGTATGGATAGTTTAGTAGTAAAAATTACCTTTTAAAAGTACTTAATTAGGTCGTTATATTTGGGGCAAAATTTAAACTTCGGAAGTTGTTATATTTTGAGATGGGGAGTATTAGCATGGTGTTGCAATTTACTTCCTTTGTAGTACTCCTAATGATTGTATATTTGTATATGTAGGATCTCCATATCAATAAGCAATCATCACAAGATATCATGGAAAATGACGCAATAAAAACAAAAAAGGTATTTAATAACTAAAATAAAAATTTACCAAAACAACGACATTTGATTAATTGTGTAGTAAGAGATGTCCGACTTCAGTAATGGATAGGCATGCACCCAAACATGGAGGATTGGATGGAGTACTCCCCCTTCTCCACATGCTTATATGTACTTTCACGAGAGTTTTTTTAGAGAACATTCGGAAACAACTAATATTAAATATAGAGAAAGATGTTTTAGGACAACTAAAAATTTAATATAAACTCAATCAAACATAATTCTGAAGAAAAAGTGTCGAAAAGAATTGATGAAATGTGAAAAACAAACTATCTCTTTGCGTTGTATATATTTTGCAAATACAATTGAATAGATTTGTAGTCTTTTAATTATAGTCATTCATCAATGTCCCTACTTAACTATACCATTTTTTAATGAAATTACTTGAGATAGTTTTGCAAACTTCACATGAGTTTATGCCTGGATATAGGTAATCACAGTTCCTTGTATATATTAGTTCCGAAATTCTGTAAAATATAGGTAAACAACTTTACTTGTTGAATCTTTTCTTATATGTATTGTCACGTCTAGAAATTCACCAGAATTTCCAAAGCTAATTTGTGCAATAAATCCTCGTCCAGGAATCAGCCGAGGTATACAAATCGATAATTTGATAAACATAGCCAAAACATAATAATGATAAATACTTACAACAGAGATACTTAGTTCTCACACCAAAGAAAAATTGCAGCGAAACGGTAACTAGCGTAGCTTTAGCTCCAAACCACATGCAGCTCAACTGGGGTATAAGCCAAACACCAAACTTCCCCTCCTTGCTAAGCTTCACTCTAATGATTACAATATGCAAGACTGAGTACCACTCACCATACTCAATAAATCATACTAGGAAATACAAAATAATGCAACAGGAATCCAAAGGAAGGCATAATATGGCTCATTTGCATAAACAACATTTTAAACTTTAGCTTTAAAACCATTAAAATCAGCGTAGTTTAATTACCATCAGCATTGAACCAATCTCTGAACAACGCTCCAACGCAGTTCAGGCCCAAACCATAACCCTCCAAACTGGAGCTATCAAGTTCCATCATTTATCACCATTATGGAATAGTGTGGGACTAATCACAAAAAACATTGCTAGGCCCGCCCATTGACCGCGAGCACGGCTATCCGAATAGTTTTACTCTGGCCAGAGGTGTACCAATTTACCCACAAGACACGATTCCGCACATGTCACCATGCCTCGAAATACCACCATGGTACTGCAAAGGGGAAAACCGTGACAAGACCTTTCATGCAACGTGCCCAACAGAATGGTCACCCGCTGAACCACCAGTCTCTGGTAGGGTTGATCAGATTCCTCGACAGGGAGACGGTTCAACGCATCAAATATGGACTTATTGGCACAGCCATGGTGGACTTATTGACACAGCCACAAACACACCGTGGTGCCTCCTGTTGAACTCGCTACACTACAAATCCAACCGTTGCCCATTCTGGCTTATGGTTAGTATGGTAAATACTTCGCAACAAGTAGTCCGTGAACCGGTCCTTAGATGTCATGAGCACTGCTAGCAACATCACAATCCTGGTGCTCACAACCCACCATCAGTCAAGTTTTAGTTGGCACAATTAATTAACCAACCACGACTCACTGTCGTGAAAATAATAACTAGTATCCATGAATTAATCAGAATGAATGAATAAATAGTTTCCCACATAAAATGACGCTACAGTTTCTAGGCATGGCTAAGCAAATCTTAAATAATCTAGCCAGATAAATAATTAAGCATCCAGCTAGTCAATATTAATTACCCAGGGTATCAAGGTACAGATATCAACATCAAAATGGTCATAATTATCAACAGATATTGGATAATAAATAAATACACATATAATGTCATTTCAAAACATTTCATGCAATAATTTTAAAATAAAATAGATTTCACAAATGGGATCAACATGATCAAGGAGATTGTCGTGTGACTTGCCCTGCAATGAAAATATCTTCAATTGCTCTTCCGAACTCTTCCGTAGACTCCGTGATCCTTCGAAACGGCGAAATATACGTAACTACACGCAAAATGAGAAAAACCCTAAGAAAATCCAAATAAACAGTACATAAAAGTACATAAATAAGTAGATCATAATTTTAGATGAATTTAGGAAGAAGAACGGGTCGGATCGGAGATCGGACGGAAAATTTACGGCATTCGGAGGTTTAATTTTAGAGAAAATCCGAAAAGAATTAGAAAAAATATTCTCTAGAATATTCACTGGATTTTCCGATTAATAAAATTATTTTGGGCATTTGCTGACACCTGGGCCCCACTGTCATAGGCTAGGTCCACATGGGCTGGGTTTACAAAGCCGAGAAAAAGAGAGGATGGGGGATCGGTTGGTGACGTGGCTGCCACATGGCTACACATGGACTCCTAGAGCTGAGGTGGCAATCGAGGTGGCATCTAGGACTGAAGTGGCACAGATCTATGGGGATCCAACGGCCCTGGATCGATCTAGGAGAAATCGGACGGACGGAATGGACTCAGAATCATTATGTAAATCCAACGACTCGGATGAACTGGATCGGATCTGGATGCATTGCACGGTTGACGATGGATCAGGAGTTCACACGCTGGCCCATACATCATACAAAGTAGAGGAGAAACACCAGGCCCACGCGTCATCGGCACAGTGTAGAGGATGCCAGGGCCCACATGTTTGTGTCACGGGGAGGAAGTACTACCAATGGGGCCGGCCTATTAGAGGAATAGAGAAAGGTGAGCTCGCCAGGGCGCTCAGCCGAGGGGGTCGGGTGATGGTCGGCGCGACGGGGCACAGTCACGGTGAGGCAGAGAGGAGACCCGACGGCACGACGACTTCGGTGGCAGGAGTAGTGACTCCGGGGTGACGTGACGTGACGAAGACGATGACGACGGTGCCACGGTGCAGCAGCACGGCGGCACGGGATGAGGAGAGAGGAGGTGTCTCCGGTGGGGAGATGCTCACCTGTGGCAAGAACGACGATGGGGATGACCGGCGTCGGCGATGAACGACGGCTACCATGGCGACATGAGACAGATCGGCCACCATGGCGTGATGACGATGGCGGCACTGGGGCGACGAGGAGCCTTCACAGGGCGGCAGTGGCGACAACCTTGGTGCCGAGAGGCGCAGGTGAGGAGGGAGAGGATGGCATCGGTGGCCAGGGTCTAGATGCTCACCAGACGACGACGACCTTCGGCAGCGGCGGTGCAACCTGCAGCGGCGGCGGCTTCTTGGGGGCGGCGCTGGAAGCAAGCCAGTGGCACCGGCAGAAGCAGAGCAGGGTAGCGGCAGGGAGCAAGGCCACAGGCGGCGGTGCGCTAGATCAGAACAGGGGCGCGGCGGATTTGGATGCTCACCGGTGACGGAAGAAGGCGGCGTCTGATGGCTCGCTGATGTGGACAGAGATGAAGACGGCGACGACCCCACGGCGGCGTCGGCGCTATGCACAGCAGCCGCCCGGAGCAGAGACGATGGCAGCCTGGGGCGGTGGCGGATTTCCTTTTATAGAGAGAGAGGGGAGACATTCTGGGGCGGCAACGGCTATCCGCCCCGAGAAAAGCGGCGGCAGGTGCGGCCGGGCCGGCGGCGGCGGCATGGGTCGGGCCTAGCGGAGTGGTGCAGGCCGGGCTGGGGCACTGCGGGGCAGGCCAGGAGGAGTGGCAGGCCAAGTTGGGCCTAGGAGGCGACGACACCAAGTCAGGCCGATGGGGAGAAAGCAGGAAGAAGGAGGAAGAAGAAAGGGGAAAAATGAGAGGGAAAAAAAGAAAAGAAAAGAAAAGAAAAGGGAGAGAGAGAGGAAAAAGAAAAAAACCAAGGGTTTTTTGGGAAAAATCCTAAATTGAAGAATTTAGTATTTTGGAATATCGGAATTTGGGGAGTTTTTGGAATATTAGAATATTTGGAATATCGCGACTATATATTTTTGGAAGCTCAGAAATATGAGAACATTTTCGGAATTGGTATTTTTCTTTGGAATTGGGAAGATCAAAGGGATTTTTGGACCTTCAAAATATAAGAATATTTTGGGGATTTTTTGGAATATTGAAATACTTCGAGATTACTGAAATTTTGGGAGCATTTTCGGGAAATCTGAAAACGTAGAATATCTTGCGTGATTCAGAAAATGAGAACAACTCTAATTTGTTTTATAATTTTAATATAAATTCTAGAAAATCAATATTTAATTAATTATTTAATTCTCAAAAAATCAGGCTGTGACATGTATCAACCAGCCATTTGCCTAGCTAGCTTAGCTTAGCCGGGTATTAATTCAGTTTTCCCTAGTGATTCAAGCACGAGCCTGGATTCGGCTATTGAATTCCAATAGATAGGAGAGGTATCAAGTTACATGCTCATTGCAGACATTGTTCTTTTTTCAGTGAACATCTTGTTTTCGAAGGAGATAATAGACAATTTGTTCCCCTAATTTTTGGTCCATGATCGATTTGATATCTGGCACATTTTATTTAGGCCAACTGTGTCCTTCAAGTGTGTCCCTTAATCTAACATAGTTCCTTAGGGCTTAGGCCTGTACAGTGACGGATCTAGAAAAACTTTAGAGTCTCGGGCAAATTTAACTATAGCTACTATTTTCTATAAAAAATTATATTTTAATTTTTTTCAAATTACATAAAATTTTAATAAATCATTCACCAACGAGCTGGGTGGCCAGACGATGGATCCGTCAGTGGTCCTACATAAAGTGCCATGTCTTCATGCACCATTTCATCAAATACTTACTTGGTTGCAAGATCCACAGCCAATGTATATTTTTTACCCTAATGTTTAATTTACTACTATAGGAAAAAGGGTACCTTGCCTGGAAGTTGGCTGTGACCGCTATATTTGTTTATGCAAGTGAACGCAGAACGCTGCTATAGTAACATAAATGAAATATATATGCACTAAGCCACATGTATTTGTGTACATGTACTACTACAGAACATGCCATTTGTATCGGCATATCAGTACTGGTTCTGCTAGACTCGGCACTGATACGTGGTTTCCCACCCCCCGCCTCGCCCATGCCCCCCACCAGTTAATAACCGTCACTAATGATAAATCATCAGTGCCGGTTCGAGCGCCGAACTGACACTGATTAGTGGGCCCATCATCTATGCTGGATCACGCCACAACCCAGCACCGATAATGGCCAAATCAGTGCCGGCGGGCGGGTTTGACGTGGCTGTTTGGGCGGGAAACCCATCAGTGCCAGTTAGTGCAACCGGCACTGATGATACTCTGTATAAGTATATGTTCACTTTCGACCCCATCTTAAGCTGCTAGAGCAGAACAGGTAGGCGGTCTGTTCTGCTCATCTACTCGACAAGGGGGGGGGGGGTATTTTGCCCCCTTTTTTAAATCTTTGACATTCCGGAAGCTTTTCTCTATTTTTGTTGGCGCAATAGAGTGAATAGTGAGGTAAGTACAACAAGTAATGATATACTCATATGAGAATAAGACACGCAATCTCATGAACGACATGTGTACTCGGCTTGGCCAGCTTTAGGGTAAGAAGCCCCTTTCTTTGTGTAAGTGATTTTTCTTTAATTTGTTACTGCATTCCTAGGGGTAAATAGACATTTTTATATGGATCTTGTCACTAAAGCTAGAAATGTGTTGAGGTAGTTAGTTCACTTGGTTTTCCATGTGGGCCGAAGGACCATATTGGACCACGAGACAAACTTAGAGAACCGATTTAGACAAAATAAAACATCACAGATCAAAATGACCCCGAAGCGAAACCTAGAGGACCAAATTAGCTTTTATTAATTTTCAAAACATACCGTAATTAATAGTCACGATCGATTTCACAAAAACATGATTGTTAATAAATACTTATTTTTGCAATTAACAAAAATTGATGTTTGACAATGTTTCTTCAAATTGTTCATGCATAACACTCACGATCGATCTCGTAAAAACATGATCAAATTTGGTTATGTTTCTTCTATACAATCTCTTGTAAAACTTTAACATGGTGTGCAAAAGCACCATAAGTTCCAAATTTGAATATAAAACGAAAACTAAAGAAAGCCTATATCGGGTGCGTCACAGTAACCCCTCTAAACTAGATCAAAACGCGGTGACTTTGGCGCGAAAGTAGTTTGTCAAAACACCTCGATTGAGAAACCACACCACACCACCGCCGCGATGCCAAACGGAGCCTTATAATTTGCCCATGACTAGGCCCCATCCCCTCCCCTCAGCAAATAAAACGTGCATTAACAATGACCCTCTCCAAGAGCAGGCATGGAGCTCCAATGGCGCCCCCCCTACCGACCTTCCTCTCCATCCCCATATATCCACACATACACATATATATACACACGCACACATAGACATCGATCTCTCCCATGCTTCCCTCTTCTTCTACCTCACTAGAATTTTCAAGAAATTGTTACATCAAGATAGTAGTAGGAGTGGTGGTAGTGGTAGTATAGTAGGAGAGCATGATTTGGTTCATGGGGTGGTTTGTGGCGGCTTGGAGCTGTCTCTTGGTGGTGGTGATGGTGAGCTCCATGAGGTTTAGTAGGTCAGCTTCTTGCTCCTCTTGCGGCGGCCATGGCGGGAGCGGGCCGAGGAGCTACCCGGTGATCGGGTGCCTGGTGGCGTTCTACCGGAACAGGCGGCGGCTGCTGGACTGGTACACGGAGATGCTGGCGGCGTCGCCGACGCAGACGATCGTCGTCGACCGGCTGGGGGCGCGCCGCACGGTGGTCACCGCGAACCCGGCGAACGTGGAGCACATCCTCAAGGGGAACTTCGGGAACTACCCCAAGGGGAAGCCGTTCACCGACGTGCTCGGCGACCTGCTCGGCATGGGCATCTTCAACGTCGACGGCGAGCTGTGGCACGCGCAGCGGAAGCTGGTCAGCCACGAGTTCTCGGCGCGCGCGCTCAGGGAGCTGGAGGTGACCGTGCTCGAGGCCGAGGCGCAGGACCGCCTCGTCCCGGCGCTCGCCACGGCGGCTGGCGGCGGCAGCGGTGGGGTGGTGGACATGCAGGACGTGCTCCGGCGGTTCGCGTTCGACGTCATCTGCCGGGTGTCGCTCGGCGTTGACCCAGGGTGCCTCGACCCGGCATTGCCGGCGCCGAGGCTGGCCGCGGCGTTCGACACCGCGGCGGGGATCATCGCCCGGCGCGGGGCCGCGCCGGTGGCCGCCGTGTGGAAGGTGAAGCGCGCGCTAGACGCCGGGTCGGAGCGGCGGCTGCGGGAGGAGGTGGGGGTGATCCACGAGGCCGTGATGGGGCTCATCCGCAGCCGGAGGAAGGAGCGCGCGCTCCTCCTGGTCAACGGCAATGGCGACGACGGCGCGAGGAGCGACCTGCTGTCGCGGATGATCGAATGCGGGTACCCCGACGAGGCGATCCGCGACATGGTGATCAGCTTCATCATGGCCGGCCGAGACACCACTTCGTCGGCGCTCACCTGGTTCTTCTGGCTGCTCATGCGCCACCGCGACGTCGAGGCGGAGGTCCTCGAGGAGATCGCGACCACCCGGCGCGAACGCGCCGGCGGAGAAGGCGAAGGCGAGGGCCACGATCTCGACGACTACCGGAAGATGCGCGTCCTCCACGCGGCGCTGTGCGAGACGATGCGGCTGTACCCGCCGGTGGCGTGGGACTCGAAGCACGCGGCGACGGACGACGTGCTCCCCGACGGCACGGCCGTGGGGCGCGGTGACCGCGTCACCTACTTCCAGTACGGCATGGGGAGGATGGAGGCCATCTGGGGCCCCGACGCCGCCGACTTCAGCCTCGACAGGTGGCTCTCCCTCCCGCACGACGGCGCCTCCGCCTCGGCGGCGTTCGCCGGCGTGTCGCCGTTCAAGTATCCGGTGTTCCAGGGCGGGCCGCGGACGTGCCTCGGCAAGGAGATGGCGTTCGTCCAGATGAAGTTCGTGGCCAGCGCGGTGCTCCGCCGCTTCGAGCTCCGCCCCGTCGACGAGGGGCGCACGCCGGCGTTCGTGCCGCTCATGACCGCGCACATGGCCGGCGGGCTCAACGTGACGGTGCGGCGGAGGACAACGGCGACGGCGGCGAGGCCAATGGCACAGGAGGGGAATTGACTAGTAGTTAACCCACGTGTAAGTACAACAAAAGAAAGGATTAATTAGTGGCATGCAATATACAACCGTGCTGGCTATCAAGGATTACTGCAACTTATAACTAGCACTCATGTACACTGTATCATATGACCAACATATGAAATTAAACAGAGATACACAACCATGTTCATTGAAATCCTTTGATCCAAGGTAACCTTGGAGAAAGTATCTTCTCAAGTTTTATAGTACATTTAATATCGTACTATAATGTTTCCTCTCATGTATATATGCATTGTAACGCGCCAACATACCTGTATAGAACTAGAATATAAAAACCATAAATATGCATCATAAATAACTACTACCTTCATTCTAAAATATAACAATTTTTAGCTATATATCTAGATAAGAGTACGGTCAGATATATATAGCTAGAAGTTGTTATATTTTCAGACGAAGGGAGTATATTAATTGGAGCATTATGTATGGTTAATCATGAGTAGACAGAGATGTTCACGGATTTACTGAGATTAAGTTGACATCGCCTTTTATCAGACACACCGTTAGGTGGGATTTGATGCTTAGCTTTTTGCTGCCTGGAGTCAGTCTGATGTGAGTTTCATCATCAATTGGAAAGTTCATGGGTTCAGTTTCTAGTTAAGACCAGCATGCATAGCACAGACACACAGACAGAAAGACAGGATGATAAAAGAGCATGTGGGGATTTGGCTCTAATGGGGTTAGGTGAAGTGATGAGCCCAAGTGCAAGTAGCTATCACAGTTGCAGAGATGGGAATTAAACGTTGTGGAAATATCAACTAGTAGTAGTAATTTGGTGGCAAGAGGAAAAAAAAGATTTGGTAAAACTTAGACCAATATATACTTAATTATATATGGAGTATGGTTGAAGTGAAAAGGAAGAGAAAAAGAAATTTCATGTTTGCCACCACGTGCTGAATATATTTGCACCTAGCCCATCATATCCTTGCTTCCACACTAGGAGTTTCTTTCCTTCTTTTTTCTTAGATCGATGGAGGAGAGCTTAATTATATATGTTGTTGTACTGATTATGTTACTTAATTAGAAGGGCAATTTAAATTGGAATTCATATCTGTGTGATGAACTGGATGCAGAATTATGTACCTGCTCATTTGAATTTTGCATTTTAGAAGTTAATTTTATAATTAATTTAAGGGGGGTTTTCGTCATTCAACCTTGTTTTTTTGGCTGCTAAGAGTAGAAGTGTAAAAGTTTTTCCAAAATTATTTTTTCTCTAGAACACACAGAAGAGCTGCGTATATCATTGTATTCGAGAAGAAGAAGGGGCCCAAAATTGTTTTTTTTTCATTAGTTATGCGTCTTCAACTTATAAACCGCCGCTAATAATGCGTTCCAAGCTACCTAGCACCGTTTGAATTGGCTTATAAGTCAAGCTACTGTCTCTTTTTCATGAGTACGTTTTTCGAATTGCTAAACAGTATATTTTTTTTAAAAAAAATTCTTTATAGAGTTTCTTTAAAAGTCAGATAAATTTATTTTTAAATTTATAATACTACCTACGTCTCAAAATAAAATAAGCTAGTACTGGATATGATACATCTAGTAATACAAATCTGGACAGTCATATCCAATACTAAATTGTTTTATTTTGAGATGAAGAAAATAGTTAATACTTAATTAATCATATAGTAATGACCTGCCTTAGTTAGCTCAAGCCACAAGCTCTACCAAACGCACGCAGCCTGCTAGTTGGCTGAAATTAATTACGCCACTCTTTAGAGAGTTTTTGGGCCTTTGAATCTTGACCCAGCAACTATCGCTGTCTCGTTTCCATCACGAGGGATAAAGATTGGAATAGAATCTATTCTAACTTGTATGAAAATAAAGTTAAATTTGGTGAACTTATACAAATTATAAAGACAAACAAACTAAAAAATGTTAATCAAGAGGCAAACCACTAAATAATATACAAAAACATACAGAAACTAAGAACATACAGAAACTAAGGTTTGCAGCAAAGCCAATAAGACAGTGCAAAACCACCTCCGCAACGGTCTATTTGAACTTGTTTTCGTTCTTAACTCATGAAAGTAAAATATAGTCGGCTTCATATTTCGTAAAGTGAAGTAGACATTTCCCTATTACGGACTAGTGCAATCGGTGACACATTAACAGTCGGTCTAGGACAGATCCAGCAGACAAAATCACTGGGTTAGACGACCCAGTGATACATATATGTGTGTATCACTTAGCACTAATTTTTCATAGGATTTTGCTCATCCGCCGGGGTCAGACGATACCATGAAATGGGGGCTGGATCGGCCCCTGGGTCTCTTATAAGTGTAAGAAGTACAGAATATTAATTATTTAAGGCGCGTTTAGTAGGGATTTTTGGAAGTGATTTTTAATTGGATTAATTGAAGCAAACAGGCAAAAAATCCCTCCGATTCTCAACCGAATCGATCCGCTGTGATTCTTAATTTTACACATAAATAGAGAATCAGGCAAAAGACGACTTCTCGTGAGAATCCAACGAACGAAAATTAAAAATCCCTATAAGAATTCACAAAATCCTCATAAGAATCAAAGTCACAAGATCAGAATCATAGACTCTGGAGCTCTACCAAATAAACCCTTAAAAGTAATAAAACGGTAAAGTGTTAATTCTTAGATTATATAGGTAATATTGGGTAAATAAATAATATCACCCTTAATCAGTTATATGTAGATGAAAATACAATACAAAAATTATATTCAAGTTTGTGTATTTTAGCACATGGGAGATTGCTTAATTTATGCCAAGATACATATATGTATGGTCAGGATCACTGTTTGGTGGTTGGAAGTTTTCCCTGATGTGCATGGCTTGTCTGCCCGCTTGTTATGTACATCCAACTCTTTTATGTGGAACTTGGGCTGAATAAATAACGATAATGAAGTCAACTTCTGTACTTTATCGAATACATGTACTTTATAGAGCAATAAAGAACAAAACATGTTTAAGAAAGAAGCCGTGTTGTCCTGATCAACCTATATTATACATATCTATACTTCTTAAAGAAAATAGTGATAATAATGAGCAGTGAATTTATCATCACCCGCATTACCAACTCCCTACTTTTTTAAAGAAAAAATTACAGTGTAAGCATAAAGAGCCCACATATCAACTAGCCACCACTAACTCTCTATTTTTTATGGAAAGAAAAAAAGATAATGTAGAGTGTAGAGTTAAAGGATCACAAATATATACAGCAATTAAGAGATGATATATATAAAAGATAATGATAATAATCAATTAATGATAATTTTTTAATTAAAATCTGGACGGGTAATATACTAGTTATAATGATCCTCCAAGAGTTTTGTTGGTGTTTCTTTTGTTATTCCTGGCAAATCCTCAATTCGTAGATATATCTAAAAATAATGCCAATTGATGTCATTAATTCGACTTTGTTTGTTGTGGATATGTAACTCCTTTCAAATGATCTCTATATAAGTGATATAAGTGTTTGCGTTTGTACTGTGTTACAGAAAAAAAGTGAGAAGTGTAGCCGAAATGCTAATGCGTACGGAAGCAAATTCCACGTGTGAGTTGGACTAATTGGATTTCAGAGGCAGATAATTACTATCAATAAATCTTTAGAACAATGCCCATATATGTCATTAATTTGACTCTTCTATTGTGGATAAATTAACTCGTTCCACAGGAATTCCATCTACATGGACCCTTTTCTAATCTTAGCTGTAGGAAATAAGAACTCCTAATGTCTTTCTTTTGATCTCCCTATAAATACATCCCCCACCATTATTTTTATAAACAAATATTTTCCTTTGCACCCCCACCATTGTATATACTCTAATTTTATCTATTAAAAGGGCAGCATGGTTACAGTGACTCGATAGGAGAGAATTTTAGGTTCTACAAAAATATTAAAGCGATTATTTTTTTTTTAAATAATGGATAGAAATCCGGCCTCTATATCCACGAGTGGATATGCACAACCAAAAGTTACAGGAGTTTTAGACTCCATGTCTCAAAAATAACGAAGACAAGAAATTGGAAGGAAAACTAGAAGAATAAGGCTGCGTTCGAATCTGAGATTTTCGGCGGCATGTAAAACGAGACAAGCCATTAGCGCATGATTAATTAAATATTAATTATTTCAAACTTGAAAATAGATTAATATGATTTTTTTGAGAAACTTTTACATAGAAAATTTTTATAAAAACACACCGTTTAGTAGTTTGAGAGGCGTGCTCATGGAGGACGAGGAAGTAGCCAAGTCAAAACTCAGATTTGAACGCACCCTAAGAAAGAAAACTAGAAGACTAAGCTTTAAACTTCCTTGAAGCCGGGTTTCAATGTTGTTCTTTCCTTATGCAGCATCAACCCCGTCTCATCGCTTCACCATAATCGCTATTCCTCACGGAGATCTCCGCCGCAGCATGAGAGGGAGGGAGGGAACATGTGGATCTAGTCCACCTTGCCATCGCCACGCCATCCCGGCGGTTGCGGATCTCATCCACCCTACTGCCACCATGCATACCTGCAGTCACGCTGCCTACCGATGCCGAATCTGGACACAGATGCTAGGAAGGGAGGACCTAGCTTGCCTATCCCGCATGCCCGTCGATGCCACCAGAGCGTCTCCATACGGTGCTGGCCGATAACTCGACAGCTCCTCGTGCGCCGACGTCTACCAGACCACCATCTCCCTATACCATGGCACAGTTGGGGTACTTGCCGACGCTCCTAGTGCACCAAAGAACCACACCGTCGCCAAGCCGACCACCCACCGCCAACTTCTGCCTTCTATGCCGTCACTATTCTGATCCATGTCACCACCATGGTGATCGCCGACACTCCTAGCACCCCCAAAGCCAAGCCATCACCGAACCGACTAGCCACCACTGCCACCGTCGACATCCACCACCTTTGTTGTCGCCACCACCACCATCGTCGTTGTTGTCTTGACCCCTGTCGCCCCCTTTTTGCCCACGCGGTTGCTCCTAGCACGTTGCCGAGCCAACTAGCCACCAGCAAGAGGATGGGAAAAGACCCTCCAACTCCGGCGTCATGGTCATCCCCGACCAGCGGGGGAAAGCCCACTCCCGCCGCCGTCCGCAGACCGAGGGAAAGACCCCATTGCCCGCACTGCCAAGCGGCCAAGAAGGAGCTCTAGTCCCCATCGCCATTTGCAGGCAGGAGAGGAGCTCTCGCCGCCGACATCCATGGGCATGGAGGAGCCAGCGCCGCCCCCATCTATACTCCATGGATGAACCTCTGTTGCCGCTGCCGTCCACACCGCTACACAACTGGATCTAGGAGCAGAGGCCCCAAATCCAGCGGCTACCTAACTGAGGAAGAGTCCCCGCCGCCGCCGTCATTGCCGTTGCGCGGAAGTCCGGTAGTTGGCTTGAGCGGCGCCGGCGAGCAGAAGAGAAGAGGATGGGTCCGATGGCTAGGGTTATGGGAGAGAAAGAGGGAAGAGTTTATCCATTTCAAGGGGTCAGTTATTTAGTAATAATAATCTAAAAAGTCATAGATTAGTCATAGTTCTTTTCTAAATAATTGTCCCAACTATATTGAGCCCTCTTGTTTTTTGGCCTATTATGTATTTTTTAAAAATATTTTTATTGGGCAGAGAACAGAATTTTTGTCGTCCTAGTCTCTTTCCTTTTTTACGAAAGAAACATGCCGTTTTGCTTATGTGAGACGGCACTAATCATCACACAAGTTCCAAAATTCTACTTCATATGGTCGCATTAAAGTGACATTTGATCTTAATTTCTTTCTAGAAAGAAAATTTAATTATGACTTGTTAGCAAAGAAACAAAAGAGATTAAGGAACCGCACGTTGTCTAAACTCTAACACCGAGGATAAAATAATCGCGACAAATGCTGGTCAAAATCTAAACCACATGGTTGTACCTTGTGTACAATAACAAATCTGCATCTAGGAAAGTGCCTGTTTACTATATTCCAAAATGCTACGTGCACCAAGCAACGCCAGGGGGATGGTGCAAGCAAAACGGCGGTTAATTGGGGGCGAATCATGGCTCAAATTGTGAATTTTAGCTTAATTCGTCCATTTAATTATTCAAAAATTAGTTTGGAGTAGTTTCAGGTCACCTTGTTTTTTATGGAGATGTGTTCAAGTTATTTTTGTTATGTCAGGTTTGTCTTGTATATGGATAGCTACTGGAAAAGCAATACATGTGTTGTGAGTTGTGCATGATTTCATTCTATATGGTCTAACGGTGTGTTTGGCAGGGCTTATCTCCAGCGGCTTATTTTCTCGTTTTCCGTGAGCACGCTTCCTAAACTGCTAATTAGTATGTTTTTTATAAAATTTTCTATATAAAAGTATCTCTAAAAAAATCAAATAGATCTATTTTTAAGTTTTAATTAATCACGTACTAATGACATTCTTCGTTTTACATGCGGCTTATAAGTCAGGACAAATAAGCCACTTCAATCACCACGTAAATCATATATCCATAATTATGTACATGGAGGTGCGCTTTCAGTTAGAATGTTTAAGTAGAGTTCACAGATTTATTGTTTGGCTTCCATCTCTTGAGTACACCCTCCTTTCAATATTATAAGACGTTTTGGGTTAATTTATTCTAAGTTAAACATCTTTATGTTTGACCTATTATAAAAATTGTTATCAATTCCGTTTTAAAATTGATTTCGATTCTGTTTGTTTTTGGCCATTGTCCGTTGCGTACGTGATACTTGCGTTCACGCGAGACACGGGAGTTCTTAGGACTCGTTGTCTCCGATTGGGTCCGAGGGGCTTCTTTTCAACAATTAGAATAGACGTCACAATACACAAATCGAATCGAATCAAATCAAATTAAACAAAAATCAGAGAGCCATATACACCATCCAAATCCTTTCTACGTATTTTGTTTTCTTCCGTCCGATAAGATAAGAAAAGGAAAAACTAACGAAAAAATAAAACTGGTTGAAAACTGAAAAGATGATGACAAGAAAAGATCGGGGGAAGAAGGTCAAACAGAGCAGCAGGGCCGGGCAGCATGCATCGAGATTGATTTGACCAGGAAGAAGAGGAGGACGGTGTCCCCGACAAGCACCAGATCTGTACACCTGCAAGGCCGCAATTCTCCTTCCCCTCCTCCCTTCCACCGTCACCCTCCCCCTCCTGCACCGCCTCCCCCACCGAGTCCTCCTCCTCTCAGCCTCCACCTACTTCCGCAAGAGGTTTGTGTCCTTTTTTGTCTCCCCCTCCGCCACCATGCTCTACGAGAGAGAAGGGCGACGCGGGATATGGGGGATTGGATCGAGCAGGAGAGACATGGGTGCTTCGCCACTGTCGCTGCTCTCGCTCAGAACGGAGTAGTTGGGGGGGGGGGGGTGAGGGAGGGGAATTAATCTAGGGTTTGGGATTCAATGGTGCAGCTGTTTTTGTCCAAATCGCAAACTATCCTGATCACCCGATTGCATCTGATGGTTCTCAGCAGATCTTGCCGATTCAGGTTGTCGCCTGCTATATGCACCGCCCGATAATTAACAGGCCGTGCCATGTGAGTGAGAGAGACGGGCCGTGCTTGTGCACTGTAAATATGTTGTTTCACTTTTACGGGCTGGATTTTCAATTATTATGGGATAATTACATTTAATTTACTTCCAACCGATTTAAATTGTTTTCCATTTACACACTTAGTTTTAGCATTATTTTAGCCATTAAAAGTTGCTAAAAATTGAGATAAAATATTCCCCATCCATATTAGATTATTTCTAGATAAATATAACCAACGGAAAATTTAGTTATATATTTTCATGATGTAGAATTATTTTCTGATGATAGATGATTGTAATTCCATGTATTATTTTTATAAGTTTATTTCCTTCATCATTTTTGCCCAATAGTATCCCAACTAATACCCTGAAACATAGTAAATGTATTTACTGCAACTTTGTTGAACCTCGTCAAGCCAACACTCCCCTTTATCGTAAACCCTAATTATCTTTTTTTCCGTAATCTTAGCTTTTCCTGTTGTAATGCACAGGCACATTGCTAGTTTATATAAAAACGTTGCAACATCTATAATACCAAAATAGTTTTATTAAATCCATCATGGAATATATTTTATAGTATATTCATTTTTTGAAAATATCACTATATTTTTCTACAATCTTAGTCAACTTGAAAAGGTTTAATTTAGAAAAAAACCCAAAACGTCTTATAATATACTCTAGAATGGAGGGAGTAACAAATTAAAATTAAGAACATGTGTAACCTTATCTTGTCTGCTGTCCCATTATCTATATTAGGCCATCATTGAACACATGATGATTTATTTTAATTGCTCCCTTGCCAAAGAAGAACTTTTCTTTTTTGAATGGATCCAAAGAAGACCTTGACTAGGGAGCTAAGGCCTGACTGATTAAGAGAGGGAGAGAGAACCTTGGCTTTTTCTAATGCAAATTAAGTTAGTGGCTGTCTGTGACTAGTTTGCTGAGCCCACGTTTCCATGTGTCTCTCAGTTCTAAATAGAGCACTCGCGTGTTGTGATGGATCTCAGATACGGTTAGGCAACTTTGTTTTATAGTAAATTTCATAAAACTATAATTATTTTGTAAAAACTATTAATATGCTACAACTTTGTATGGGTATTTCATAAAACTATATCAATAACAACTTTAGATCGGCAATATTGAATATGTGGTTATTCGTCAAACCTTAACTCGATAGATTCGAAAGGACACATGAGATTTATCCTGGCTCAGCCTCTCGAGATGATGTAATACCCTACTTCCAACAGTTATGTATTGCTTCCACGGTGTAGATTGATTCTCTGCCCTAGGGGGCTCCTTGCCTCTTCTTATATATAAAGGAGACAAGGTTATAAGGTAGAAATTCCAGTCGGACTCGACCAAAGAATTTCTTTATTAGAACATAGAGTAACCGGCTTAGACTATATATCTTTTCTTATCATGTAAGGTTACATAAAACCATGTACTATTCTATCTCTAATTGTATGGGCCGGCCCACTCTCTATCCAAGTAGCCGTATCGTCCTCCATGAGGTACCCGGAGCCCATGACTTCCACAGACATATGCACCCGACTTATACTGGATAAGTATTGTATGTGTGTATGATAGGTAAACCCAAAACTTGTCAGATAAATTAAAGTTGTAACTAAAATAAAATCATACACTAATATTGCGCTTCTTTGAAATGTTTAGCTAAAATTACAATAACTGATAATTTTGAAAAAATAATTGCAGTTATCTGAAATTTACTCTTTATTTTATAAGGACACTGCTTAGTGCTGTTTCAAAGAAATACCCCCTCAATTTTCTGTCAAGAAAGTCACGCTGAGCTATTGTATATACTCAAGGTACTCATTTTATTTCGTTGTAAATACCCTTATGTATCTGACTTTGGACCGAAAATGTAAAAAAAATCCATAATATAAAAGAGATATATCCGACTATATGTTTTCATATGGACCGAATTTTCCTCGCTTTGGTAACTAACACGACTAGTATCATGCCCGTACTACCACTACGGCGATATTTAGTCTCAGCTTGCACATAGTGTACCTTGTATAATTAATTAACCATAATATCAACCTAAATTTAGAGTACAAACATGAGTTTTTATTCCTAAAAGTTACATCCTTATAAAATTATAGCTTCGCCGAGCAAATTTGCTACATGACATAATTGAGAACGGTTTTGTCATGGAAAATTTAAAATGTTACTAATAAAACATCAGCTCGCAAAAATCCACAACCAGCAATAGGGGGTGTAGAGTGCAGATTAACCATTCAATTGCAATTTGCAACACATCTAAATTCATGAATACATACATCTTGGTTGCTCTATCTGCCACTTCAAATTTGAACTTTCTTTCCCTTACGATTCTAGGATAAAATGTATGGTAGCTATAAAGCTCAATTCATCCCACTGCGATCTTAATGCTAGAACACAATTAATAAAAACACATATGTATTCTTAATTTCATACACAGACAGTCAATAAATATTTTACAATATCAATTACACCATACATCACAGAAAAATGGATCTAAAAAAGTATACAAATGTTAAATTTACACCATAAATCCATATATATATTCGTAGTAGTACCCTTAGCATCACTTAGTAAATCTGAAGTTGTCCCTCATTGGTGATTTTCCTTATTTAGGAAGAAAGAAAATTCTATTCAGAATGTAGCCTTGAAATCTAAAATCATAGAATGATTCCTGAACGACAAACAGATACAAATTAACAATCTGAAAACTAATTAAGATGATTGTATCATGTATAACTTCACTATAGCACGCTTAAATAGGCACTGTTACTTACTCATATCCAGTAGTAACCATTTGTTCTTAATTTATTTTTACTTCGACACACTGCTACTCCAATTAATAGAAAGAAGCAAATATACCTATCAATTTGCTACTGCAGTATTGCCACATGCTTCTCTACATGATCCTAAACTCCCAAGACCAGTATACCACATGAAAGCATGAACTCCATGTTCAAGCTTTATCTTTATTGAATGTTCAGACTAAATTAAATTAGTAACCAGAACAATAAAACATATATTAATCTATTCATGAAACAAATAACATGAGATTTAACTAAAAAAATATTTAACATTGCTTGCGATGGAGCTAGAAGGAGCAGCTCTGAAAAAAAATATAATTTTCACCAAGGAAATTCGAGTGCAATAATCAAATAATTCTATTTTCAAAATAATAGAGATAACAAAGAACAACGGTTCTGTCAGTCTATCTTTCTGGTCAATGGCAGCCCAGCATATTCTTTTCTCAACCACAATGATGCCCAAACATACGTAAAAAAATGAAAACAAATCTATTTAGTTGTTTTTCATGCCCAGGTGCACCCAAGTTTTACATTGGCATGATATAAGGGTTTTAAGGCACAAGAGAGAAACAAAGAGATGATTATTTAGTCCCTATGTTACAGATTTGATTAGTGGTCACAGAACCTTTAAGGTAACCCCACGATTATTACACGCACCTAGCGAATTCTTAAATGAGCATGCATGTTAAATATAAGAATTACAATGAATTGTACTCCCTCCATTAGACATTTTGGATTTCCCCTAAATCAAACTTCTTTAGGTTTAATTAATTTTATAACAAAAAACATAGCAACATCTATAATACCAAATTAGTTTTATCAAATCCACCATTGAATATATTTTTATAGTATATTTGTTTTGTGTTAGAAAAGCTGCTATGTTTTTTTTATAAAGTTGACCGGACTTCAAAAAATTTGACTTAAGACAAACCTAAAATGTTTTATAATCTAAAATGGAGGGATTACCAATCAAAGAGCATCACTTTTCATAACCACAAGGATAGTCACAAATACTTTACTATTAAGACACACATGCATATCCTACACAAAGTGCATGCGGATTGGACAAATCTCTAGTCAGAATGAATGGTTCCAATGCATGGGAACCAGGAGTCATTTTGGCATTCCAAGAACATATGGTTTCTCTTGCTGCAACTCCTTTCAACACCAGAAAAAATATGGATGAAAGAGGGGGAAAAAGCACATATATGTAAATAGTGATAAATAAAAAGCTGAGTGCTGGTTTCTGACCAGCTGAAGTTTGAAAGCCTGGGGAGAATTTTATATGGCCTTTTGCCCTTTCCCACTTGATTTGATCTCGTCACGCTTCCTTTTACCTGTTACATATTTTAGTTGTGACAAAAATCGCATTTAGTTACCAGGCATATATCATTGATATTATAAGGCTGCAAAATTCTTGCACAATTCGTGGTCATATATAAATAAGGCTTGCTCTTCTAGACCAAGATCAAGCAACAATTAAAGTAATCAAGACATGCAGACTTTCTAGAAAATTATATTCGGATAGCTAATTTACTTGTCATAGTTGAAGTAGAGAAGGAATCCCGAAAAATTATTATAAGCAGTTCACCATGCATTGAGTAAATGACATCAAGACATGCCAGATGCAACATAAAAGCAGTAGATGGCCAATTTTGAACAAACAATTAATTAAGAACATGAAATTAATTCCGAATGACCCATTAAAAAGAATAAAATTGCATGATCTTTTTTGCTGAACTTTATTCTCCAATAAGAACAAACAAAAAATGATTTGCATCAGCATTTTTGCTACATTTCCAGACTTTTTGCGACTGATCAAGGTTTCAATTTGTAGACTTTAGTCTTCAGCTTCAAGTTTTCCAACAATGGTTTTGAATAACCATGCCGCCCAAACTGCAAGTGTCTGTATTAAGGATAATCTAGTAACCATCTATATGCCGATTCATGCTTGTCTCGCTGCTGTGCTATCAAAAATTGCAAATATGTAATGCATGCACTGTCACTACCCCTCCTAGCGTGGTCGCAATGCTCGGTAGTTAATACTACCGTATAATTCGATTGTTGTCTATCCAGGCGTCTTAAGGATAAACAAAATTCAGAAGATTTTAGATGACAACGGAGCTGAGTTAACTGTCCAAATATTTATGGATTTCAGTATAGCCGCAAGATCCAAAAATCTGGCGTCACCTAGTCAAATAGAACACATGGAGACAAAGACCAAAGGAAGGAGAAAAGTCACTGTGTAATGGTCACCGGCTCATTGCAGGTTGGTCTGCATGTTTAGGATTCACCGCATCGTGGCCTCCTTCATGCTAGCCTCCTCCTGCATGCATCGTTTTCCCAGTTGTTCCTGTCATAAGATAACCGCTAGATCTTTAGAAAGATTGTATACCATATATAGTCAGTAAATATCACTGATGCCTTCAATGGCATCCCCTGTGGCAAAACAGTAGTATTTAATAACAGTAAATGATCTCAAGATATGAGTTCATCGTTGCAGAAAATAACATTTCTAATAAAACATGGCCTGCCAATCAGGAATATGAGGCCACGCCGTCTGCGCGGCCTCCTGCTATGCCCACGTCAGTGTGATTTGTTTCTACCGTTCGATTTGGAATATACGGTTTCGATGCAATTTGCCAGAATATACATGCATTAGCATGGATACTGCTGCCTATCCATGCAGCAAGCCGCCTATCCCTCCTACAAACTTACTGCATGTGTGGCCTATTGCTTGACATTGACCTATCACTGCATGCACGATGCAGCAATAAGCAAGATGTAGCTCCAAAAAATGTGATGCCTCAGCCACAGTGTCTCCACAGCCTTTGTCTGATGTGCATGCATGCATCAGGAGGGATGCTATTGGCTATCCATGCAACAAGTTCACATCACTGCACGCATGATGCAGCAAGCAACCAAGATTGCCTATTTAAGGACAGCATTGCCTTCTTGCATCTGCATACCCACACAAGTGCAAGCTAAGGCCTTGAGCGTGCAATAGATAGTTCCCACTTGATAAATAGTTCTCACCTAGACTATCTATAGCAGCTCGAAAGGAAGGTACGTGCTACAAGTGTCTTAGGTGTTCTATATCAACTATGGTCTCTTAAAAAACATTGTTAAAGAAATAGTATTAGAGTTAACAGACAAGATCTGTATAACGAGGCTACCAGTGCTAATTTGCGTTGTAGCTTGGCTAACTATGATATTAATTGAAGGTGCTGATGCTAACGAGGCTATGTATTGACTTTAACTTACGTTGTAACTTGGCTAACTATGACAATACTGGTACTAATGCTAACTCGTGTTGTAACTTTAACTGATTATGAAACTGTTATTGAAGCACCTACTAATTGTTTGACTAAAGGTGGTTGCTGATCCTAACAATTTCTGATCTGACCTTGCTGACTAACATCGACTTAATTATTTTACTTGCTTAGTTTTTCCTCATTGTATTGAAGTTAATTATGTGCCTTGTTCAGTTCGTTCTCTCATGTACAATGAGAGCGTTCGGTGTGTTTTCTAATAGTCTGCTTTGCAAGTCTAGTATCTTTCTTTAATTAATTCATATATTTCATATTGGTATTTGAAGGGTAAATTATGTTTCATGGATAGTACACCTTCCAGAACTCGGAAAAGAAAGCACTCAGGTGGAGAGCAAGCTATTCTTACAACATGTACCTTTAGTCTTGCTTTTATTGGCTTGATGTCGATTTTATTTTTTTTCCCGGTGCGGGATTTTGGAGAGTATCGACCAATAGCCATCCATCATGTCATATGTAGGGATGAAAACGGAGCGGATACGGATGGATAATGCTCGTACCGTATTCGTTTTCATATTTTTAGTCGGATACAGAAACGGATACGAATAACTCGGATACGGAAACAAATACGAATTATTTCGAATACAAATATGGTTCGAATAGGATCAGACACGAATACAGAAACAAATATTTCTCGAAACAAGAAACCACTCAAACTGTTCGTAGAGACAAATAGAACACATATATTTATCTAATTTATTATAAATATTTATTATTTTAGGAGATATCACAAATTAAAGCATTGAGTTCAACATTACATGATGCTCCAGCCGAGTCGGGAGGCGGCCGAGTCGGGAGAGGCGGCGACGGGCGGCCGAGGTCGGGAGGCGGCGTCGGGCGGCCGAGTCCTGCCCAGCCGAGTCGGGAGGCGGCCGAGTCGGGAGAGGTGGCCGAGGTCGGGAGGTAAGTCGGGAGGCGGCGACGGGCGGCCGAGTCGGGAGAGGCAGCCGAGGTCGGGAGGCGGCGATGGGCGGCCGAGGCCGGCGACGATGCTCCGTTCCTCCTTGGCAACGGCGCGGCGTGCGACCTGCGGCCGACCGGCAGGCGGCAACGAGTAGCAGCGGTGGGCAGCGCTGCACCGATGCGCGATGTGAGAGTCGGGAGTCGGGAGGCGGCGGCGCCGATCTGGTTTCTGCTTCTCTGCTGCTGCCTGCTTCCCTTCCAATAACTAATGGGCTATATTATTGGGCTGTTGAGTTAGTGGGCCGGTTTTTTAGGGGGTGGAGGTACTTCTGGGCTACTACCTGTTGCTGGGTATATAGCGGATATCCGCATATAATAATCTTCGGATATCCGGCTCCGTATTCGTATCCGTCGGAAACTGTGATACCGTATTTGTATCCGTATCCGAAAAAAATTATCTGTATCCATATCCGTATCTGGATTATCCGAAAATTATCCGATCCGAACTGTATCCATATTCGTTTTTCTCCGGATCGGACGAAAACTATCCGATCTGTTTTCATTCCTAATCATGTGCACGACTTAAATTTTAACCACATTTACACGATCAAAATAGAAAATCCATGGTAAATTTGATATATGATCTAGCCATGTAATTTTGTTATATTAAATAATTAATACATTCTTAATTGTAGGTCTGAGTTCACATTCTACTGGGGGGACAAAAAGTGAAAGGCAACAATGTCAGAGATCCATAATAAAAGCAAAGAAAGGTGGGCAGTTGACACATGCAGTAAAATAATATTCTATATTAACTATAGCATGAATAACACTTGCGTCCATAATAAAATCAAAGAAAGACGGGCAGTTGACACATGCAGTAAAATAATATATTCTATATTAGTTATTGCATGAATAACACTTGCGCTAGCTCCCAATTTAGGTAATTGTTTGGCTGAATCGGAAAAAGCTACAGTCTCCAGTCAGAAGATTACAGGTAGCATATAATAAATGTATATTAAAGTCTATACACAAGATGTGTTCGTACACATACCCAAGAAAGATGGATTATTATGGATGATCTACAGCAAGATGTATGTTAAATATATATGTAAGTCCCATTTATTCCATATGATTAAATGATGAGAACATTGTTAATCTTGCCTGCCACACACATATGAATACTAAATTTGCTTGAGCATGCAGGTAGTAAAATAAAATAATTTCACACATGAAATTATTTACTTGCTCTCTAATTAGTAAATTAAAATGAGCATACATAGGTTCTAGGATTGCCTCTTAAATAATCTCAGCCTTCCTAATTAACGGTTTTTTGTTTACAAAAATGATTTCACACATGAAATTATTTACTTGCTCTCTAATTAGTAAATTAAAATGAGTATACATAGGTTCTAGGATTGCCTCTTAAATAATTTCAGCCTTCCTAATTAACGGTTTTTTGTTTACAGTAGCTGTTCCGGACGACACTTCTTACTAGGGCCTCCTGCCCACGTGTGTCAATATTTTGGTGCCCAATTTTGGTATCAAGAGCGTGTGAAGAGGTCTTATTCAAGTAAAGGAGGCCATATTCGCTTTTCATCTTGTTGCAGGGGTGGGAAGGTTTGTTTGCCATATTTGGAACCTCCTCCACCTTTTTTGGCTAAATTGCTAGATCCAAATGGTGATATTTTATCCAAATACTTCCTTAAATCTATTAGATCATACAATTCTATGTTTGCTTTCACGTCAATGGGTGCTAAAATTGACTATGGTATAAACAAAGGTCAGGGCGTACGTGTTCAAATTAATGGCCAGGTTCATCATCGAATTGGATCTTACTTCCCGAAGAGGGTGAGTCTCCAGGGTATGCACAACTTTACATTGTTGATATTGAGAATGAGGTCCACAACCGTATATCAATATTTGATAGAGATAGGGGATTGCGATGATGACAAAAGAGTCGATAAAAAGATTGTTGAAGGCTTAATAAGCATGCTTGACAAATCAAATGAATTAGTACAATCATTCAGGGCTGCTAGGTGACTTCTGCAGCAAGGGCATAGCCAACCTTTGCGTCTTAGGCTATTGCACGAGTCGCCTAAGACTACGCCACAGTATAGTGCAACCGACGATCAGAGTAGCTGCTCTAGTGGTGGGTGATTTCTCAGAAAAAAGAAGAGTCCTGATGTAATAATTCAAGAGAGAGGTGGTGGGTTACAAAGAATTAGTAACCTTCATGCCATTATATGGCTTTGCAATATCCTATTCTTTTCCCTTATAGTGAGCAAGGGTTTAAACAAAAATTAAATACAACCGATCGGGGACTTGTCAGTCGGAACGAGGGACGAAGTTACGATGCTTGAATATTACGCTTTCCCGGCTGCAACAACGCAATGTGAGGCAATAATATTGATATCTGGCGATCGGCTTGTTCCAGCAGTACATAGTTGAACGCTTTTGCATCGGTAGAGGAAAACAGACTTAGGTTTGTCAAAAAAACAATAAGAATTTAAGGTCAGAGATTTACAATGGGATTCAAGATGCACTGCACAAGGGTGATGTTGACGGGAATAATGTTGGTAAGACAGTTATTTTACCTGCTAGCTTTACAGGAAGTAAAAGATACATGGTAAAAATTACCAAGATGCAATGGCAATTTGTAGGTTCTATGGGCACCGGACCTTTTCATTACTTTTACTTGCAATCCTAAGTGGCAGGAAATAGCTGACGCTCTTGCTTTTATTCCAGGGCAAAAACCAGAAGCTCGACCTAATATAGTAAGTAGAGTTTTCAAACTCAAGGTGGAGGAACTTGTTTCTGTGTTGAAGAAGGTGCTTATTTTGGGAAAGCACCCGAGCAGTATGATTATTATTAGTGTTTATGAAATTTGTTTTAGTTGAAAAGATATATAATGTAATCCACATTATTATGCAGCTTTATGAACATTGACTACGTGTAATCGATAAACATAATGTTACAAAATTAATTAAACTATGCCTAGAGATATATTTTGCACGAAAGATATATGGTATGTGATCGTGTGGTTAGTAATTGTCTACTTTCAATTTAATGAGAATCTGGTGTTTGTAAATCTTCGTTTTAGTCAAACAAGAGAAAAAGATATGCCCTTTCTTACTGTTACATACATCACTAATTTGCTGGCCACTCTGCATGTAGCGATCCATCTCCATTCGCCCTATCTCTTGTTCTATTTGTTTGTCCTATATGCAATTTCTATATCCTACCTCACCTGTTAGTAGGCATGCATTTAGTTGTATGTCATCTATGCTTTTGACCTATATAATTACACAACAAGATTTAGTAAGTTTAACATGCCACTAATTACAATAATTTTAATTGACATGTTAGGGCCTTTCGAGTGATGTGTGTAACTAAAAATGTAGAACCATGTTATGTTTATTCATCATCATCTTGTATGATTGACAGCTAATGTATTATATAAATTTTGTGGTCCTTCGACATCTACAGGATATAGTATTTTTTTTTATTACCTTACCAGTTTCCTCTATATTTCAGTGCTCTACATAGTGGAGTTCCAGAAGCGTGGTCTACCTCACATCCATATTTTGGTTTGGCTACAAATATACCAAAGACCCACACCCCTCATGTTGATTCGATAATATGTGCAGAGATACCCAATAGGTCATGTGATCCTGAGGGGTTATAACCTTGTTCGATGAGTTTAATGGTGCATGGTCCTTGTGGGGATCAAAATAAAAAATGTGCATGCATGAAGGATGGTAAGTGTTCAAAATTTTTTCCAAAAAGCTAGCCAGGATGACACAATCATGGGTGAGGATGGTTTTGTGCAGTATAGGCGTCGTGCAGAGACAAGTAATTTTGTTGAGCGATATGGGATTAAACTTGACAACAGTTGGGTGTTGCCATACAATTTGAAATTGTTAAAGCGCTTTAAGGCTCATATAAATGTCGAGTGGTGTAATAAGACACACCTTATCAAATACTTGTTTAAATATATCACAAAAGGCCCAGATCGTGTTAGAGCTATAATTGAGAGCTGTGACGCTCATGACTCTACTAGTAATTTACATACTGGAGTTAATAGTAGTGACATTAGTTCAGAAACCATGAGTATGAAAGAACAGCCTAAAGATATTGATGAGGTTCGAGAGTATATTGACTGCCGTTATTTATCTTCGCATGAAGCTGTTTGGCGTTTGTTTTGAATTTGATATACAGTATAGAACACCATCAGTTGAGAGATTAGTTGTACATATTCCCTTGATGAATAACAATGTGTACCCAGCTAAGAGACCATTAGTTGATATTGTAGATGACCCCCGTTCAAGAAAAACAACTTTGACCGAGTGGTTTTCAGCTAATGAGATACATCCAGATGCCCGAGAGCTAACATATATAGGAGTTTCCCAACAAAGTGGGTTTGAAACAAAAGAAGAAATGTTGGCCATTCTCGTAGTACAGCCCAAAAAATTGGCCGGCATCTACATTATCCTACTTGTGGTGAGCTTTATTACCTTCGTATGCTTCTAAATGTTGTCAAAGGGGCTACATCGTATGAGGATATGCGAACTGTTCATGGGGGTGTTTGTACCCATCATTTAGGAGGATCATGTCAAGCACTTGGTTTACCTGGTGATGACAATGAGTGGCGTGAGGCTCTTAGGAAGCATCTATGTGGGGTCAGCAGCTCAGATGCGTCAACTATTTTGTTACTATGGTCCTTTTTGCTCTGTTTGTGATGCACTGTCTTTGTTTAACTGGATTGTTTATGTTTACTTCACTGATGGATATCCACCGTAAAATTAAGAGAATAATATAGTTTGCCTTCATATATAGTTCTAGATCAACATTTAAAAAGTCATGTTTTGGTTGAGTTTGATAATCTGTTTATTAAAAGTGGTGCTTCCATGAGTGATTATGGCTTACCTAAACCTAATCCTAATCTTTTAAGCAAAGTAAGAAACAGGTTGTTAGCTGAAGAAACGGCACATGATATTGCAAAGCTTAAAAATAAGCATGACATTATGATCAAGCAACTAAATAAGGAACAGAAGCATATCTATGATACTGTCATTCGATCGGTTATGTGTAACAGGAGAATGCTTTTTCATGTAGGGTATGGTGGCACTGGAAAAACCTTTCTTTGGAATACTATTAATTTCACATCTACGTCCGAAAGCTATTGTTCTTGCAGTGGCATTCTGGGGTTGCTTCACTCTTGCTCCCGGAGAGGTCGTACTGCACACTCCCGATTCAAAATCCCTATAGTCATTGACGAGGCAATCAGTGTGTGATATCAAGAGAGGGACATTCCTTGCTGATTTAATAGTGCAATGCCCTTGATATATGGGATGAAGCCAATGACCCACCGGTATTGCTTTGAATCGCTAAGCCGCAGTATGCGTGACATTCTTGGTAAAATAGATCCTTCAAATTTTAATAAGGTATTTGGTGGAAAGACTATGTTGTTTTGGTGGAGATTGTAGGCAAGTATTACCAGTAGTCGAGGGTGGGGGTAGATTGGATACAATAAATGCATCAATACTAATTCATACCTATGGAGTTATATTATGTCCTACGTCTAACATAAACATGCGATTGCTCGGGATGAAAGAAGGTGGTTTACCAGCTAATCAAATAAAAGAATTTAATGACTGGGTGTTGAGTATTGGTGATCGCACTACACAAAGGTAGTTCACATAGTGATGATGGAGACTCTGAATGGTTGAGATACCAGATGACATCTTAATTCCAAAATTGGACTCTGGCTATTGATGATTTTGTTAAATCTACTTATCCAACCTCAACTGTATCATATCCAATCCTGGTACCTAAGGGAAAGGGCTATTATTGTTCCAAAGAATGATACTACTGGATGAAATCAACAACCATGTTCTTTCTTGGTCCTGGCCATGAAAAAATTTACTTAGCTCAGATACTTTGGTTGAATCCTTAGGGGACATGGTATCTGGACCTACTCTACCCAGTTGAGTTCTCTTAAATTCATTGCAATTTAAAGGCATTCTCTCATAGATTTCTCTTGAAGGTTGGTTCACTTGTGATGTTGTTACGTAACTTAAATCAAAGTGCTGGACTTTGCAATGGGCAACGCGCTTATAAATAACACAGCTAGATGATCGAGTTTTAGAGGCTGAAATAAATACTTGGCTCAATATTGGTCATAAAGTCCTCCTTCCTCGAATCGCATTGCACGTATCAATACTAAATGGCTTTTTTGTTCTTAGTAGACGATAAATTCTGTCTTGACTTTGTTATGCAATGACAATTAATAAGAGCCAAGGGCAAACTTACAGAATGTTTGGTTTGTACTTGCCACGTCCAGTTTTTACATGGACAACTAGTATTGGCTATATCCGTGTCACTTCTAGAAATGGGCTTAAGTTTTAATTGACAGTGACATGGATTCCAGCTGTAGTGTTACTCAAAACAGTTGTTACAAAGAGGTTCTACAGTCTTTAGTTATTCCCTTTTCGTGCACGTTTTCTAGCTTTTTGCTCTTTTGGTTCTCGTTAGTTCCGATTGAGCATGACCCTTGTTTTTCTTGAGCTTCCTGTGTTCTCTTTCTACTCATTTGCCTATCTTTTTTTGTGATGTCAGCTTCACCATCATATAGTATAATTAATAGTGTAATATATCTAATCATGTTTGTTCGTTTCGTCATTTCACTTAAAGCTTTCCGAGGGTACAGTACGCCTATCACAATAATCCCACTACGCATAATTGCGTTAAAGGTCAGAGTATCTAGGTTGCTGGGCATCTATCTGAACTTCCAAGGGAAGAGGTTTTATGCTATGGAGCTTTTTGGTGGATGAAGAGGTACACAACTGATGATACATTCATTATATATTAATTTTTATTTGCATAATATATGTATGATCATTTTATTTCCCATGTAACGGTATGGATGTCTAGGGTAGGCATTACAGCTGTGTAGGAGAGAATTGAACATCACAAGTTTCAGAGTCTATAATGGAAGGACATGCCTACTCTTACGGAATTTCGTGTTAGTAAACAGACAAGAAAGTTCAATGCTGTGCTAGCAAATACACTATCTTTTTACACCATGGACCATTGTTGAAGAATACCTACAGAGGGTATCTGGAATCTTCACTCTACATTTTTAATTTGTTGGACTTTGGGACTTAGAAGAAAGAGCAAAGCATCCAAAAGTTAATAGGTATTACTTTCCTTGAATTTATAATGTTTTGTTTTTATTGTTCATTCTAGTACTATTTTTTAGATGCAACCACATAATTACATTTTTCCACATAAAAATGCAGATGTTATGGACAACTTACGGTGTGTTTCACCCACTGGTACAAGGCACAGTTCTCATGGTCATCTGTTAGGCGAATGTGGAATTTACGAGACCTATGGTCTATTTTCTCTCAATAATTTTCTTGGCACATTGTGATTCCAAAAAGAATAGTGCAGTGTTTCTATCAATAATTTACAGTGACCGGCTTTTTTTGGTGATCATTTATGGCTGGCATGCAATTGTCTTTTGAAGACAATTCTTCTTGAAACTATTGGTTAAGATGAACCGATTGTAATTGTTTTTGCTGGGCTTAATACAAAACTCTTCTTGGTGAGTTTAGTTTGTACATACCTTGCGTAGATGAACGTGCTATATATAGCCCAAGAACTTAGTGAATATATGCCTATTTATAGATATATTTATAAATATGTAGGTGTTCCAAGTTATCAGAGAGTACTGGCACAAAATGGTACGTTAAGATTGATATTCCAGAGTTAATGGCCTTCCGTGCAAAGTATTTAACGCTTGCTATCAGTACTTACACGTCCTCTTGTCAGTAGTATATATGAATATCATATGTCTTGCCCAAATTGTAATTTTTGCGTCGTATGTCTGCTTCCGCAGCCTAAGGAATAGTTGTGAGGTGCTGTTCTCCTACCAATGATGGTGATGCGACCGGGAATAATGATGAGGCAAATGCTAATTAGGAATCTATATCAGAATTTATCACATGAATTCTCACGACAAAATGTAAGCATGATTGCTGCTACTAAATAACTTGCAATTTTTTGCCATATTTATTTTGAAATTTGTCCTTCGCTGGTTTATAAGTAACCTTCACTTGGACGATGTAAAATAAGAAATTGATGTCGCAAGTGGTTGGTGGTTAAAGGTTACAGTAATTTGCAGGAAGGGTGTAAAGCGACTCTTCCGGATTTGTGAGGTGTGTTAACTGTGACACGATAGAACATGGTAGCGTGGTATTTGCTTTTCTTTAGTTCAGCAATTACTGGTAAATTATGCTCCTAATTTAGACAAGTTTTAATTTCACTGCACAGCATACAGTTAAACGTTGTGATCGAGGACAAGATGGCGTGGAAATATTCTGTTTTGTGGTTGGCAGAGCAGTGTACGGTGAACAGCTGCCAATTAGTCGAAAAAGTTCGTGCCAACCAGATTTTAACTTGCCTTCGCGCCTCGTGTCTTATTGGTTGTAAGTATGTGTTCAGGTAGTTCATAGTGAGAAACTTTCGGACGGGAGATTGTGTTTCAAGGCTAGAGGGTGTTAATCCACCCTATTGATGGGACAACAAGATGAGTGTATGCTACTTTAGAGAAATCCTAGCAAGTGTTGTAGCTTTTGCGCTAGACATAGAGTGTAGAAACAATTGTGATCTACTTCTTCGATGGGGGACAGGAGAGTAATCCAAAGAAACGATTTAGTCCATCTGGTGTACTGAATATCCAGTGTCTAAAGAGGCAATACCCCAACTTGTTTTACGTGATGTTGTTTTGGCAATTCACCACCAAAGGGGAATCGAGATCTGAGACATGGGTGCAATTGTATATGTCCAAGCTACATTATTTGTTTTAGCCTCCAACAGACTTTATCCTATCGAAATATCCTCCTATGCATTTATATTCTTTTCGATCATTTGATAATATTCTATAGATTGGTGCTGTAGAATCCACTTGGCAAGGGCGGGTTTAGGGTATCGGAAGGAACTATTCTCCCAAAGGAAAGGGAGGCAAGGTAATCGGTTAGTTTATATGGCATGAATAACTAAACTATGTTAAATTAATATACAATGATTATAAAAATAATAATATAATATTGTGGTTTCAATTATGATGATTGAAGCTCATGTTTGCTGATTATGCATCGTCAGCTCTGACTTCTTTGATACTTGGCTGGTTGTGTCCATTGTTTTCAGTGTCTTATTTACTCTATGTCATATAGGAATAAATGGTGTGGCTCTTACTATATTGGACTTAAGGCTTGTTTGCAGCCTAATAGTTGGGCTATTTAATGTTGTTTGGTGATGCTTGTATTAGAAAGTTCACGCTGGATCGATATTGTATGATAATAAAATGTTATAATAGTGGTTTTGGCCCTGGTCGAACAAGAGGTGAACTGTTTCTTGATGTTAAGTTCTATGTATGTAATAAAAAAGCTATTTCAATAATGGTTTGCATTTCTCTTTTTCACCAGGGTGTTACTGTAATGCCCTGATGTTGATTAACGTTTTGTTATTGGTTAATTTATTTAACTGCTAAGAGAGTCTTGAGTGCAGCTAGGAATTAACGGACTCTCTCTT
>RYFJ01000137.1:0-112137 GCA_003991445.1 Oryza meyeriana var. granulata | reverse complement strand
CAGTTATATCATTATTTTAATAGAGCAACTTATGTAATCACAATAATTAGCTGTATATAGCCTACATGATCGGGCTAGGAGTCTGACAAATTCTAATGAATCAATCAGTCGTATCACGCTTTAAAGAGCCAAGTGATCTAACCGTATCTGTTAATCATATGTCCTATTAGAAACTTATGTCAATAATTAATTCTAAAATAGGAGCGGTGCTAGAAGCTATGTTGAGAGAGAATCATTAAAATTGTACTTTGTAGATGAGTGATATAGTAAGGTTTGCTAGAGCATTGTCATATCTTTTTTTATGAAATTTTGTCGAACCTTTTGCTGCATGATCCATTTGCTAAAAAAATCCCAGCTGTATGCTTTTAAAGAATCGGTGGCTACAGAGACGTGGAAGGTAGTAGCTAGCTTAACCTGTAACAAATTGGATCAGGTTATGTCAACTACTACTACTCAGGATCAGGGAAGGAGATGCATGTGGATCATCTGTTACAGTGTACTTTTCCAGATTGATAATCAGGTTTTTGAAACATAGAAGTTTACAGAGTCAGATTCTCTTTAGAAAAACATGTAAGTACAGAAAAGTTGAGTCGCCACATGCATCAGATGTCCAGGCATCTTTGCCACAAACTCACAATTACAGGTTCCATCACAAAAGTTTATCTTTTGAAAATCGATATGTTTCTTCAAAATACATCTTTTATACTACTTGCTATCATTACTACTAGTAAAATTTTAAAAGTAATAAATGTTATTTTTTTATGAGACTATCAATGCAATGTTCATGTACATAATCAAATATTCACAAAGGTACTAATGCTCAAAGTTTAAAAGTTTTAACTTGCTGCATGTCTAGAACAATATATTTTAACAACATCAGGAAGCACTAAAGTAGAGAAATATCTAAACTTGCAAGTACCTACTACATAGTACTAACATACTCAACTCCTCTTTGTTTCTTAATTAATCCCTTCTAATAAGCCAGAGACAACACATGCATCAGCAGTTTAGCTTGTCCCTGCAAGTTGAACACCCTCTGCTTCTATAATAATCCTTGGCAATTAATGGCACTTCATATGATCATATCGATCTTCTCTCGTCAGGCACAGGCAGAGCAAGAAGCCTCCTGCTTCAGAGTTCAGACAAAGAAAGATAGCAATGGAAGGGCTCATCCCTTTCGTGTTCGGCGCAATCAAGAAGCAGAGGAAGAGGCCGGGCCGCTACTACGAGCGCCTCCACTCTGCCGCCGCAGCGCGGGGGAGGGAGCGCCATTCCCAGAGCTGCCGGTTCCCTGCCCGTACTCCTGCCGACGAGGAGCTCGAGTTCTCCTACTACGACGGTGGCCGTCGGCGCATCTCGCCGGAGGGTCTCTCGGGCGAGCTGTCGCCGAAGGAGCGCGGCTTGTCCAGGTCCCTCAGGTTCAGCAGCATGCGCGTGCTTGCTTGCGTCTCCGGCGCATGAGAGAATGCATCTGCTAGCAATTCTTGTACAGATTACAGAGTGATCAACCGAGCTAAAGGAGTGAAATTTCATTCTTTTTTTTCTTCATTTATGTAATCGCGAGGTAAAATAAGCAGTCAAGCAGAAGATTGCATTGTCAAAGTGTCAATTTATCTGATGCTTGTACCTCCTCCACTCACGATCCAAATTGCAGAGACAGAAACATATATAATCCAAAGTAAAAGTAAAAAACAATTCAGCAGAACATTCGATCAAAAAATATAAAAAGTGCAAAAAAGATAACTTTTTTTTTTTGCAGAGGAACCGATTCCTTGAAACAGTGTTCTGTTCAATCAGATTGGAAAGCATGAAATTTTCTCTTGTTCATACAGAAATTTAACTACTTTCTGAATTCTGAGCTGTAAAATCTTGTGTTACTCACGATTTCACGAAAACTTGAGAGAGAGAGAGAGAGAAAATGTTTTGTATCCTTTGTTCTGCCGTGCTGCACTGCAACGGCAAGCCTGCATCTGTTGCCAGATGCCGACCATGCGAGTCACCACTGACACCTGGCCCCGCCGCCCAAGAACCTCTCCTCCCTGACGAAAGCGCAGCAGCGGAGCACCGAACCCAACCCAGCCTCGTCCACCTCTCCGCAGCCACGGCCATGGGGCGACCCGTGCGGGTGGTGCTGGACTCCTCCGTCCTCCTCGAGCCGTCCGCCCGCCTCGGCGGCGGCGTTACAGGGGAGGAGGACGCGGAGCAGATGGCGCTGCGGCCTGGGGCGGAGGCGCTGCTTCGGCGCCTGCGCTACTCCAGTCTGGGGGTGGTATGGGCTCCGCTCTTGATCTCTCCGTGTGATTTGCGGTTCATACTAGTAGTAGGTGGTGCTGTTTATTGGTGATTTTTAGGATGAGTTGCTGCGGCCTCCGTTTTGTTTACTGCATGTGTTGTGCTGATATGACCCGAACATCTGTTTTGGACTGGAAAATTGGCTATAGAATCAACATTTAGTTTCAGTTTTTTTTACATGATATTGTGTTTGCTAGCATCATGCAGTTTTCCTTAAAGACTATTAGGATGCTATTTTGGAAATTAGGAGGACGACGTATTTTGGCTGATCAGATAGGTTTCCACTGTTAATTTTAGTTCGACTGTTCGAGTTATTCACTCAGTAGAATCCATGGACAATTACTTGTCATTAATTTTACGACTTAACGCGATGCTTTGAACACAGCTCTGCGAGATGTTTATGAGGACAACATGTCCTTGTTGCTATGCTCATTGGTGTGGTATAGGTCTCTTGTCTCTGTGTAATGTTATTGTGTTTCATTGTAGATTTTGTCAAGGTATGTACTCGCGTGAAATGGATAAACAACCGATTCTATTCTCTTTCTCTTTTTCAGGCAATTTGCCATCCGGAGGGCTTGCCAACTAATGAGGTGCTCTGATTACATCCCTTCTGAACTTATTTTGCTTGCTTCATCTCAGTTATACTACATTATTATTTAGATGTATGATGGCTATCCATAATTTTACTACTTTGACAGGCTAGCTTGATAGAATGAAATTATGTAGTATTGCTACAATCTTGTATTCTAGTGGCACTCTTCTTATCAGATTTATCTTTAAAATAGTCATGTTAAATTTGTGGCAACATACCAATACTTTCATAATATTTCTTAAAGGCACTAAGACAGGAAGAGTGGTTCTTCTGTCTCCAACATATGTCCTAATAATACCAAAGATGTGACTTGATAAAGCATGATTTAGGTAATAGGTATTTCCAAAGTAACCGGACAAAGTTGAATTTTCAAAGGCTCCAGTGGCACCATCACTTGATATATTCAGAAATGGAATTTTCATCTGGAATTTTCCTTTAAACAGTTCAAAGATTTGCATCCCTTGTGGTCAAAACATTTCTTAACTATTGTGATGCTTATCTCTTTGGCCTTCCCCTGACATAAAAACCGACATGGCAAATATTGTTTTTCTAATACCTTAACGATGGTAAATTTTCTGTTAATGTGACTTCTGTTGAAGAAAAATAGTCTGTGCTTACACACCCTCTCTTTTGCTTTTTAATAGTCAGATTTTCTTGAAAAGACTGCAAAATTGTACTCCTTTGGATATATTCCACTTACATCTCCAAGTGGGAGCAATTTACTAAATGAGTTGATGTTAGAATGGAGTAGAACAAGTTCTTGCTTCTATGCGGCTTCAAGAGTTCATGAAGGTTTATTATCTGAACTCCAGAATCACAACTGGACGGTTATTGCCATAGGTAAGCATTAGCAATATCCTACTCATGTTGTTAGGAGTTCATTCATTGTATTACTGTTGTGTAGTTTGTGTGTTTCAAGAATGTCCCTATCTACATGTTGTGGGCCACTAATACTCTCTGTATTCAGATAATGAATATATCATAAAGAACTCTGGAGTTTTACATATAAGCATGCTTCAGGAGTTACTTATCACTTTAGCAACTTCAATAAAAAAGGTAATTTTTTTCTTGGTATCAACTTATGCATTTTTAGTGGTTTAATGCATTTAATTTGAATTATATACTAGCTTCCGCACCATTTTTTTTTCAGGAAATAGGAAGCTCATCTACTTTGGTGGTTGGCTATGTTATGAAACAATCCCGTGAGGAAGACTTTGCCAAGGCAATTTTTGTACACTCTGTTACTGACTAGTACTACATATTGGATCTCTTCCCAAACATCATTTTCCTTACCTTGCTTGCAGAGAGGAGCATTCCCCCTTTATCCTAGTAAAAACGATCTTATCTTTGTTCCACTCTCATTTGGACTTCCCTTAGCTTCTCAATTGCAAGAAGTTGATTTAGTGCTACACAAAATAACTGATGAGATCGTCAACATTTATCCAAACTCTTCCATCAGTTTTCCAAAGGGGATTTCATTTTCTCCAGGAATGTCTGAAATTATAAGGTACTCCCTCCATCCCAAAATATAGCTACCTTTGGACTTTTTTGGAGGGATTAACGAGAGGGGTAAATTAAATAGGTTGTGATTGGTTGAGATGAGGGAGTAGGTGGAGAAGTAGCTATATTTTGGGACAAGTTTTGAATGCTAAAGGTTGCTATATCTTGGGACTGAGGGAGTACATAAGAAGATCGAACTGAGAGTTACTGGAAATAATGAAGCAAGAAATGTGTTTACCTTTTAATAACTTGTGATGGAAATTTAGGAGTCTTTATATTTGGATGCTATTGAATCTATAAATGACAACCAAATCTAGTAAATTTTCCTTTTTACTGCATGGGAGTATCTATTTGGTGACGGCTTGATAATAATTGCTTTCAGAAACTACAATGCTCTGCTGTAGTTCCTTATTCAGTCTCACTATAACTCTATGTTATGCAGGTTTGTAGAAGAGCACTGTGATTTTTGTGTCATCGATCCATTCAAAAATATTTGTCCATTGCTGGATCGCCTCCAAATTCAAGAAATTCTAGTCCGACTGGAAGGACTTAGCGCTGAAGGAAGGCCAAAACTCCGAGCACCCTGCTCTATGAAGGTCTTTTAACTGAATTTACATTGCATTACCATGGATATAGTATAATGTCATGAAGGAGAAAATTTGGAGATGCATCTATCTGTTCCCTTGCCATTACTTGAACTGTTTTTTGCCAGTTATCATTTTCTCCCATCTACATATCCACAGGTGCTTAGTTCAACTTAGCAATCTGTACTGTTGATTTTCAATTCGTATGTTCTAAATGCCTGACTACTTGTGTGATGATAAATTACTTGTCTTCCCTTAATGATCTGTTGTATGTTTGGTCCTGTTTTGTCATTTCTCCTCTGTTCTATTTCCTAATTGTTGTTAGCAATTAGTAGTGGTTCCTGTCCTGTATCTTGTTGATATTTTCCATCCCCTGGTGCTCCTGTGGTCTTGATACTTCTGCATAGGGTTTATTAAAGTTTAACTTTGCTAGTTTTCTTTGCTTGACTAACTAATTTGTGGAACAGGTTGAGAGCTTTTGTGGCAGTGAACTACAGAAGCAACTAGCAGAAGCCAATCTATCCTTTCCACTCATTGTGAAGCCACAAGTAGCATGTGGAGTTGCTGATGCCCACAATATGGTAGCTCGTTGGCTATATTTATATAATTGTATCAATGGATTATTACTTTACACATTAGTTTTTCAATCATATCCTGTAATCACCAATCACCAATGTCATGAAGATGCTTCATATTCTAACTGTGCCATCGTGATCATTTTTTTGATTAAGGTATTAGGTTGTTTTACTTTTTCACCTGAATTACACATTTGTTGTGTACAGGCATTGATTTTCAAAATTGAAGAATTTAGCGGCCTTAGCGTGCCTCTTCCAGCTATTCTACAGGTACGATTTTGTATCTTCCTTCCACTGATGATTGCTTGGAGTAAAACCTGATATATATATCTTGGTACATTTTATGTTCTAAAGATTATTCAATTCTTCCATGTGCACTAACTTCTCATAACAATGCCATTGCAAATTTTAACAGTTTTAGGCATCTTTTGGTCAATTCTTCTTGCTAATCTCTGTGTTTTGAATTATTTGGATTTTGGAGACATGTAGTTACCATGCTAATAGTAAACTGTCAAGTGCAATTCTGATGATCTGTCTGCTCAAACTTGTGCATTTTATTAATGTGATGCAGGAATATATTGATCATGGATCGAAAATATACAAATTTTATGCAATTGGAGACAAGATTTTTCATGCCATTAAGAACTCAATGCCCAATGCAAGTCATCTTAAATCATCATCAGGAGGCAAACCTCTTACATTTAATAGGTAATTGCAGAAGTATATAGAGGCAAAGTATTGGTGACCAATTTCTCAATCAACTGTTCAATATGAACACTGATAGAATCATACTTTTGATTTGATTTGGGTTACTCAGTTTGAAGACTCTTCCAGTGGCTACAAAAGAGCAGCTGCTGCAAAACAGGGTGCAAGATAGCAAATTGTTGGACATTAATCTAGTACAAGAGGCTGCAAAATTGCTGAAGGAGTTGCTTGGGCTTACAATTTTTGGATTTGATGTTGTTGTAAGTATTTCTTCTAGCATTTGTATGAAGTATGCTTTTAGAGCTCAGAGGGAGGGAGGGAAGGAGTCTGATTGTCTTCATGCTCAGTTGCTCTCAGGATATGTATGAAGTGAATGCTGTTTGTATATGCAGGTTCAAGAATCCAGTGGAGACCATGTCATAGTGGACCTCAACTATCTTCCATCTTTCAAAGAAGTTCCTGACAATGAGGCAATGCCTGCGTTCTGGGATGCAATCAAGCAGTCATACGAGTCGAGGAAACGAATGATGCAAACTTAGTTCAAGTTCATACTAATTGGAGAGGGAGATTGCTCTTCGGGATCGAATTAACTCTCACGTCTATCAGAGGTTGCGTGTCGCTTAGAATTGCAATGGCGGAACATCTTGCAATGAACATTGCAGGCAGAGATGTACACTTAGAACTAATAATCTGGGAAACAAAGTCCTATGTTCCCTGAGTTAACACTCTTAACAGAATAAAGCATGCAGAAACGCTCCCATGTTAAACTAATCATTCTGTTGTGTACTGTATCATTTACATGTGAATATTTGGTCACTCTGTAAACACTGTGCTGCAATGAGAAATGGCTTACTGAATACTGATATGCGTACTGATGTTGCTATGGACGTCGAAACGCCATTTCTATTGTTTTATGTTCTTTTACTGTTTGTAGATGATTTCAGCATACGGATGAGGACCTTGAGCTCCTTTTCAACTCATGCCATGGTTGTGAATCAGATGCTAGATGTTTCTTTAGTGAAGCCAGCTCGTGCAAATTACTAACTTTTCTGGAAAAAAAAACTAGCTGGAAAGGAAAGAAGAGGAGAGCTGGAAGCAATTGCAGATGGTCTCAGAAAAGTCCAAAACTGAACCCATTTGTGCCATATGGAGGCCAAGGAGAAAAAAACACTGCACCAATGGACCATCCACTTTAACAACATCTTCAGTTTGGTTTCATGTGCGTGTCATTTTCACCAACATATTTGTTACATTTGTCTGCATTGTGTGCAGCTCCAATAGTTTCAGGATTGCCGGCACATTTTTGGTCTTAGAGTATTCAGGTAAGCTTTCCTGCCATAGGGTGATATATGCTCCTGCTCTACCTGCATCTAAGCACCTCCATTGTTTGCTCAGCTCTTGTGATGGATGCCTGTTCCTGAGAAATGGATCGCATGAAGAGAATTGTCGGCATGGCAAAGGGCTTATCAGCTGTTCCGGCTCGGAAAGACGAAGACGAAAGCTTGGTTCTCTTTGGGGAGCTGTACAAGCATGAGAAGGAGAAGGATATGAACCTCCTTGAACCAATGTACTCAGTGGAGTTTGAAGCAATTCAAGGTAAGATGTTTCCTTGTCTTTTAAGTTCTTTATATGTTCATGTTGGCATGAAAGTGCAACCATTTCCTTCCTTTATTCTATCACCAGTGCCTAGAGCTAACATTTTAGGGATGGTTGCTGTGATATTTTCACTAGACTAAATGAAATATTGAGTTCTCGGCACAGCGATTTCAGTAAATGCTTACGAATATATAGGGAAAACCCATTTTGCTTGGACGATGGATCAACTGATTGAACTTGTTACCTACTTTGGTTGACTGAATATAGAAAGCAGTCGTACGTTCAAGTTACCATCAGGGAAGAAAGATTATCTCCTGCCAGATGACGAAAAGCACGATTACGACTGGTAACGGAAAAATTTGCTCAGTGTTTAAGATGTACCAAATATTTCCACTGTGTTTTCGAATAATATCAGATAATTTCAGGCTCAAGACTCCTCCAGCCACTCCACTGTTTCCTTCCCTGGAGATGGAAGCTAATTCCTCAAAAATGGTTTTTCAGAGAGAGTTGCCTATCCTTCAGCCAGTTAAAACTTCAAGGGTATGGCAACTATCTGCACTATTGTATGACAAGTAATTTACCGTTCACCAAGTTGAAACACCATTAATTAATCTTTTGGTATGATAAGATTATCTGAAACTGGTACATCTAACATTTTCAGAACAATTCCTGCATACCATCTCCAAACTAAAACAGAAAATTCGTGTTTTCGTAGACAGTAGTAAAAGATTTCCTCCGCAAAATGAGCCTCCTTTTTCATTGATCTTATTGTGACATTCTGAAAAACAGTTCTCAATCAAGCCTGAGGCAACCAGTACATTAACAAGATCTGAATCGCCTACCTCCAGCTCCTCGAAGTCCGCAACTCCAACGGCACGACCCAGTAGCTCTTCATATAAGAAAAACCTCACCAAAGATGTTCCTGCCCTCTCTGAGGCGAGCTCAGCTTACAGAATAGACAAGAGATCGAGCTATACACTTCTGAAAAACAAACAACAAATGGCAGTTCCTGCAACTAAAAATACAGCATCCAAAGCAGCTAACAAAACCTCAGCCAGCAAGAAGCCTGAGGTCCCAGGCAGCACAAATGCGGTGAAGAAAATGGCGAAACCGGGAATCCCCAACAAGCCACTGAAGAAAACTGCAGCAACTGCACCAAAAGCTCAGTCCAATGATCCTGCAATCTGTATGAAGAATGTGAAGGTTGATCTTGGCACCACAAGAAGACTCTCATGTCCACCTGCTGCAACAATGCGTAGCAACAATGAGCTTGACACAGTTGCAGCAAAAGGGAGAAGGAGAACTGGAGGTGAGTCTGTTGCTGGCAATGGCGCCCGTGCCACTGAAGCTACCACAAGGGGAAGGAGAAGAGCAGATGCTGATAAGGGATATGGACAAAGGCTTGGAAGCCATGCAAAGAAGTGAAACATAAATATCCATTCTATGCAGAGTACACTTGAATGTTTGTTTAATGTTTGTGTTAGGGAGTTTTACCAGTGCTGAATGAACACTCTACATGTTAGAGGAACTTAATCATCTTATGAGTAAGAGTTGCTGAAACATTGAAACTTTTCGTAGATTTGGTAAAGCACCTTGTTCATTTCTACGGAACAGAGTTCATCCTGACTGAACCAGCCAGCAAGGATTTTTCTGCTCTGTTGCAATGCACTGATTTCCACAGTAAAGAAGTTTTAAAAGCATTTGGGTTTTAATAAATGCTAAAACATTTCATTGAACAGCCTGCAATTAGCTGACATAAGTACTGGAAGCCAAGTATCCAGACAGGAATAGACACTTGCAAATGAAAGCAGTAAGCAACTTGGGTTTTACAAGGCATGGTTCAGTCTCCAATCTGCCACTGCATTCTTCAACCTACGCAAAACCTGCAAGGTGTCCCCTTTATTAACATTTCGTCTACATCTATGTCAAGAATTCGCTTCCACAGAAACTTCTGGATGATTGGTGCCGTTGGCATCATCATCAGAACTCAGAAGTAGACTGGCCATACATTGCAGAACATGACCATCTTCCTCATCTAAAGTGATCAAAGTCCAATCTTCAGCTTGACAATTCAAAGCTGTCCATGGGCAGTGTCCAATTGCTCCACGTGATTACGGCGGTTTCGTCGCCTTGTTATCCCTGGCTGGAAACGCAACAGCAACACCCAAAGCTGGAGAACAAGACGGCAAACGGCTCCAACTTCTGCACAAATTCAGAGTTCAGACATCACGGTGGTCAACAAGGTTGCAGAAGTATGACATCAATGCGTGGCAGCATTAAGCAGCGCCGGTTTTCTGCAGTCAAGTGTCCAAAGTTCAGAAAAGTCAGTGCCTGAATCATTGTTTCTTGTTCTCTGCATACTAGTCTGAATGGTCCCAACCAGAAAAGAAATATCTAGGTACAGTAAGCATGCATCACTTTCATTTTTAGCTCATGTAGCAACATCCATGACAATACAGATTTGACAGCACTGGCAATTTATTCCACTATCTATACTAGTATAATTGCATGGTTTTCATCATCATCCACAGATACACATTGGTGAGCATGAAGAGTACATTCTGCTTGACCAATACTCCTATGATGCCTACAAAAAGTGGCAGCTCCAAGTATCACCTGGAATCTATGTAGTAGCAAATGCAGTGAGATGGATGGCTCCTTTGTCTACACAAGGAGGCTTCAGTTGCACAAAGCTGCCATGTTCTAGGCCTAGATATACTTTGCGAGTCAACTCCGCTGAATGCCATGGAGTGTCCTCAGACAAACGGGCTTCAATATATACAAGACTCGACCACAAGTTCTATTGTTATCCTAAAGTGCATAGATCTTCTTATATTCATTGTTCAGTAGCTCTGTATCCGAATCGACTGATATGGACCATGACTGGCTGGTGGAGGACCTCCTGATCTTCTTCATGTTCTTCTCTTCCATCCTGTGAGCGATAATGCAGTAGCACATAGACCCAAGAGTGGCCAGCATGATTGCAGTGCCGATTGCCATTGTACACCAAGCTAGCCACCGATCATCATGGCCAACGACAACATATGTTAGTGCTATGAAGGCTGCTGAGATACAAAGGCATGCGAGCCACATCAGCTTGTTCATCACAAAGACCATCTTTTTCTTGGCTTTCTGCTCAACAACAATTAGAGAGGTCTGGACAACGACGACGGCAAGTGAGATAAAAAGAGCCAAGGCATCAAATACCAAGAAGATTATAAATGCCGGGTTGCTTGCTACCAATGCTTGCCCTAAGGACATGTCGGGATCAGGTGCATCTTGCAGATTCTCCAGAAAATTACCAGGAATAGTAAATATGGCTGCAAAGGCAACTGTGGCAATAAGCACTGCAACAACAGTATTGGAGTTGATGGCATTGTTTAGCCCACCAATGTGAAGCTTTTGAATTCTCTTCTTGATTTTTTGGAATTGCATTTTGGTCTGGCGTGTTTGCTTGATCCCAGATTGGACATCATGCCTAATGTCGCTAACTGTCTTCTTAAGCTGCTTTGCTGAATTCGGAGGGTTTACTTGCTCTTTTGCAGTTTCACCACCAACCTCTCTCAGAATGTTAGAAAGTTCTTCATTACCTAGTTTCTCTGCAATAGCAAAAGCAGTCTCTCCTGCTCTATTAACTGCATTGATCACGATCCCTTCAACTGATATTAGAGTCTGAACTATCTGGAAGGAATTATACAAATATCAGAAAAGGGTACAAGGAAGAAGAGAAAATGATTTCAAATGCGAGGCACACACAAAACTATCCCTTAACATTTTGGTCTAACTTTTTTAGAAGCCATGGTTTTACTAAGCTCCACAGTTTTTTCACTCCTTTTTATTCAATTTATTTTATTCTTGAAACAAATTTGAATTTTCCATTGCGGAATTCTTTCATATGACATCTAAACAGTCAGTATTCAGTGAGCTGATGAACTTTTATTTTCCAAGTTTTTATGGGCAACATGTGTTCAACCCAGAAATAAGAAAAACGAAAAAAAAATATTAACATATGTAACATGACAACCAAAAAGATGGCATAAAATAGAAGATTTCCCTAAGATATTATCACTTACAATGGTGTTACCCTTCCGAGTTGCAACATGCAATGGTCTGTTCCCTTTGTTATCTTCCACGTGGATAACCGAGAGATCAGGCTTCAACAACTCAAGCAGAATTTCAGCATTTTGGCCTTTCGAAGCCATGTGTAGTGCTGTTTGTCCTTTCTTATCTGTTCTAAAACCAATCCCTGGATCCTTATTTAACAATGCTGTAACCACCTCCACATGACCCATTCTTGCTGCTGAGTGCAGAACTGTTTTGCCATTATTTCTAGCAATTCTGGCTAGGCTTGCATCTGTTTCTAGCAGAAGATTGACAATATCGATGTGGCCCTGAGTGGCAGCAGTATCCAAAGCCGTGGCATTTACGGAATTTGTTGTCATAGCTAATGCTGGAAATGCTTGTAACAGCTCCTTCAAAACATCTACAAAGCAAAGAAATGGAAATTCTCCATGACCCAGGGATGCTTTGACAAATCAATCTAAACAAAATATTGTGCTAGCTACTAAAGTATAAGCATGGTCTTGTTTATTAGTCAGGGATAAAGATATATTTCTGGCAGACCAAGCCTACAAAGTAATGGCAAGTAAAATTTTTAGACATTAAGAGTGCAGTTGCAAGAGTAATGCACACCCTTCAGGAAATAATTGAGGGGAAATACTCTTGTGCAACTATATGGGTTTGCATAAGTCGATACTAGATAAGTGGTTTAACATAGACAACTGCGAGCACAATCAAACCAATATGCATAGTTCAGCTCAGAGAATACCCATATATATTTAATAATTTCAATTCACATAAATCTATCAGCAGCAACTCATTGACTTGGCATGACTTTTTTTTTTTGCAGGGAGACTTGGCACGACTTATAGGGATCAAATAAACCAATCATCATTTTAGGGCTTAATGATAAATGATTCAGTAATGATGAAGAAAACAACTAACCCAGATGGCCCTGCTTTGCCGCAATATGGAATGCATCAAAACTGTTACTGGCCTTGATCCCTGCTGACTGCAAATCACAAAACTTCAGTATCTCACTCACAACCTCTGTATGCCCCTTCTCAGCAGACACATACAGCGCAGTCTCACCATCCTGGTTCTGACGAGCAGCCAATTCCCCCACCAGCTCTGAATCACTCTGAGCAAAGATCTTTTGAACATGGGGTACACTACCAGCCCTTGCCGCAAGGTGGAGCTCAGTGTCACCCCTCTTCCCAGGACTGTCCTTGTTCCTCTTGAAGCTCTGCTGCTTCTCCATGGACAAGAACTTGAAGCTTCTCTGCTTCTCTATCCCCCGGAAGCTCTTCAACTTCTCTAGAGCACCGAGTCGGCTGCTGGATTGCCTCTCCATCCCCAAATCCAACAAATTACTGTTTCGTCTGTTTAATGATATTGTGAATTAAGCCCAATGCAAGATCTTGTCCCTGAGAAGTCTAAGAACCAAATACTGCCTCACTTTGGTAAATTCAGCTCTGGTTGATGCAAAATACCAAGTCTTCAGATGGCAAAAATATGCACCAAGATTTGATCTTGTCCCTCTCCTCAACACTGGAGCTCATAGGTTTCGTTTACCGTTTACAAAGATCACCACGTTGGCTGCTTGGAACATAAAACTACGGAAAGTTCTAAAATTTCTCCGTAAAAATCATCTCAAATTTTGGAATCGCGGCTTCCGTCCTTCCCTCAAGAGCACAAAACCATCTACCGACCATCTCAAACAGTCTGCAAAAGGGAACAGCTTGATCAAACACGCATACCATCATTTGCACATGATCCAAACGGAAAATGAAATACTAAACAAAAAATGAGAAAGCTTCAATCACGAAATTGGAAATGAAAGAGAGAATCACACGACACGAGTCCCCAACGAGTATGAAAAAGAATCCCTCACCACAAGAAGCCCAAGCAGCTCCACGGAGGAAACCAAGAACTGGGAGCAGAACCAAGGGGACGTCCACAGCACAAGAATCAGACGAACACCTAATCCTAGCGCTCCAAAAATCCCATCTTTCTTGCACCGAAGACGAAAAGAGAAGGGAAAAGGAAGCAGTAGTGGGTATCTTGGAAGTTGGACGCCTCCTAGCTTTTCTCTCTGCGGTTGGTCCCCTTCTCGAGTTCTCCTTGGCCTGAAAGCTCAGTTGTTAGGTTGATTCCAGTGCTCTTCCACCACCAACACCCCTGCTGCTTATCATCGGAGACGACGACGACTGTTAAACGGAGGCGCCCGCACACGTTTGGTGGTCTCTGGCTCTTGATTTTTTTTCCCCTCGAGGGAATAATTGTGCGACTTTAAGGTCCTCGTCCTTTTTCTTCGCTTTACAAAAAGATAACTTTGCCGTCTCCCTTCTTTTTTTACAGTATTCTTAAGCTTCTCTTTCTCTAATTCGCCATTTATCTCCTGGGACTGATAATTAGCACATGTTTAGAGTATCTTAATGCACTGTTCTTAACGAGATGATTCATTTACTGCGCTCAGAGTTCAGCAAAAACAGTTGCTTTACTTATCTGAAGACCATCTCTCTTTTTTTTTTTCTCCGAGACACGGTCGCACGCACGCGAGCACCCACTCATATAAAAGCAGGAACGTACTTTCTATTTCTATGACCATATTTAAAGATTAAACCGATATATTTTAATACTAACAAAATCATAATAAATATCTCACGTTAAGAAATACATCGTTTATCACTGAATAAATAATTAGTCATAAATATAAGTATTCGTGTAAAATCTAGAATTTAAACGTAGTAAGGTAGATTCTACCAAAAAATCTAACTTGAGCTAGGTTCATTTCGCAGGAAGGCCATCTCTTTAACAACAAGCCGCATCATATCTTGGCAGTAGAATTCAGAAACCTGTGCCCTAATCAACTCGATTCTAAAAACAGGAAATGAATTTTTTACCATTATGCTCGTTTCATTTTATATTCGTTTGGTGATGATGCATAAAATATGATCAGGACTACTAGTAGCGACACACATGCATGTTGCCTTCTGTCTTTTTGGGCTGCAGATTGTGGCGGCCATGGCTCTCAACATCACCAGTGTGAGCGAGCAAAAAGAAAAGGCGCATCAGCCATCAGTAACCCCACACGTTAATTATGATAATGACGTTTTAGTTCCAAACATCCGGGCCCACATGTAGTAATATATGGGTCAGAGTGCTGCGAGTCTGCGACGTGGGCTCCACTGCACAGAGGTAATGCATTTAGGCATTTTTCGGTAAAAAAATGTACATATTATAAATGTTATATTTTCCTCTAGAATTTCACTGAAATCGTCATGTTCCAAAAATCCAAATGACATGGTAGCACATCTAGCAGAGAAAGCCAAAAGAAAAAAAAAGAGATAGCAATATGTCGGCTGTGCTTTTGTTTCAGTGTTGAAGAGATCAAGATTAGGACAGGCCGAGTTGCATTTATTAAGAAAAGATCAGACGGCCGTACCAGTGTCTATAAACCGCCGAATCCACCTCATGATCAAACGGCTTGGACCTTCTAGCTTTTATCTCAAGTTTCTATGGTTTCTGTTAGTAAGTTCCTTAAAAGGTATAAGGTTACGTTTTAAAAAAAATTTACTATATAAAAGTATCTTAAAAAATAAATAGTATTTTTCAAATTTATAATAGTTAATACTTAATTAATCATGTATTAATAGCATTTCTCGTTTTAGCACATTCCAACATCACTTAGTAGGTAGCTTTGGTTAAGCGAAGATCTTTTTCATCGTATATCTTCTTTGGGACATGCATCCTCTGCAGTGCAGTACCGTCGAATCCATATGTGCTAATGCACCCAGGGTTAACCTTTTCGGTGGAGTGCTAGATTTTAAACCCCGGTGATATGATATTTTTTATTAAATTTTTATAAATTTTGGTCAAATTTTATTGTCTTAAATTTAAATTTAAAAAAATATTCGAAATTTTACTTAGAATCTACTTTTGTTCCATGTCGAAACCTTAAAGTTATATGGTTTTGATCGGTTTTTGTCAGAGGCGTAAACTTAAATGCACCAACAGTAATGATGCAGAGGATCCACGTCCATCTTTTTTTACCTGGTTTTTAGTCTTGACATAACAAACCAGCAGCAACTGATCTGTCATAACTCATGCTCCATGTACTGATCAGTTCAAGTTCTTTGCATCCCTAGGTTGATAGTCTGACATTCCGACGAACGGTGCGATTCGGGTACTGTAGGAAGATACTGATTTTTGGCCTGGTTTCTGAAGACATCCATGTTACATGTCTGATGATAATAAGTTGCACCTGTCAAATACTACTTCCATACCAAAGTTCAGTTCGTACATTGGAGGACCAAAAGGAAAGATAGTGCTTTGCTGATGCTTCCAACAGTGATATGGTACTTAACCAAACAGAGATCATCTTCTCCAAAGTTGCTTTTAGTCGGAACACCTCAAAAGAGAAAAGGTGATGCTTTTCATCCGAAGCCCCCAGAATAGTTCGTTTCTGAATCTTTCTAGACCACATAAACCTAGTCCGATTACACATGCACTCGTACCAAATCTGCACCACTACAAAGGGGACACTGCAAAAAGGAAGATTAATACTACATCAGACTCTTTTTTCTGAATCACCAGAACGCGTATGCAGCTGACAGTCCATGGCCACCTACGCACTGGTCAATTCAGAGCGACTCGCACATGCTCCCTTTCTGCGAGCTTGCTTTGGTTTGTCGCTTGTAGTGGAGTGCACTGCTGGCTCACTCTTCATCTCTATCTCTTGTGACACATGTGGATTGGTGGTTCTTGTTTCTGATGCTTGCAAGGCAGCAGCTTGGTTCTACAGACCCATTTGCAGCCAATTTTGTTTTCCTTCACCTCTTTATGTCTTTTTATATCCAGCCATCCAGTTTCAGGTTAACAGTCTGCCACTGCACTTACATTTCAGAAAATGGCATCCCTTTGCTGTTTTCAGATGATCTGAAGAAGAGGCATGCAAGTGAGGCAGATGGCAACGAGGACTTATCTTCAGAAACTCTGCATAATTACTGTATCTCCAGAAATCTCAGGTGCTTACTATTCAGTACAAGATCTACGATTCATCAACGATCGACGTCAGCTTGTATGACTGTGTACGTACAGTACAGCTCGGTGATACTGATGTGATCATGGACTGATGTAGCCTTGCGACCATCAGCAGTAGAGAACTTTTCTCCTTCAGAGCACCGTCTCACTCCATTTCAGCGTTTTAGAGGGCGTTTAAATGGGCTTATTATATCGGCTTACAAGTCGTACAGAAAACGAGAAATATCATTAGTACGTAATTAATTAAGTATTAACTATTAAAATTTAACAAATATATTTATTTGATTTTTTATAGATACTTTCATATAGAAGGTTTTTGTAAAAAACACACGGTTTTATGTTTTGGAAAGTGTGCTAACAAAAACTGAACTGAGAGAAAGCTATAAGCTAGAAACAGAAGTAAACCCCCCCTTACTTTGAGATCCCTTGACCACAAAATCGACGGAAGGGTGCGGAGCCCAACACCCTTCCCAGAAAGAACTCAAGCTTACTGGAAGGATTCCCCCGTGGGGGGAGGGGACGCAAACAAGCATAATGCGCAGGTGCGTATATAGATTGCGTGCGCATGTGTGCACCCAGTAGAATGTATGCGCATATGGACTTTTGTTACCGTGACTCTTTCTGGTTTTTAATAAATGATATTAATAGCTTTTAATACGATGTTTTATCATTCGTTTTATATAAAAAATTTAAGTAAGTATGTTTTATTTTATTATGACTTGGTTTATCGTTAAAGTAATTTTAAGTATGACTTATATTTTTTATATCTACATTATTTTTTTAATAAGACAAATAGTTAAATATCACGATAAAAATCAACGATATTATTTATTATAAGCCGGAAGTAGTACGTGCTTTCTCACTGGCACTGACAGGTCAATATTCGTTTAGAAGGCACACTTCAGCATCTCCAAAAACAATAAATGAGAGAAAAAATACTTGAGATTTCAGTCAAGGCCTGATGGCTGGGAGAGTGAGAGACTGACCGACCGAGATTAATCTGTGACCAGATGAGCCAAGCAAGAACAACCAATTTTTTTAATCGATTTCTAGCACTACTAGTATTGGAGATATCGAAGTCCGTACTGGATGATCTTGACCTGAAACTGTAAGTCTGCAACCAGATCATTGCGAGCTAATCGAAGCCAGCTGAATTTTTCTTCTACTCTGCTTAAATTTGCAGCCGATTTGGGCCTAAATACAAAAAGGAATATGCCCATGGTCCCAGTCCAGTATATGATGAACCAAGCAAAACCTTGGGGCCCAAGAAAAATAGGCCCAAAGGCTCACTATTCGGTTAGATGGCCAAAGAAAGCTTGTGGCCCAAGAAAAATAGGCCCTCGTGTGCGACTGCGCGTGCGTACAGCCTGGGCGGCTGGGCGCACGCGTCCGGCGTCCACTCCGCCGCCTTCGCTGCCAGGTAACGAGTCGCGCCCACCACCACCACCACCGCCACCGCCACTCACCACCGCTCCCGACTCCCCAAGTGCCCGGCGCTCGCTGGAGTGTGGAGAGGCGCCCGCCGCTGCGAGTGACCGGCGGCATCGGCGTCGTTGGCGGTAGCCCACGGAGATCTCCGCTCTGCGCGCAGGTAACTTTTACCTTACCTCGCCTCTGATGAGCGTTCGCATAGAGACCGGGAGTTGGCGGTGGAATCTCCCCACGACACTTCAGCTTCTCCCACCCCACCATGCCATCCTCTTCTCGCCGCCGCCAGAGCGGTCCGCCAGAAACCGGCGCGGCTGCCGGGACGGCGGCGGCGGGGCCTCTTCAAAGGTGTCCGGCTGCTTGGCGCGGAAGAGCTCGGCTGCGGCGGTCAGGAGCCAGATCCGTCGCGAGGAGGACGTCCATGGGCGGCGCGGCTGGATCCGGCCGGCGGTGCCCCGGATCTGGCTGGCTTAGGCGGTGATGGCGCAGGTGGTGACGGGCGGCCGCAGGAGGGTAAGCGGCGGTGGCGCTGAAGTGTCGTGCGGCCATAGGCAGGCAAGCAAGCGCGGAGGAGGCCAGCACGAGGCAGCTGCGGCATGGCCGTGGCAAGTCGGCAGGCGGCGCGCCACGGCGAGGTGGCGCCGTCAACTCGGTTCTCGGCTCCGATGAAGCTCTGCGCTGTGGATCCTCTGTGTGAGCCCAAACCTCGACCTTTAGGATCTCGTTTCTAGGTTCTCGAAGAAGTTCAGACAATGAACAAGAGCAAGTGAAACAGAAGATGGTAGGAGAAACGAATACGGTGTTGTGGCAGCCAGAGGAGGATTTTGTCCAAGCGAGGTGTGGCTCGTCGGCGGTGCGCTAGGAGCATTGTGGAGGCGTCATAGGCCAGGGTGGCGACGGCAGTAGCAATGGGAGTCGGCGGTGGTTGGTCGGCTCGTCGGTGGTGTGCTAGGAGTGCCGGGTGGCGATGGTAGTGGCCGTGGGAGTTGGCTCAGCAACGGTTTGGCTTCGGCGGCACGCTAGGAGTGTCGGCGAGCACCGAGCGGCGACGACAGTGGCGGTGGTAGTCGGCTCAGCGACGGTTTGGCTTCAACGGCGCGCTAGGAGCACCGGCGAGCGCCGTGGGTGGGCAGGCAAGCGCCAAGGAGCGGCGGATGGTAGGTGTCAATGGCTACCTTGCGACGCCGTGCGGAGGTGCACTAGGACGCATCGGCGGATGAACATGATGGGCGGGCTAGCTCCTCCCTTCCTCGTGTCCGCAGCCGGATACGGCGTCCGCAGACAGCTAGGCAGTGGGTTGGCGTGACGGCGGCAAGGCGGAAGAGTTCCCTCAACGATGAGCGGCGACGATGGGCGTACAACAGGGTGGGCTAGCTCCTTCCGTCTCTGCACCCATAGCCGGACCTGGCGACGGCATGAAACGAAGGGCATTGTTCTTTGGGTTGTGTCGAAGAGGTTTGCTTGGGGTTGTGGTTTTTCGAGACCTACTCAATGTGGTTTTTACACGACAGGGATCAACGAGCCATGTGGAGGTTTGTTGCTGCACAAGAACAGAGCAAGTTTCAAGCAAAAATGTAGAAGAAGTTTGAAGCTTAGTCTTCTAGCTTTTTTCTTTTTTTTCCTCAGTTTTAAGGCTTGGAGTCTAAGAACTCTTGTAACTTTTGGCTATGTATATCCACCTATGGATATAGAGGCCGGATTGTTATCCATTATCTTAAAAAAAAACCTTACCTCACCTCTGGTCTAGATCCGACCAGCCCCGAGGCACTCTCCCTGGCCTGGATGATGGTGGGGAGCTTGGATGCGCTTCCTGTTGGATTGGCTCGGCTTGTGTTGTGTGGTGCGGGTTGATGTTTGGAATGCGAGGGGCTGTAGTGTGGTGAATTCGGTTGGATTGGGTATGATCTGGGAGCCGCGGGCAAATGTGATCTCGGTTCGAGAGTAGTGGATGTCAAATGTGATTCGGTAGGAAGGATGAGTTTGTTAGAGCGAAAGGGAAACATGGATCACCATAGTTTGTGCATAGCATACTTGAATGCCCACTTCATGACTGCTATTTTTTAGAGTAAATTGCACTTTGCACCGGGTAGAGTGTATCTTGTTTCACTTTGCGCCGGGATATATCAAAATAAGTTTCACTTTGCACTAGAATGTGTTATATAATTAGAGGAAAATCTTATGAAACTTTTCAAATCTAGACCACAATTCACAAAGTTTCATTTCGATTTTATAAAATTTGATGAAATTTCTATAGATTTGATGATGTATCCTAGGGCAAAGTGAAACTTATTTTGATATACCCGGTGCAAAGTGAAAATATGTACCAAACACTGTGCAAAGTGAAACAAGATATACTCTACCTGGTGCAATGTGCAATTTACTCTTTTTTTTTTTATAACGAGAGTTCGTGAATTTGGACGGCAAAATGGACCGGTTGTAGGATCAGATTTATGATCCACTCGCCATTTTAAACATAAACACTTCAACTCAAACTGATTTATGTACCCCGGTGCTTTTCATGTAATTAACCCCTTTTGTTTTGCAGGAGAGTTATGCTGGCTGAAAGCAACTGGTGGTGCTTACAACGGTGTTTCTGAACTCAGGTTGCTGTCACACCTGCACACAATATGGATGAGTAAGGATCGTTTCAGAACAGGCCTTAAAAGATGTGTATGTTCAATTACGAGCTAAACTTTTCTATGTCTCAACTTAACCAGAGAAAATGTTGTTGAGCTGCTGCAACGTTATCGCCGTGACCGTCATGTATTACTCAACTACATGCTTTCTGGTAACTTGATCAAGAAAGTTGTAATGCCGCCTGGTGCGATCTCTTTGGATGATGTGGATATAGATCAAGTCAGTGTTGATTATGTCCTCAATTGTGCTAAGAAAGGTGAAGTAGTTTTAGATTTACTGAAGTATGCCACTCTGTCTTTTCATATATATTCTGAGAATTGTTTAATCGTGTAGGTGAACCACTTGACCTTGGAGATGCCATCCGGCTTTTTTATGACAGCCTTGACTACCCTTATGTGGTGAGCTGATCTATAGTAGCTCTTTATTTTTTTTGCATTTATTTTGTTTCACTGAAAAGTTTGCCAGCCATTTTTCAATGTAGGAGCTATTTGAGTTACCCATTTTAAACCTCCAGGATAAGAGACCTAACCATTCCACTAAACTCCATAGATACAATTATACGGCCCATATATGGGCATTTTGATATGAGTACAATTATATGGCTCATATGTGGACATTTTGATATGAGTTTTCCTATTTTAATAGAGAATGTTGCATATTTAGTTGATATGCTATGTACATCATTTCAGAGTCATCAAACTCCATTTCTTCTGATTTTTGAATGACTTGACATTATATTTTTGTCAGAATAACAGCGGAACTGTGGAAGAGTTCTTTTTACTGACAAAACCAGAACACTCTGGACCAGCGCCAGCAAGAGAACCACCCCCTGTCCCTGCCATTGCACCATCACCTGTTGTGATACCGCCACCGGTCGTGGATCCACCACCAGTTGCTGTGCACTCGCCAGTCTCTACCACAAACTTATCAAAATCACAATCATTTGATTCTCCATCTGAGAAGGAGTTAACCATAGATGACATTGAAGATTTCGAGGATGAAGAAGATGAATTCGATAGCCGGAGGGCTTCGAGAAGACATCAAAATGATTCCAATGATCTATCATTGCGGTTACCACAATTTGAAACAGGTAACATTGATGACTGTTATGTCATCATGGTATCAGATGTTCAATAACAGATAGAAGTGAAATAGCTATGACTTATTTTCTTTAAAAGTCTTCATGCTGGTACAACTAGATACGCTGATGATATTTCATCTCTCTATCTTCCCTTTAAGAGCATTCTGTTGGTGATTTCTTTGTGGCATGCTAGTTTATTGAATTACCTGAAGGAATTTACTTTTGTTATTGGAGTAGCTAGGCTAGTGTACTTCAGATGCTTAAACTTGTTCAACTCTTAGGTCTGAACTATGAACTATCAGACAGAGAAAGTAAAGGCATGCACTAACTAGTCAATTGCTGTTTATTTACCTCTTAAACTTGTTCAGCTCTGAAGTCTGAACTGTTGGGTCAAGAAAGTTGTTGACAATGGAAACTGTGCTATTTTTCCAGGTATAACAGATGATGACCTTCGTGAAACAGCATATGAAATCCTTGTTGCTGCTGCTGGTGCTTCAGGGTAGGCTTATGCAATTCTTTGTGCTCAGTGTTTTTTTTTTCAATTAGAAGATTGCCAATCTTCCAGGAGTACCATATCACTTACCCTATTTCCATACCTACAGGGGACTTATAGTTCCACAAAAAGAAAAGAAGAAAGAGAAGAAAAACAGATTAATGAGGAAACTCGGACGTAGTAAGAGTGAGAGTACTCAATCCCAAACTCAACGGCAACCAGGTTTGGTTGGTCTGCTTGAAACCATGCGAGCACAACTTGAGGTATCCTGTCTTAGCTTTCTGCCTCTGGTGACTGAAAAATACTTGAACAAAAGAAGCTCACCTTTGTGTTTCCTGATGTTCATTACTATTAGCTTCACACAACTTAAATTAGATTAGCAAGTGTTAGCAGCTTATGAGCTTCTTTTGTCGCTTGAAAGTCCATAAACTACAGCTCTTTAAGTTTAAGGCCATCAGTCCCTTTATTATATTTCTGTGCATCCAGGTTTCTTAAAGCTTCTCAGCATGCTAATCTTACATATATTGACCTCCGCGTTCCCGGCTGTTTTTGGATAGATAACAGAGTCCATGGATATTAGAACTAGACAAGGATTGCTCAATGCTATCGTAGGCAAAGTTGGAAAACGGATGGACAATCTTTTGATTCCATTGGAACTACTATGCTGTATCTCAAGAACTGAGTTTTCAGACATGAAAGCATATATCCGTTGGCAGAAGAGACAGGTTAGCCATCTGATTGTGCTTTAATGATCTCAAACTCTACAGTATTTGGGACCACCCTATCATACCTTAACATTATATGTTTCATTTGTATCATTGCTTAGCTAAACATGCTGGAGGAGGGCCTTATAAACCATCCTGTTGTTGGATTTGGAGAGTTAGGTCGAAAGGTCAATGAGCTACGAAACCTCTTCAGAAAGATTGAAGAATCTGAGGTTTTATTTGGACCTTCCTACTCAGTGAAAACTCTTATAGTTGACTTTTATAACAATTGTGTAAAACTATCCACTAAACTGAGGTTTATCTGGTGTTTTACTTGCTAGTCCTTACCACCATCTGCTGCGGAGGTTCAACGCACAGAATGCCTAAGATCACTGAGAGAAGTTGCTACTTCTCTCTCTGAAAGACCTGCACGGGGTGATCTCACTGGTGAGGTTTGTCATTGGGCTGATGGATACCATCTGAATGTTGCTTTGTATGAGAAAATGCTTGGCAGTGTTTTCGACATCTTGGATGAGGGAAAGCTTACAGAGGCCAGTACTTAAAATCATCTTTTGTAATTTTCCTCTGTCTAGTTACACTATCAGTTGCAGGTATTTCTCAAACATTTTCGCTTCAATCTACCAGGAGGTGGAAGAAATCCTGGAGCTCCTAAAATCAACTTGGCGGATACTAGGCATCACAGAGACAATTCATGATACATGTTATGCATGGGTATTATTTAGACAGGTAAAGCTCAAACCAAGCAGTACTATTACTTGAGGTTACCCTTATTGGAATATTTTGTGGTTGCATTATGGATTTATGGTAGGCCCTAAGTATCTCTGCATTCTGCAACAAGCCTATGTGTTTCTGTAACCACTGATTTGAGACCTATTCTGGTATCTAATATTTTTTTCTTAATAGCCCAAATAAGCCAAAAGCAAGTGAGTTCCTCGAGCATAAACAGTTTTTTATGAAATGATTTCAAGCCCTTTCTGTTCATAATGTCAGACACAGTCATCTGAAAAGGAGCTCAGTGCAAAATTCTGGTTAGACTTTACCATTTGTGGAAATAGTGATGCATTTCATAACAGTGTAGTTCCAGTTAAGCATGTTATGAAGTAGGATGATCCATTTGTAGTGCTTTTTTAGCTTATGAACTAAGTAGCCTTCACAATAGTATGGTACTTAATGTATGTTCTGCAACACAGTTTGTTTTTACGGGTGAGCAAGGACTCTTGAAAGCTGTGATTGAGCATTTGAGGAAGATACCTTTGAAGGAACAGCGTGGTCCACAGGAAAGATTACACTTGAAAAGTTTGCGTAGTTCTGTTGATGCTGAGGATAGCTATCAAGACTTCACATTTTTCCAGTCTTTCCTATCTCCCGTCCAGAAATGGGTGGACAAGAAACTGAACGATTATCACCTACACTTCTCAGAGGTTTGTTTTGCCAACTCCTGGTTTGCTCATGTGCTTCATAACATGCATGGTTAGTGATGTTATGGAAAGTATATCCTTTAATCTTTCAGAGTAAATCTTTTTATTTCATTGGGTTCGTTCACTTTATGAATAAAATATTTACCATTTCAGTGTAGATCAGTTATATCCCCTGCTATTGGCTTTTCTGTTTTTCCTTTTTTTGGCTAGTTAGTGTGCAACTCATCTACACCCTCTGTCCCAAAAAGAACCAATTCCTGCTACTTGTCCAGGTTCATAGCCAGGAATTGGTTCTTTTTGGGATGGAGGGAGTATGCATAAGGCAGCAATCATTACGGCTGAATACTATTTAGTCATTCGTCCATATTTTCTTTTTAAGATCCTTGATTTCATATTCTACCAATAATTTCCGTGCCTAAGGGTTCTGACTTTTCTCTGTTAAGTTTAGCATTTTCTTCTCTTGTTCTTCTTAGGGCATGTTTATGTGCATGAATTGGAGCCTTAATTTCCTTCTAATCAATTTCCTCTTTGCATGCTGCTGTTTCTATTCAGATTTCCACTGTTCAACATTTGGTGTTTACTGAAACTAAGTCCATAGATCACACTGGACCATTATATCTATCTTTTGTTTGAAATGAGGGATTATTTTCCTGTATTAATATTTAGTTTCATTTACAGGGCCCTAGCATGATGGCTGATGTTGTAACAGTGGCAATGCTTATTAGGAGAATTCTTGGTGAAGAAAATAACAAGGTACTGTTACTTCATACTTCACCTTCATTTTTCATCTGTTACACCATTTTTTAATCTAAAATTAGATCATTTATTGCTGGTTTGTGCACTAATGTAGCCAGACATTTCATGAGCAAAAGTCACTTCATTAAAATCCAGGGGTGGCTCTCACAAAAAGAATAGAATAAATTCTGTTCTAAATAGTAAATACAGCCATCTGGAATGAAGAAATCAATACTTCCTTTTACCATCTGCACATGTAGAAAATTCTGATGTCCCGCTATATTTGTTTTGTACATCAGGGAATGGAGTCGCCTGATCGAGATCAGATTGACCGTTACATCACTTCTTCTGTCAGAAGTGCTTTCGTGAAGGTAACTTTCTTAGCATCTTCTTTTGATAGCAGAGCTCTAATATACCCTTTGCCTCCTACATTTTTCGCAATTGAGATGGATATAAAATCGCCTACATTGTGTTTATGTGAAACGTTCAATCTCAATCCATTATTTTGTACATGTACTTCGATTTTGAAGTTTCATAATGTTGTATCTGACCTTGTTTGCTCTTAGGAAATCATCATACCACATTATTATCAACGCTAGCAATTTTCTTTGTGGTTGGGCCGTTGGGGTGTTTGATTATTGAAATGTCTATTTTATGTCTTGGAAATTATGACATGACCATAGTTTGATTTATCCGAAGATTTCAAGCCTTATTGGTGATGTTATGGTTTACTCCCTCCATCCCCAAAAAAACCCAATGTCCAGAATCGTAGCCAGAAGTTGGTTTTTTGTGGGATGGAGGGAGTATATGATGGTATTTCACTATTTTGTATGTTTTCCCAATTTCTTTTCATATATATCCTTTTTCTGTTTGGTCTAGATGTTCTTAGGGGGGAAAAATCATGTGTCCATTGGGACCTGTGGCATGCTTTTACATTCTAGAAGGCATTTCTTTTTTTTTTGGTAGCATTAAATAATCTGAATTCCTCTTTTTTGCCACTATCTTCCTAAAAAGTCATTATGAAACGATGTCTTGAATGCAATAGTAAATAGTAATATGCTACGTCCATATAGAATGCACTTACACAAAATTGCAGTACATGGCTTTCCTTTACATATCAAGAGATAGAAACTCTGGGCTCTATACCTTGTAACTAATTTGCTTTGTCCATTCCATTGGCTTTTTTTTTACTGTATTGGACACTCAATGTGTGCACCTGAAGTGGACAGCATCATCCATGTCAAGATTCTGCAATTTGGAGTTGTCATAGACTTGTTTAGTTCCTTCTGATTTGTTACTACCATATGGACCAAAGAAACATTTATTTCTTTTTTATTCAGATGGCACACTCGGTAGAGGTTAAAGTAGACACAGCACATGAACATGTTTTAGCATCTCTAGCTGAGGAGACAAAGAAGCTTCTGAAGAAAGACACAACTGTATTTTCACCGGTTTTGTCAAAATGGCACCCACAGTCTGCAGTTGTTTCTGCTTCACTTCTCCATAAACTTTATGGAAACAAATTGGTAAGCTATGTCAGACACTCTTTATCTTAAATGTCTGTATATCCATAACCATGGGATTCTTCATGCTTACATGACATTTGTGCCAGAAACCATTTCTTGAGCATGCGGAGCATCTTACGGAGGATGTGGTTTCTGTATTTCCGGCAGCCGATGATTTGGAGCAGTACATAATGTTTGTGATGGCTTCTGTTGTGGGAGATGATGGTTTGGACAGCATATGCAGACAAAAGCTAGCTCCTTATCAGGTTTGCCTACTTAACTGTATCTTTTTCAAGTACAAGCATTCACAACAGTGCAAAACGGTGGCCATCCATTCGCTTGGTTGTTCACCTCGACATGATATGTTTATCAGTTTATCTCAGTATTTGCCATTTTATCATCCAACATACGATGCTCAGCAATGAATTGATTGTTTATTTTGTGTTAAGAGTTCATGTGTTGTTCATCCAAATCCTTTTATCTCAGATTGAAAGTAAATCTGGCACGGTGGTGTTACGCTGGGTAAATGGGCAGCTTGAGAGAATTGAAACTTGGGTTAAAAGAGCTGCTGAACAAGAGGTAACACTTTATTTTGTAAAAGCTCTTACCCTCAGTATGTTCGATTTATTTATATCCAATCTCCTCTTTCTTACCATGATATGAACGACCTAAAGTTATTACTGGCATATTCCAAATGTTATATGACCTAAAGTTATTTATATCCGAATTATTACCTTTCAATCTCGTTCTTTTCTGGTAGTGAAGTGAACCAGAATGATTCGCGGTATGTTGCGAAAGTGATCTATTTTTATTGATATATCATATTTGAAGTGTCAACGATTTAAGGTTTTCATTAACTATTTCAAACGTAAATGTCATGTTACATTACTGATACATCCATTTCTTCAGAATTTTATTGTCTGTTTTTGTGTGCTTTTTTTTTTCAGCTGCTTGTTGCTGTTCTTGTTTTTTCCCCTTCCATCTCTCAAAGCTTGCCATTGCTTCTTACATTATTTGGATACAGCATTATCTTCATTCTGTCATCTTCCCTATGCTAAACTTTTTATGCTCAACAGGCTTGGGATCCTATATCCCCTCAACAACGCCATGGGGCTTCTATTGTTGAAGTCTACAGAATCATAGAAGAGGTGCTCCTTTTTGTCCTCCTCATTATCACCTGAATAAATTTTGTTTACTATTATCTTATGGGATAAAGTTTGTCTTTGTTTTCAAGTAGAGCTTATGCCACAACATTTCGAAAAGATATTTGCACGCCTTAGGGCCTGTTTGGTTTGTTGCCACTTTCAGCCTGACCAAAATTTGTTAAGGCTACAAAACAAACATATCCCAACAATTGCTACCATAACAAAATTTAGTAATTTTGGAAGCTTCCACTCTTAGAACTGTCTCTAAAGAGCAATCATTTGCCCCTTGCAAACTATTGCAGACTGCGGACCAATTTTTTGCATTCAAGGTCCCCATGCGAACTGGAGAACTAAATAGCCTCTGCCGTGGTTTTGACAAGGCATTTCAAGTTTATACACAACTCGTTACCGAACTGATAGGTTTGCATGTCACCCTTTTTCTCTGAAGTACTTTCTGTATATCTTTCTGTCATCATATTTTTGTTCCTTTCTTCCTTGTCTGAGTGATTTCGAAGGCAATTTTTCTCTTTTACAAAAGTACATGGCAAATAATTGATGCTGTAGATGGTGCATCTCTTCCAAGATATATAATTTCAAAGTCGTTAATGTGGATGTGGACAGAATAACTTTTCTGTAATTGTTGGTTTTGTTTGCTTGCAGTTGATAGAGAAGATTTAATTCCACCTGTCCCTGTTCTTACTCGATATAAAAAGGAGCTTGGAATCAAGGCTTTTGTTAAAAAGGAAATCCACGAAATTAGAACAGTTGATGAGAGGAAAGCAAGTGAAATAATACAACTTACTATGCCAAAGCTTTGTGTACGGCTCAACAGTCTATATGTGAGTTTCTTTACAACAGATCACTGCTATATGGTTTTGTTGCTTTGACTAGAATGACTTGTCAAGTTCTAAGCAATTTCTGTGAGATATAAAATAAGCAATCTTCTTTATATGCCAATCTTGATGGAAATTCTAATTTTGAAACTATTGACATTCGGGGAGCAGTATGAATCTCATTAAAATTTCTTTTCGAGACTTCAAATGTGAGCTGATGATTATGCTGCTATAGGTAACATTCATCTTCATCATTCCAGCCTGGCTCCCTTCGAATTTAGCTATTGCTAGTTTTTCTTATGATCTACATCACTGTCCTTGTGGCATCTTTTGACTTTTCACTTCCCTTTGAATTGTGTCCGTTTTCATTATCACCAGAGTTTTTGAACCAGAAGCATTTTTTATGCAAACAGTATGGTATCAGCCAGCTAAGCAAGCTGGAGGACAGCATTAGTGAGCGGTGGGCTAGGAGGAAAAGTGAGAGCATTAACATCAGTAAGTATGCTGTTATGATTTTCTTTAGAAAAAATATTTCAGTAGTCAATTTATCTGTTGATTATTCTGATAAGTTTGCAAATCAATCTGTTTGATATACTCCTCATAGATTAAGCTAAATCTGTTATATTAAAAATATTTGAACTTTGTCAGGGCGATCAATGAGCGAAAAATCAAAGAGTGCTGTCTCCAGTCAGAAGAACCAATTTGATGGCAGCAGAAAAGAAATCAATGCTGCAATTGATCGGATATGTGAATTTACAGGTACAAAAATATACATGCCCCAGTGCTTTCTTGGAAGCTGGTATATATTTATTAACATGTTAACCTTTTCTTTCTTAGGGCTAAAGGTTATCTTCTGGGACCTGCAGCAACCATTTATTGACAATTTGTACAAAAACAATGTTTCTCAAGCTCGACTGGACGCTATTATGGAAGTGCTTGATACGGTATGCTCATGAGTTGTGCAACCTTTCAGGAACATTAAATTGGAAAAACAAAACCCCATGATCTGACAGCTAGCATGAAGCCTACCATTTACCTATGTACTACTGTTGGTTAGCTACTTAGCTGATCAACTTTTCACAGAGCATGCGCTACCATTTACCTATGTGAATGCGCTCCGAGCATACCCAAATCCGTGCCATGCATATTGTTTTGTTTCCGCAGAAAATATGGATAAGTTATTTATCTCTGGCCAAAGTGCTAACAATTTGCTGTATCTCACAAAAATAGACAATCAATCTTGTACCTCTGCCCTCTGGTTATTAGTGTTTTTTGGTAAATGTATAATATTGTCATGTGGTTTGTAAGATTCACTTGAACTAATGGAGACATTCGATGCTACACCTCAATATTTAGGTGCTTAATCAGCTTTGTAATGTCATTGTGGAGCAACTACGGGATCGTGTGGTTACAGGGCTTCTACAAGCATCTCTGGTGATCTTTCTGGCTACTAAATTCAGTAGGGTTTTTGTGACAGCCTATTTATTATAATGTTATCCTTAAATTACCTTGCTTGGCAGGATGGTCTACTCCGTGTAATACTAGATGGAGGTCCTACGCGTGTCTTCTCTCCAAGTGATGCCACTCTTTTGGAAGAGGATCTTGAAATTCTGAAGGTAAGTACAACTTGGCTGTTTTTTGCTTTATAAGGAATATTGTGTTAGCTGAATGTTGGCTTTCTGTGCTTGTTATGCCTCTGGATCATTTAATTTTGCCTTCTCTTTGATGACCAAACATAAAACTGCTGTCTTGATGTAAATTTTCATTTCGCATAGGAATTTTTTATATCTGGTGGAGATGGCCTGCCTCGTGGAACTGTTGAGAATTTGGTCTCACGTGTTCGCCCTGTAATAAATCTGATCAAGCAAGAGGTAAGTTTGAATTTAATTTCTCATCCGACTCTGGGGAAACTGGTGAACAGAACCGAGGGTGGGGAACTCCAGATCGTGAAGGTAACATAATGGCATAGCTCCAATGGTTAGGTCTAGTAGTCGGTGGTGAACAGACATTAGCTTCATGTCAACTCAACGAACTTAATTATGTCCGGTTCCCCATTTTGGTAAAAACATAACCAGTTGAATTTTCACTGTTTGGATTATAGACACCTATGTAACTTGTTCTTTTAGATGGAACTTCTCTGTTCCATTATCTAGTTATCTCTAAGTCGTTGGTCACAGCAAACAAAACCAATTCAGGTAGCTGATCCGCCCAGATGTTCTAGCTCTTGGTTATACAACCCATAGCTGTAAGTAAACGTGCCACATAGATACTTGCCCTTTGCGCTATGGCAGAAATTAGTCTCAAAATCAATAGAAGTTAGCCATAGAAAGCCCTTATTTATCAAAACAGGACTCATTGGGTGCCAAGTCATAATCATCATTTGTAACGGTTTGCTTCTGCATGTTTTTGCCAGACCCGTGTGCTCATTGATGACCTACGAGAAGTTACTCAAGGTGCTAAAAGTAAGTTTGGAACCGATTCCAAAACCCTGCTTAGGGTCCTTTGCCACAGAAATGATTCAGAGGCATCACACTATGTGAAGAAGCAATTCAAGATACCCAGCTCAGCTCCTGCCACCTGATTTGCAAAACCAATTGATTTTTTCGGATACTGTACAGCCAATGGAATGGTGCTCGGCCTTCCAGTATCCGCTTCCCTTCTTGTAAGTTAATGTAACATTTGTGTATTATTAACAGTAGGAACTAGGACGCCCACTGATTGTGGTACATCACTTATACACTAGTTCTGGTACATTGGTCTGATTAATTGGTTGTTTCAGGCTTTAGCCCTTGGAAGGTCTAGAATTTTTTTTTTGGTTTCTTTTGGTCCTTTTGTGATCTGTGCTTATGTGAAATCATGATCAGAAATGTCGGGAACAGAATGATTGTTCTAAAATGGTTGCTATATTTTAGGACGGAGATAGTATCTTGTTTTTGTGATGTTTCTGCATTAAGTTGGCGAGGACGTGGAACGTGATTTTGCGTTGATGCTGTTTGCTATTGGTTTCGCATCTACTAGTAAATCAACTATTCAAGGTTTTGCCCTTTAATTTACCCGAAGTTAACAGAAGGAACCGAGCAAGTGTGTACGGTAAGTAGCAGATCAAAGCCTCCTTTGGATCAAGGCCTTCTCTGATGTTGAAATTTTTTTAAGTAGTTTCGCAGGAAATTGCGTTTCAAACGAGCTCTCAAATTGACATTCTTAAAATTCGGCACATCTCCAAATTCAGAAGACAGAGATGTACTCTAGAGTGTAGAGACATCCATCTCCTCCAAAGCATCCTCATTTCCGGCAGATTTTGGCGAGAAACTCCGAAATGTTTCTGTCCGAGCTGCCACCTTCGCTCATGGCGCTCCTCGCCTTGGTGCTCCAGCTCGCCGCATTCCTCATGTACTCCTTGCTCTTCTCCCCTTCCATCACCTCCCTCACGCGCCTCTCCACCTCCTCCTTCCTCACCCCCCCCTCGCCGTCTGGCCGCACCGCACGCCGACGCGCCACAACGTCCTCGACATACTTGGCGTTGGTCGGCTGGTCCGACAACTGCGGCACCGCCACCATCGGCACGCCGGCGCTCAGCCCCTCCGTCGTCGAGTTCCACCCGCAGTGCGTCACGAAGCACCCGACGGCCGCGTGCGCCAGCACCTCCAACTGCGGGCACCACGGCACGATGAGGCCTCTACCATCGGCCTTGCCGGCGAAGCCCTCCGGTATCTTGTGCGTCTCCGAGGACCTGACCACCCAGAGGAAGAACTTGCCGCTGTTGCAGAGGCCGTCGGCCAGCTCGGCCATCTGCGCCGTGCCGGGTGCGGCGAGGCTTCCGAAGGAGACGTACACGACGGAGTTCGCCGGCCTCTCGTCGAGCCACGCCTTGCTCTCCGCCGCCATCGGCGTGTGGAGGTTGAAGCCGTACGACACGTCGTCCGGCAGCCGGTTGTCGAGGTACACCGACGGCACGGTCGGCCCCACCGTCTTGGCGCCCCACATCGCCGCCATGTACTCCGCTTCCTGTCAAGTTAATCTCACACTAACTTGGCTACTTAACCCGAAGCTTAGCTAGCTTAAGATCGTACTTCCTCCTATTAAATTCATGTCAGTTGACTTTAGACGTAAGTTTAACTATTTGTTTTATTCAAAGATTTTATATAAATATATAAAAATATAAGTTATGTTTAGAATATCTTTAATAATAAAATAAATCACAATAAAATAAATGATAATTATATACTGCCTTCTTTTTTAAAAAAATAACTATAACGTTTAACCATTCGTCCTATTAAAAAATTAATATAAATATAAAAATATAATCATGTTTTAAATTTTTTAATGATAAATCAAGTCATAATAAAATAAGCTATACTTATTTATATTTTTAATAAAACAAATGGTTAAACGTGATGTTAAAAGTTAAGAATGTTATCTATTAAAAAGAGAGAGTAATTTTTTTAATAAAGCAAATGATTAAAATATGTCTAAAAATCAACGCAACAACCATTAAAAACCAGACGTAGTATTAGCAGTGTAATCGAGTAGGTGTTAAGCTTAACAATGTCACCTTTGGCTGCAGCTCGTAGAAGGAGTTGACGAGGACATGGTCAGCCACCTCGAGGCCCTGACACTGCTGCAGCAACAGATCGAGGTAAGCGGAGAGGCTGGCCGCCGGCGAGGTGAGGAACGTGGGGAACTCGGCCGTCTCGAGCTCCGCCGGCACGCCAGGGAGCGCCGGTGCCGGCGCCGTCGTGGGAAGAGGCAGCTCCACCCTGCCGGCCCACGCGTGCGCGTACGCCACGTTCACCACGCACGCCTGCGTGAAGAACGCCGCGCACGCCGCGCCGTTCCGCCGCGCCACGCGCGGCGCCCACGGCAGGAACGCGTCGTAGACCACGACGTGGACCGGCCGCCCCTCGCCGGACTCGCGTCGGAGGAGCTCGTCCAGCGTGGCCGATCCCACCGACTCGAGGCGGGACAGGTAGGCCCCCGCGTCGCCGATTTCATCGTAGCCGCGGTCGTCGCAGCCGTCGGAGTAGGCGGCGACGTGGACGGTGCCGCCGCCGTGGGACCGCGGCGGCACGCGGCAGGAGGCGACCACGGAGCGCGTCAGGGCGAGGGTGCACCGGACGCCGCGGTGGCCGGCCAGGCGCTTGCCGAACTGGAGCAGCGGGTTGACGTGGCCTTGCGCCGGGTACGAGAGGAGCAGCACGTGGACGCTGCCATCCGAATCTGCCATTGTTGTGCTTCTAGCTAGCTGCTGCTTAGCTAATGTTTGGTGTGTAGTGCATTTATAGGATCAAGAGCCAAGACAAAAATGTCAAAATTTTGTGAACAAATTTAAATTTGAGTGGCATTAGTGTTAAACCATATTTGGTAGCATTGTCACGTTCGGCCTACTTCGTAATCTCCCGAATAGTGGTTTTATAAGCCGATGGTTGAGATATGGTAGGATCATATCTACATATTGTAATCCATTTGATTCAGTCTATTATCACGGGATTAGTCCGCTAACAATTAGGCCAGCAAGGAGACCAGATTTTATAAAGATTTTAGTTGAACATCGATCTCAAGAAGGGTAATGTGGTTCATGCGTGAATTAATAGCGGGGAATTTGCATGCACGTCTTAGAACTGAAGTGCTCTTCACCGGTCAAAAGAGAAACGGAGAAGACCAGTTCTATCGACGGCGGCCGGAGTTGGAGGAGATGGCAGAGACGATGCGATAGGGAGAGGGCTCCGCCGCCGGACGGGAAGAAGAGGAGAGGGTGAGGTGGAGCCGAGTCTGGTGGGGCCCGGTCGTCGGTAAACAAGAGGGCCTCGATCTGAGCTGCCTATTGATGATCCAACGGTCCCTGTCCTCCGGTTGTTTCCTCACCTATATTATCGCTGTTAAATATGCATTAAGGATGTGTTGGGTGGTGCGTGTTCGGTTGATATTATCGGCGCACGTAAAACAAAATAAGCTAGTAGCGTATGATTAATTAAGTTTTAATTATTATAAACTTAAAAAATAAATTTATTTTATTTTTTAAAGTAACTTTTAAATAAAAAAATTTTATAAAAAACATACCGTTTAGCAGTTTGGAAAGCGTGTTTACGAAAAACAAGAAGGGTTTTCATCCTCTCCCTCACCGCCGAATGCTGCCTAAGATTCGTATGAAACATAAAGTGCACTTTGTAAAGCTAATATATTTTATAATAATGTTTTATAATTTTCTATTTTTTTGGCCAAACAGATCTCAGTGGATGGACGGATGGCTTTGATATTGGTGCTTGTTGGCTTGTTGCAATCGGTTGCTATCAGGGTTTAAAATTTCGGACACCACCCCTTCCCTGAAACTATTTTGCTTGAAAAGTTTATTTTTAAAATTCTTGTGAATTTGGTCAAAATTTATTCAAATCTGGTCGGAATTTGTTTAAATGTCATTTTTTATGGCTATATAGCAAATGCTAGCAGTTAGGGCAGTGCAATTTTAGTTTCTGACTTTGAAAATCATAAAATATGAATTATATTTGTATTTGTAACATAATCCTGTGTAATTTTGTGCAATTTGTTCGTGTGCAGTGTTGGTTTTTTGTATGACATTTTTTGCAAACTAGATTTCACTTTGGACAGAGTTTGTCTTACTTGATTGTACATAAACTAGCAATTTTACTAAGAATTAACATCTTTTCTACATAAGTATACTACTTCTCAAAGTAAATGAATCTCAGAATCCAACCGGAGGCATACTCGATAAAGAATGCATTGTTATGGAACCTATAACCAGCTACACACCTGAAAATTCTGATATCAATGTTGCCAAAGAAGATGTCATTGACAAGACCAAACCTGATGACAATGGAGATCAACTCAAAACAAACTCCTTCCTTGTACTACCTTCCTTTTGCAAATGTATTTTGTCTGATTTTATTGGAATTCTTTTTTTACTAAACTTATCTTTGTGATTTTCAAAGTCTGAAACTAATAATTGCCGCCTATATGCAAATTACACTCCCCAGTTATAGTAGTTGCCATTTATCAATCATGTGCAACTCTAATTACAAATTTGTCCCACCTTCAATTACACATTTGTGCAACTATTGATTCTTCTATAATTTTTTTAGTTACTAGTCTGGCTTTGCATCACTATCTAGGGACATTTCTGTCGTGATGATGCAAACTAGAACAAGTAGCTCTGTAGCTGTTGATGTGAGCATGCTACTTCCCAATTTCTAGAAACACTTTGTGATAATTTTAGAAACACTAACTTCCTAATTCCAATTTTTTCCAAGCATAACATGCTGATAATGAACAGGAAGTGGCACTCGTATTCTTGGCGAATTTTTTGGGGGGAAGTGGATAGTGTCTTTCTGTGTATGATTTGCCTGAGATTTTTTGTAGTAAACTACAGATGCCACGTTCCCGCGCACGCCTGCGTGAAGGACACACTCGCCGCGCCATGGCGCGCCGCCCAGTTCAGGAAGGAGTCGTCGACCAGCGCGTGCACCGGCCGGCCCTGATCCGCCTAGGAGCGGAGGAGCCGGTCGACGGTGTCCGACTCAAGCATGGACAGGTAGTCGTCGACGTCGCGGGCCTCGCGGAAGCCGCCGGCGTCGCAGCTGTCCGATATTGCGGCGACGTGGACGGCGCCAGCGGACGGCTCGCCCTGGCGGAGCATGAACCGTGTCACGGCAAGCGTGCACCGAACGCCGCGGTGGCCGGCGAGACGCTTGCCGAACTGGAGGATCGGGTTGATGTGGCCTTGACTCGGGTACGGGAGCAAGACGACGTGGACGCCTCCGTGCTCGTGCTCTGAGTTCGCCATGGCTGCCACTAGCTAGCTCTCCTGCTCTGTGAACTGTGATAGAGTGCATGCACGATCGAGCAGCCCGGCTATCTTGGACGGTTTCTATAATGTGCTCTCGTGTCAGTAGAATCAGTACGTACAATAATTTTATCAGTGATCGAGCTTGTGATTTACAAAAAAGACACTTCACACTACCTCGGCGCAATTTTTGGGTTTTAAATTGTCGAAGAAACCGTCAAAAACTGAAGTTCACAAACGTAATTTGGCTAGCTACACCAACATTGTTGTCGTGGTCCTCTAGCCGATTTATTGCACGATTGATTTCGATTCCTAGATGCTAGTTGAGCGTTAAGCAGCAAGGCTGGAGTATAAATTTGTGCAGCCGTGAATTATTCTCTTCTGGGCACCGTGGTTGATAGATAGCTATTGTGGTAAGCTTGGTAACGATGATATACTTAGAGATTCTGTTGACGATGGTTCAATATTACTATAATAGTGTTGGTTAGTGTTACGCGTGCTATGAATTATCCTAACAGTTATAATGGATCCTAAGGGGTGTTTGTTATTTTTTTTAGTTGCTTGATGAGACTTCTTTCGTCGACATGTTGTTTCCTTTTCGTGTGTGTTTTCTCTTACTTGTTAAAATATAATTAATTAACAGCTCTCCTGCTGGTTTAGTTTAAAAAACATTTATCCTCTTTTGTGACGCAAGGCTGGAGCAATGTTTCAATGTTTTCTGCGTTAATTGTTGCAAAAATGGTAAGTTCTATTTGTAACAAGTAGTGCTGATCAGCTACACTGTGTATTTTTATACCCCATTAAGCATTTCCTTGTGAGCTCCTCCTTAAAGCTGCATTATTTCTCTTCCAAATCTGTGGACACTAGTATCACCGCCGTGCAGTCGTTGGTCGTTTTGCGTCATATATAGCACACGTATTCAGCCTCTCTTCATTTTAGTTTACCGACTTAGAATTTAAGTTCACTCTCTATTTTTATCCTGAATTTGTCACTAATGCACAACATTTTAATACACCAACTACTATTTCTGTTTTTTAATATATGCTGCAGTTGACTATTTCCTCAAATTTTGATTAGTAATATTTATTTAATTACTTAATTAAGTAAAGTGAAAAGAGTACCAATATATTTGCCATTAAAAATACTTTAAGTGTGCTTTGTATATTCATTTATTTGCAAAAACATTTCTAGAGAAAACAAGTAGCCAAACGAATTACAAAAGTCAACACTATCATATATTAAAAAAGGAGGTAGTTGTAACGCCTCTACCCTGTCATTATCTATAGTGACACCATAGAAGGAGCGCCACAGGTAATTGGCGTGAACCAATTTCTATAGAACCGCGTTGTCGGTATCAGTCCTAGGAAATCTTGTTGGTACCCGCGGTCAACCGGAATGTACCATAGCCACTAAATAAAATATTTATATATATTATATCTGTATAAGTTGCAACTTCGGACAAGCCCTAAACAGTAACCTACAAACAGAATAATAGCAGCGGAACAACAGCGCAGCGAGAATCCAATTTACAAGCAATAGCTTGGAATTAGAAAAGAAACCCTAATCTTCACTTTGATTTCAACCATCCTGAAGAGGGGAAATGGAGATGGATTGAGTACATATGTATTCAGCAAGTCACAGAAAATGTGTAATATGCAGGCTATCAAAGAAAGGCTGGGGTTTATTTCACAAACCTTTTTATTTAAAAATTATTTTCCAAAACCCTAAGTGTGAGTTGTCTCTTTGTGACTGGAAGGAGGTTCTCGCCTCGGTCCTGTCCGCGAATTGATTTTCAACGACTCAAGCAGACGAATCAAATTTTAATTGTCTAAATTTTTTGGTCAAGTTCATTCCTATATCGCCTGTCGGGTCACGACAACGGTTCAGTGGGTCTGCCCTCAAGCAGATTTTCACTGTATTCTCATCTATTACTTTATTTTCACTTTCATCCTCTCCAGGACGTAATCTTATTTTTCCTCTATTATTTTACTTTCACTTTTGTCCTATCTAGGACATCATTTCAACTCATAATTCATCTTAGTGGTTCCTCGAGCCATCCATAGGCTTATCTCAAATCACACACTACTTCCACTCGGGAAGCTTATTTTATGATGCCATACGACATCCCGGGTCATATAGTCCTGTTTCAAACTACTCCGGTCATCCATCAGCCACTAAGGACAATTCTAGTAATGATTCCCATACCATAAATCACTTTCGCAACGGAATAGCGAGGCAGAGGAACTACCTATATCCCGTAACGGAATAGGCGTCTAAGTTTGTCCAATACAACGTTGTGTGCCTCGTGGGGAGCCGGGTAGGCTGCCACCACGGCGCTGGGTTAAGGCGTGGGCCCGCCACCCACGGCATGGGGGTAGCCACTCGATGTGGAGTAACACACCTCGTGCTGGTGCAAGGCTAAATGTTAGGTAATGTAAAAACTATGTTGTGACCCCTAGGCCGCACTCAACGTGTAGAGTGTGGGATACCGACGGGTATCGACCAACCTAGGGTGTAGCCGTTATGGCTTCTATCACATCATGTGGGTAACGTTGTACAAATTTTGCAGAGTCAAAACTAATCGGTTAGCCGTGCTCACGGTCATGAGCGGTATGGTTGTGTTCATTGAGTATAGATTTATGCTTTTAAATGTGTTTATGAAATTGGGATGAGGATTGGTGACTTATGAGAATTATTATGCTTATTACAATGCTTATGGTGGCTTGTTGCCGTGGAGGACAGCAAGTAGGAAAATTATTATGTTGATGACTTCCCTACTTGTTATACATGTTTCTAATATTTTATTAAATACCGTTGCAAATGATTGTGAACTAAAATTAACTTTATGCAAAACTAAACCCACAAATAGCCATCTCCTTGATTTTAGAGCTCGCATGTAGCGATGCAGGATTGTCCTTGCCAGTACATTATTTCAGTAATGTATTGACTCTTGCTTGTATGGTTATAAATCTTTGCTGTAGGTTGAGTGCTACGGGAATTCGTTACTTCTTCAGGATTGATTCTTTAAGGGGTCTACCCCTAGTCGGATTGTCTATGGTATGGGTAGACAAGCTTCCGCTGAATCATATTATTCGGTCATTTGACTTATGTAACTCTGATATAGTAAATTTAGTTTACTTACTTGTGCAACCATTTATTGAATACCATTGCTAGAGATGAAAGTGTGAACTAGCAATTATCCTGGGGCTAGTCTGCATGAGTATAGGCTTAGAACAGTTGAGATACATGGAGAGTAGTTCAACCATAGACCATGTCCTCAGAGATATGTATCGTGTTTGGTCGCCACCTTCGTGTGGTTTGACGGGTATATCTCGCCGTGCGGACTGGTGTAACTATTCTTCCAAATATCTCTCGTGTTTTTAGTCTGGCGTTTCAGTTGTTTTGCATTATAATTGGTAGTTTGTATGACAAGGCTACGATGAGGTTGGATTGTTACAGCTTTATTTGGCTTTCTCTTGAGATCCCATCTATCTAGATATTTTGTGTTGTTGTACCAATTACCTCTTATAGCGCAGAAAACTGGGTGCCCATATTTTAAATTTGAGATTTGAAATCCTGGAATTTTTGGGAATTTTGGAGAGAGGTTTTTTGAGGTTTTGGTTTTGAGCATATATTTATATTTTTGAGAATTTTGATTTTGGATGATATTTGGGAAAAAGGAAAAGATGGGATTCTAGAGGGGGTTTGAATTTGAATTTTGATTTAAATTTGAGGATTTGGTTCCCAAGGAAATTTTGGGAATTTTTGCAATGGATTAGAATTTGAGGACCTCGATGGGATTTTAAACTTTGAAGTTAATTCTTGGGATTTGAGGGTTTTAGATATATATAAGTTTGGCAATTTCGGGAAGGGAGTTTTCGATGGAATCTTGAATTTTTGGAAGGGCAAAAATAAGGGGATTTTAATTAATGGCATCAAAGGTGGCTTTCGAAGGGTTTTTATTGGAGGGCTTCGAATTGCAAGATTCGACCCTGAGTATAGAGAATTTTTGGGTGGTATTTTGATTTTGAATTTTCTGTGAAAATTTTGAGAGAGATAATCGAATTGCAAAATTCGAGTCTCGGAATTTGGAAAATTTTTTTGGAATCGGGGTTGTAGGGTTTCAAGGAGATTTAGACTAAGACCTACGGCACTTAGTCCTTAATCATACTCAAAAAGCCAAAAAATTTTGAAACTAGGGTTTTTACTAAAATAGTTTTTAACGGCATAGAAACCGGGGTGTTACAGTAGTACGATATAGAGGATAGGTTACTTTATTTCATAGGTCAAAGAGCTATCGGTACTTTCTCCGTTCATAAATATTTGACATTTAAAAAAGATTTAGTCAAACTTTAAAAGCTATGATCTACATGGATAGCCACATACTGAATCAAATTAAGGTGAATACTTCCTATAAAAAAGGATGGGTAAACCATTTCATGGAAAATATATTTTATTTATTTTAGGCAATATCTATATTCCTTTAAAAGAAGGTAGTAGTGGTAGCAGTGAATCTGCCACTCCACCCACTCCCATTGTAATTTTTATAAATTACCCCTTATATAAAGTGATAATCAAATCTAAACGGGTAGCCACATATAAAATCAAATTAAGGTGAATATTCCATATATAAAAAGATGGATAACACATTTCATGAAAAATATATTTTTATTTATTTTAGGAAATATTGTAATATATTTTCTTTTATCTGTATCGAAGTATGGACATTTAGCTAGTATCTAAAAAATGTTGCAAATTTGTAGCACACGGCTTCAGGGGGAGCAACAGAACATAAAGAGGAACATATCAAGAAAATTGGTAAATACCTTGAATTGAGGACAGGACAGATCACCGCTCATGAGCGAGCAATAAACAAAACCTGAAAATCCAGGTGGAAATAAACAAAACCTGCAAATCCAGGTGGAAATAAACAAAACCTGCAAATCCAGGTTCCACCCAGTGCGTGCCAAACCGAGGTACAGTATTGGTTACCGGCGATTTGGTTTCAATAAATTTCGTCCGAATTTAATTTTTTCAAAAATTAAAAAATCCAAAAAAATTCTAGTAAGTAGTACTTGAATTATAGATCACTATGGTGGAGAAAGTTTGTAAAAATAACGAAGTTTACTTTATATTTTGGAGCTCCATCAAAATTAAAAAAAGAGGTGGGCTAGGATATAATTTCTACTTTATTTAAGTATAAAAATGATAGCAAGGGTTATGAAAAAAATTATGCAATATTACATTATTTTTCTAGAGATGTCCACAATTTTTTTAGAATTTTCTATAATTTTTTTAAATTTTTACTATATTTTATAATTTTTCCACAATTTTTTTCTTTTAGCTTCAACGTGCCGCGGTTATCGCGCGATATCGCACGGTAACTGTGACTTAACCGTGGTAACCACGACCTTAACCGTGCTCTTGTTTTCTTTTCTTCCTCCTATGTGTTTGATCCACATGACCTCGGTTTTGATTGACTGGCTGCATTTTTTTTTAATCTTTAATTGATAAAAGCTTCTTTATAGAGAATTTATAGTTATAGAATTCAAAAAATGAACTAGCTTACAAGCTACTTATGATAATTTTAAACTTCCCAAACAGGATCCTTGATATGTGCGTTCTCTACTTTTGCTTCTTGACATGGCTAGCAAAGTAAAAACAACACCTGACACATACGGCCCACATGGAAGCCTAGTGTCGCCCGCATAAGTCCTGGGCAACAAGTTTGGCGCCCCGACGGGCTACGGCCACCAACGATTCAAGCCAGTGTCCCACACCGTATGCCTACTTAAGAGTATTAATTACATATTCTGACGGATGTTGGTGCGTTATAGAGTTGCACTACTATGAAGTGACCATAACGAATGCACGTGTACTGCCTCTTCCTCGTGATGGATGATTTGCCGAATAAGAAGTTGTCTCTCATCGTCTGCTCGTTAGCTTATCTTACAAAACCAAATTTTAAATTCTAAACTTAATTATAAGTTGATTTTATGGAAGCCTTATCGCATTCTATTTTTCAGTTTTACACATTGACTTTTAAACTGTTAATAATATTATCGAAGAGTAACAGTGTAACTGGAATGGTAAATCTTTTATATTAATCTTAAAAATCTTGCTATTACAGTGGCCTAGGTGGGTATTTATTTATAGGTCCAGGGATATAGTTACAAGCTCTAGGATCTCAGTTTGTATTCCTGTCCTCGATCTCGTAATCCCTCCTCTCAAAAACCTCCGTTCTAAAATAATCTCCGGGTTTGAATCGCCGTTATCGAACTTCATTCCAAAAACTCTAGCGGCTTTCTCTCTCGACCCCGCTTCGACTCTTTGTAACAGAAACCTTGACGACAACACCCTCGGTTTCTCCCTTGAGAAATCTCTGCTTCGACATCTGAACTGATGTTCCAAAATCTTGCTTCGATATTCGTTCTGAATATCCGAATCGGAACCCTAAAAATTCCCCTTTTGAATCCTCCCCGTAATTTCTCTTATTTTCTCTCTTGCTGGAATCCCCAAATAAAATCTCAAGTTTGAATATGCGACTGGGAATCAACCTCTATTCAAAAATCTCTTCCCACCAAGATATGTATGTATATATATATATTATATGTGCATATATATGTGTGTGTAAATGTATACATACATAAATACATGTATCAACCCCTCAACCCTGTCTCACCATTAATTCCTCCTTAAGCCTATATAGAGATATATAGCACATGTGTGTGTATATATATATATATATATGTGTGTGTGTGTATAACAGATCTCCATCATTGCCCTTCTGGAATTTCCCCCTTGGAAATCCCTATGGGCGATTGCAAATTCAAATTAAGAATTTAAATTGAATTTGAGTCTATCCCTTCTTTGAAACCCTCGGAAAAGTTCCAATACAAAACCCCCTCCAAATATCAAAATTATCCTTTGGAATTTACCCCTTGACTCCCTGATTTGTGCTGAATTCAAATATGGTTTGAATTCAAGTCCTTACTCAAAGACCTCAAAATCCCTTCCAATATCTCCTAGAAAAAAGTAACAGAAGGCACTGTGCTGCCTGGGCTGAATCCTTCCTCTCCCCAGCGCAGCCCAAGGCCTGCCCACGTGCGCCCCGTCGAGCACCGTCCGTTTCTTGCCACGCGTACCCCGAGCCCGTGCTTAGCCGCCAATCTCTTCTCGCCAGCCCACTCGCTTGCGTGAGTGCCGCGGCCGTTTGGATTGGGACACATGTCTTCCCACTCATGCAGTCGTTCGATTTACTTCCCCAAATAGTTCCTTCTTCCTCCTCCCGTTGCCGCCGTTTCTCCCCGTTCATGCCCTGAGGCTGTTCAGCCAAAGTTCTCCCCCGACCACTCGGCATCACCACTGGCACCGCCGCTAGCCGCCACGGCTTGGACGGTCGCCTCATGTAATAGCCCTAAAAATAACTAAATTTTAAAACTGTTTTTATTTTTGTGTATTTTCAAAAATCCACGTCAAGTTTATCGTTTCGTTCAATTTTTAAAATGTCATTCTTCATTCGTCGTAATTGCTTCTTTGTTTTCTTTTTCTTTTTATTTTCTATTTTCTCAGAAGTGCAAACCTTTCTATCCATTCATCTGTCATCCTAAATTCTCGCGGACGAGTCTGCGTCGTTTTTGGGTCATCGGAGTATTCTTTTTCCTCGACCGACCCGTCTTCTTCCTTTCTTTCTCTTTTTCCGGTCCAAGTCGGCCTAGGCCCTGGCATGCCGACCTCCCCTATTCTGCTCTGCCTCACGAGACAGAGCCACTCCGGCCGATCATCATCGTCTAGCTCTGCCACGCAGCTGCTTGCTACTCGTCCACGCGTCTCTCGCCTGCTCACCACCGAGCTAGCCGAGCCCCAGCTCAAGCTCATCACAGAGCCGACCTCAGCTCGAACTCGCCAACGCCGCCGTCTCTGTCTCCCTTTCTATCTCTCTCTCCAGTGCTCTTCGTCGCTCAGCACCAACAGAGAAAAGAAGCGCCATCATCCTCTTCAACATCCCTGAAGCCGCCCCCACCTTCGTGCCGCCGTTCGCCGTCGCCAGAGCAAGAACGGCGAAGCCCTAGCTTCGGCCGCCTCCGCTCGATTCCCAAAATTCGTCGCCGTCGTCGTCGTCGTCATCTATCTCTCAAAATTAAGGTGACCATCACCTTCTCCATGCCAGACTCTCCCTATCCCCTTTGTTTCCCTGACGAGATCGCCGCCGGAGCCTCACCGGTGCCGCTTTGCGCCACCGCCCCAGCACGGTTGCCTGCCGGCCGCACGGTGCCTGGCCGCCTCGCGCCTTCCCGAGCCCATACGCCACCACCAGGAGCTTTACCTGGCCGCCCTGATCCTCCTTGGCCCACACGCCCTGCCGCCAGCTCGCCAGAGCCGCCGCCGCCGTTCCCTGCTTGCCGCCGCCAGCTTTGCCGTCGGCTTGCCAGCTCCGGGAACCCTAGGGAATGGGATCACCATACTCCCAGGAGCACAGAACTAGCCTCCCCTCGTCGCCTCCCTCGCCGCCGACGTTACTAAACCGCCGCCGCCCCTGAGAACCAGAGAAAACCGAAAGAAAACCGACCGACCTCCTTTTTCCTTTAGATAGTAAATCTGAAAATTCTTTAATTCCTGGTTCACTCAGTTTAGTGACCGTTTATCCTCAGAACAAAAATCTGAGACCTATTCCCAACTCCTTGAATTATTCCGAATCCATCCGTGCCAGTTTCGTCGCGATCCGAGCATCCGTTGACGAAACCCTAATTTTGGCTCTAGGGTTTCGGCTCGACGCGACTTCGGAAAAACCCCAAATTTCTTCCATAATGCCTCTTTTAATATCCTGTGCACTTTCTGAATTTTTAGCATTTATTTGGAGTTATTCGCTTATTTATTTTATTTGTGTATCGATAGATTCCGCCACAGCAGATCCAATCAAGGAATCCGAGTCCGCAGCTGACGCATATGCCTATGCAGTCGTAGGAGGAGACGATTGGTACGACTACGCCGATCCTGAAGGCAAGTCATGCTTCCTTTGAACAATAATTGAACCCGATCTGGAGCTAGGTCATATTTTGGGTAGAGTACTACCTTGAAGTACTTAAATAAGAGTATTTCGAAATAGATAACACCTTTTATTTGATATTGTTATAAATGTAATGCCATGCCTTGAGTTGAGCCTATTATATATCCTTGATAACTCTAGGTTAATCCTACTTATTATGAACATGTTGAATGTTATATGAAACTGTTATTTTATGTGATAGTTTTGGAAGTATATGATATATTTAAAGTTTTAAGGACATAACCCCCTTGTACCAGTATAAGTGACATAGTTAGCACCCATCCGCACGATCGAGGTATTCGGACCTAGTGTGTACTGCTCTAGTGAATTGAACTTCTGTAGCCATTCAGTGTATTGGTATTTTTGGCTTTAACGTGTGTAATGGCCACTGAGTGATGTAAGATTATTTGTTTATATGAGTGTGGGTGCTGCGGTGCCCTTTTTGGTCTTTGAGGACTGCGTGTTCCTCCTAGTCGTGCAATAGTGGGTGGACAAGTCGTCGGGTTGGTGCACACCCTCACGAAGGTCAAGTTGAGGCCAACAGACATCTTGTCCTATAACCCGCTAGGTAGAACAGAGATGAGCTTGGGGCAGTACTACACTTTGTTATCTTCAGCCTAGCTAGCTGTGGGTATCATGCGGGTAAAGCTGGGTAGACGCTGCAGAGTCGTTTGGTATTCAAATACGCCGTGCTCCCGGTTAATGGAGATATGTCTATGGGTGAATCCAGAGTAATGGCATGAGTAGAATTGTGATAATGGTTTAAATTGAGATCATGTAATATTAAACCCTTTAAAACTAAATTTGTTTATAAATTGGGATGTTTATGAACTACTGATAAGGTTTAGAGCTAAACCAGTTCCCTCCTTTGTTATATCTTGCATCATTATATATTTCCCTGCATGGCTTGCGGAGTACTTGTGTACTTAGTCTTGCATATTTTGGGCTCCAACCGTTCAGGAAGAAGTTGCAGGTGAAGTTGAGGAAGCCGTCGATCTGCTGGATTGGGACGAAGACGAAGGCTTCGAGTTTTAGGTCGACTCTACACTCAGGCCGTTCCTGTGGTGCAGAGTTGCGTCTTTTGGTTGTACGTGTACGGCCATAGGCCCGTTGTGTGCGTGTGTTGAGTTTGGGTTGTACTAGAACCTTGTTGGTTTGTATAAATAATCAAAGTTCTGTTTCTGTATCATTCTATGCGTAACTGAACTTCCTGGGCGGTTACGTGTGTTGTGGGGACGTTTGGACCCTCTCTGAACGGTCCCCACAGGAGTGGTATCAGAGCACAGGCTTGACTGTAGGTTGACCTAAGTTGGTTAGGAAGTGTTTGACAATCTATTTTGAAACTTGAAAAGAATTGCAAAAATGGGTTATTCTTCTAATTGACTCTCTTCCGCCTTGATCTGTTTTCCCGTCTATTTCTTTCTTCTTTCCTTAATCTGATTTTGAAAAGTTTTAGTTGATCTTTTCCTCACCCGATTCAAGGTTCGGTTAGTTGGTCAGGGTGTAATAGACACGATTTGAAGAACTCGGGAGCGAAGTTGCTTTGGAGAGGAGTGTTGAAGTTCGATAGCTTCGTTAAGTTAGGGTTGACGCTAGTGTATATCGACCTGTGTCAGTCGATGGTTCGTCCATCCAGTAGAACATGGAGTCATGTGTTGTATTTGCGAAAGGGCTATCCTGTTGTTTCATGTAACCTTTTAGGGTTACGTGGCACTTGATGTGCTATTGCGTTTCTCAATTTTTATAAGAAAAACCCTAAACATGATTCTGTCTATCTTTCTCTGTTATTTTGTTGCTTCTTTATTTCATGCTATTCTAGTCTAAGTCTATTCAGTCTTTCCTTTCTACACTTTAACTAACGTTTTATAATGAAAAACCTGTTACAGGCCTAAGTAAAGGAACAAGATGTCAGGAACAGATGGAAATGGTAGTGCGGGTGAGCAATCGCCAGAACATCCAGTTGATCTTGCAAGGGTGATGCAGATGATGGACCAGAACTATAGCAGACTTTTTGAGCAAGTTATCAATAGGATGCCTCAACCAGGTGCTACCATAGCTGAGGGATCAACCATGGGATCCAGGTGGATAGATTTTCAGAGGACCAAGCCACCGACATTTTCTTCAGCCCCAGAACCATTAGCAGCAGATGACTGGCTGATGGATGTTGAGAGGAAGTTGAACATAGTTCAGTGCACCGATCGAGAGAAGGTTCTGTATGCTTCTCATCAGCTTAGTGGTCCAGCTGCAGTATGGTGGATTAATTTTCAAGCTATTCATCCTGACAAGGAAACTATCTCCTGGAAGGAATTCTCAGAGGAGTTCAGGAAGGTGCACATTCCAGAAGGTCTGATTGCAGCCAAGATGAAGGAGTTTAGAAACCACACTCAGAATGGGAAGCCAATTACAGAATATCATGATGAGTTCCAGCGCCTTGCACGCTATTCTCCTGATGATGTGAACACAGAGAAGAAGAAGATGGTGTGGTTTGTCGAAGGCTTAGATGAACCAATCAAGTACAAGCTTGCTGGTGTGGACTACAAGGATATATCTGAATTACTCAACAAGGTCCTGTTGATTGAGCATAGGAAAAGAGAATTGGAGGAAAGCCGCAAGCGCAAGGCTCCACAGCAGATGAAGTCTTCTTCAAGTGCCCTAAGACCAAGGATGATGATGCCAGCAGTACCACCTCGGCGTTTCCCACCACAAATGCCAAGGCCTCCAATGCCACAGAGATAGCAGTACCATGGTGGAAATCAGTATCCAGCAGGTAATTTTCCGAAGGAATGTTATCATTGCAAGCTGGTGGGACACATCCGTCCAAACTGCCCCTAGAGAAACTTTCCGACAGATGTTGCACAAGTTAGAGCAAGAGCCCAGAGTGCCATGCCACGTGCTGTGCCACAGAATTAGAACGTGGCAGGACGTGGAACTGGAGTACCCAACCATGGAGGAGTAGTGCCAAACCGTGGAGGACAAGTTGGAGCTGTTGCAGGACGAGGACGACCTAACCCTGGAGCTATTCAAGGAAGGGTCAAACATATTTCAGCCAAGGATGCCGCTAGAGCTACAGACATTATACTTGGTATGTTTCTTGTTAACTCAGAGCCTGCTTTGGTTTTATTCAATCCGGGTGCTACACATTCTTTTATTTCTTTGGTTTTGGTTAAGAAGCGTGGTTTGAGCCTAATAGCTTTAAATAATACCCATGTGATCCATGCCCCTGGATCAGGTATGAAATCCCAGTTTAAGTGCCCTAATATAGAAATTCATATAGAAGGGGTTACCTTTTTAGCAGACCTTATGCTACTGGAAATGCAAGGATTGGATGTTATATTGGGAATGGATTGGTTGCATAAGTATAAGGGAAAGATGGATTATGAGAATAAGATCATCAGTTTGATCAATATTGATGGGAAGAAAGTAGAGTTCAGAGCCAAGAGACCCTTGTTGCCACCATTGCCACAGTCACTAAACACCATGGTTGCAGGAGTTGAGAAAGTACCAGTAGTTAATGAGTTCCCAGATGTATTTCCAACAGAGTTGCCAGGAATGCCACCTGAAAGAGAAATAGAGTTCTCCATCAAGTTGAAGCCAGGAACCAAATCCATTGCAAAGACAATGTATCGTATGGTTGCATCCGAGTTAAAGGAGTTGAAGAAGCAGATTGATGAGCTGGAAGGGAAAAGTTTCATAAGACCAAGTGTGTCAGAATGGGCTACCCTAGTGCTATTTGCCAAGAAGAAAGATGGTACATTGAGGATGTGTGTGGATTATCGAGCACTTAATGAAGCAACTATCAAGAAAAAGTATCCACTGCCAAGAATTGATGATTTGTTCGATCAACTAATGGGAGCTAAGGTGTTTTTGAAGATTGATATGAGATCAGGATACCATCAGTTGACAGTTAGAGAAGAGGATATACCGAAGACTGCATTTATTACGAGGTATGGGTTATATGAGTTTACTGTGATGCCATTTGGAGTAACCAATGCACCTGCAGTTTTCATGGGATTGATAAACAAGACCTATATGGATTACCTTGACAAGTTTGTGGTAGTCTTTATAGATGATGTCCTTATATATTCATCAAGTGAAGAAGAACATGAAGAACATTTGAAGCTAGTTTTAGAAAGATTAAGGGAACAAAAACTGTATGCCAAGTTCTCTAAATGTGAGTTCTGGATGAAGGAAGTACAATTTCTGGGCCATATCATCACTGCAAAAGGAGTGAAAGTGGACCCAGAGAAAGTTAAGGCTGTATCAAAATGGGAACAACCGCAGACAGTGAAGGATATCTGGAGTTTCTTGGGAATGGCAGCATATTATTGGTGCTTCATCGAAGGTTTTTCTAAGATAGCAAGACCTCTCACTAACCTCTTGAAGAAAGATATGCCATTTGAATGGACAGATAAATGTGAGAAGAGTTTCTAGGAACTTAAAACAAGGCTGAAATCGCACCAGTGTTAGCTTTGCCTGACAACAAGAAGGATTTTCAAGTATATTGTGATGCTAGTCGTCAAGGAAATGGTTGTGTTTTGATGCAAGAAGGAAGAGTGGTAGCCTATGCCTCTCGTCAACTACGACCACATGAGCAGAATTATCCGACACTTGATCTTGAGTTAGCAGCAGTTGTGCATGCACTGAAGATTTGGAGACACTATATAATTGGAAACAAGTGTGAAATGTTCACAGATCATAAGAGTTTGAAGTATATATTCACTCAACCTGATTTGAACTTAAGGCAGCGATGATGGTTAGAGTTGATAAAGGATTACGACTTGGATATTCAGTATCATCTAGAGAAAGCAAATGTGGTAGCTGATGCCTTAAGTCGAAAGGCATATTGCAGTAATGCAATGGTCCAAGAGTGCTCAGAGTCATTACTGAAGGAAATATGCCAATTGAGATTAGAGTTTATTGATCAATCCAGTATTTGCACTATGGAAGTGAAGCCAACTTTAGAAGATGAGATAAAGAAGGCACAACAGGAAGATCCACAAATCCAGAAGATTAAGAAAGATCTTTAGGAAAATAGGGCACCAGGTTTTACGGAAGATAGTAATGGAGTTTTGAAATTCCAAGGAAGGATATGTGTCCTAATAAGAAAGAATCAAGGATCTATACTAGAACAGGAAGCACATGATTCATTGTTTTCAATTCATCCTGGAAGCATAAAGATGTATCAAGATCTGAAGAAAACCTTTTAGTGGACTGATATGAAGCGAGAGATTGCAGAACATGTGAACCTATGTGAAGTGTGTCAGAAGGTTAAGGCTGATCATCAACGAGCTACAGGATTAATGCAACCATTACCCTGTCTTGAATGGAAGTGGGATGAAATAGGAATGGATTTTATAACAGGGTTGCCGAAGACTAAAAATGGCTATGATGCTATTTGGGTTATAGTTGACAGATTAACTAAAGTGGCACATTTCTTACCAGTTAAGCAGACTTATGGAGGAGATAAATTGGCTGAATTGTATTTGACAAGAATTGTTATTTTGCATGGAGTCCCAAAGAAAATAGTATCTGATAGAGGATCACAGTTTGTATCAAGATTCTAGAAAACTTTTCAAGAGTTGATGGGTACAAAATTAGGGTTCAGTTCAGCATATCACCCACAAACTGGAGGACAAACAGAGCGAGTGAATCAAATATTAGAAGATATGTTAAGGGCATGTGCTTTGGTCTATGGATCAGCTTGGGATATTTGTTTACCATTTGCGCAGTTTTCATATAATAACAGCTATCAATCCAGCTTAGAAATGTCACCATTTGAAGCTCTGTATGGTAGAAGATGCGAAACTCCACTTAATTGGATAGAAACTGGAGAAGGTCAGTTGATAGGGCCACAACTTGCACATGATACTGAAGCTCATGTCAGGATTATCAGGGAGAAGCTTAAAGCTACGCAAACCAGACAGAAGAATTACAGTGACAATCGAAGAAGAGACTTGAGTTTCAAAACTGGAGACTTTGTTTATTTAAAGGTGAGTCCGCTTAAAGGAGTACAAAGGTTTCAGATGAAAGGAAAGTTAGCTCCTCGGTACATCGGACCATATCAGATCTTGAAGAGAAGAGGAGAAGTGTCATATCAGCTGCAGTTGCCTGAGGAATTAACTAGAGTTCATCCTGTTTTTCATGTTTCACAACTAAAGAAGTGCTTACGGAAATCAATAGAACAGGTACCATTGCAAAGCATCGCACTCCAACCAGATTTGACTTATGAGGAAGAACCTGAGAGAATTCTCGAGACGACTGAATGGAGGCTACGGAATAGAAGTATTAAGTTCTGCCGGGTACAGTGGAAAAATCATACAGAGGATGAAGCGATTTGGGAAAGAGAATTTGAATTGGAAAAGGCGTACCCGCACCTGTTCAAACAGTTTGATGAATTTCGGGACGATATTCTTTTAAGGAGGGTAGGTCTGTAACAGCCCTAAAAATGACTAAATTTTAAAACCGTTTTTATTTTTGTGTATTTTCAAAAATCCACGTCGAGTTTATCATTTCGTTCAATTTCTTAAATGTCGTTCTTCGTTTGTCGTAATTGCTTCTTCATTTTCTTTTTCTTTTTATTTTCTATTTTCTCGTGATTCGAGCATCCGTTGACGAAACCCTAATTTTGGCTCTAGGGTTTCCACTCGACGCGACTTCGGAAAAATCCCAAATTTCTTCCATAATTCCTCTTTTAATATCCTGTGCACTTTTTGAATTTTTTGCATTTATTTGGAGTTATTCGCTTATTTATTTTATTTGTGTATCGATAGATTCCGCCGCAGCAGATCCAATCAAGGAATCTGAGTCCACAGCTGACGCATACGCCTACGCAGTCGTAGGAGGAGACGATTGGTACGACTACGCTGATCCCGAAGGCAAGTCATGCTTCCTTTGAACAATAATTGAACCCGATCTGGAGCTAGGTCATATTTTGGGTAGAGTACTACCTTGAAGTACTTAAATAAGATGCATGAGTTAATTTTCTGAAGTATTTCGAAATAGATAACACCTTTTATTTGATATTGTTATAAATGTAATGCCATGCCTTGAGTTGAGCCTATTATATATCCTTGATAACTCTAGGTTAATCCTACTTATTATGAACATATTGAATGTTATATGAAACTGTTATTTTATGTGATAGTTTTGGAAGTATATGATATATTTAAAGTTTTAAGGACATAACCCCCTTGTGCAGTATAAGTGAATAGTTAGCACCCATCCGCACGATCGAGGTATTCGAACCTAGTGTGTACTGCTCTAGTGAATTGAACTTCTGCAGCCATTCAGTGTATTGGCATTTTTGGCTTTAACGTGTGTAATGGCCACTGAGTGATGTAAGATTATTTGTTTATATGAGTGTGGGTGCTGCGGTGCCCTTTTTGGTCTTTGAGGACTGTGTGTTCCTCCTAGTCGTGCAATAGTGGGTGGACGAGTCGTCGGGTTGGTGCACACCCTCGCGAAGGCCAAGTTGAGGCCAACAGACGTCTTGTCCTATAACCTGCTAGGCAGAACAGAGATGAGCTTGGGGTAGTACTACACTTTGTTATCTTCAGCCTAGCTAGCTGTGGGTATCGTGCGGGTAAAGATGGGTAGACGCTGCAGAGTCGTTTGGTATTCGAATACGCCGTGCTCCCGGTTAATGGAGATATGTCTATGGGTGAATCCAGAGTAATGGCATGAGTAGAATTGTGATAATGGTTTAAATTGAGATCATGTAATATTAAACCCTTTAAAACTAAATTTTTTTATAAATTGGGATGTTTGTGAACTGCTGATAAGGTTTAGAGTTAAACCAGTTCCCTCCTTTGTTATATCCTGCATCATTATATATTTCCCTGCATGACTTGCGGAGTACTTGTGTACTCAGTCTTGCATATTTTGGGCTCTAGCCGTTCAGGAAGAAGTTGCAGGTGAAGTCGAGGAAGCCGTCTATCCGCTAGATTGGGACGAAGACGAAGGCTTTGAGTTTTAGGTCGACTCTACACTCAGGCCGTTCTTGTGGTGCAGAGTTGCGTCTTTTGGTTGTACGTGTACGGCCATAGGCCCGTTGTGTGCGTGTGTTGAGTTTGGGTTGTACTAGAACCTTGTTGGTTTGTATAAATAATCGAAGTTCTGTTTCTGTATTATTCTATGCGTAACTGAACTTCCTGGGCGGTTATGTGTGTTGTGGGGACGTTTGGACCCTCTCTGAACGGTTCCCACACCTCAGCCGCCCCCTTTTTTCCCTCCTCTTCCCACGTTGTCACGCCCAGAAATTCACCAGAATTTCCAAAGCTAATTTGTGCAATAAATCCTCGTCCAGGAATCAGCCGAGGTACACAAATTGACAATTTGATAAACATAACCAAAACGAAATAACGATAAATACTTATAACAGAGGCACTTAGTCCTCACACAGGAGAAATACAGCAGCGGAACGGCAACTAGCGTAGCTTCAGCACCAAGCCACAGGCAGCTCAACTGGGGTATAAGCCAAACACCATCTTCATCTCCACGCAAAGCTTCACTCTAAAGATTGCAATAATGCAAGACTGAGTACCACCCACCGTACTCAACAAGCCACACTAGGGAATGCAATGTAATGCAACAGGATACCAAAGAAAAAGGCATAATATGGCTTATTTGCGTCAAACAGCATTTAAAACATTTGCATTTAAAATCATTGAAAACAATGTAGTTTAATTATTAATCAGTATTGAATCAATCACTGAACAGCGCTCCAACGCAGTTCAGGCCCAAACCATAACTCTCCAACCAGGAGCTATCAATATTCCATCATTTCTCATCATTATTAAATTATGTGGGACTAATCACAGAAACATTGCTAGGCCGCTCATTAACCGCGAGCACGGCTATTCGAATAGTTTTACTCTGGCCAGAGATGTACCAATTTACCCACAAGACACAATCTCAACATCATGTCAGCCATGCGTCGCGATACTCGAAAGTACCCGAATAAAGATTGTGATAAGACGCTCCATGTAATCCGCACAACAAGGAAGCCACCCGCTGGACCACCAGTTTCCGGCCAGAACTGATCGGGTTCTGAGTCTGGGAAACGATCCAACGCCCAAGACATGGACTTATTGACGCAGCCATCGTGGTCTTATTGACACAGCCACAACACACCATGGTGGAACCCGGTTGAACGTACTACACATTGGATCCTACCATTACCCATGCTGGCTTGTGGTTAGCACGAGTATTGCTTCGCAACAAGTAGTCTGCGAACCGGTCCTTAACTGTCATGAGCACCGCTAGCAACAATCGCAATCCTGGTACTCACAACCCACCATTCGGTCCAGTTTTAATGGTCACATTTAATTAATCAACCACGACTCACGGTCGTGAAATTGTAGCCATTAATTATTAATTAATCAGAATGAATAAATAGTTTCCCACATATAATGACACTGTAGTTTCTAGGCATGGCTAAGCAAATCCTAAATAATCTAGCCAGATAAATAATTAAACACCCGGCTAGTCAATATTATTACTCGGGGTATCAAGGTAAAGGAATCAACATCAAAATGGCCATAAATATCAAGGAATATTGGCTATTAAATAATTACCCGTAAAAAATGTCATTCTAAAGCATTTCATGCAATAACTTTAAAATAAAATAGCTTTCGCAAACGGGATCAACATGCTCAAGGGGATTGTCGTGTGTCTTGCCTTGCAATCGCAAAAGTCTTCAAATACTCTTCCGCAGACTCCGAAGTCTTCCGAATCGACGATATACGTAACTACACGTAAAACGATAATAAATCCTAAGAAACTCCAAATAAACAGTACATAAAAATACATAAACAAGTAAATTATAATTTTAGATGAATTTAGGAAGAATAACGGGTCGAATCGGACTTCAGATGGAAAAGATACGGCTTTCGGAATATTGAATTCGGAATAAATCCGAAAAGAATTAGAAAAGAATATTCTCGGGAATATTCTCTGGATTTTCGGATTCGAACAATTGTTTTGGATAAATGTTGACATGCGGGGTCCATGGTCAGTGACCAGGTGTATGATGGACTTGGTTCATGGATTTAGGAATAGAAGGGGCGGATGAAATGTTGAGGTGGATAACATGTGGCCGAAGGGGATGAGGTGGCAACCGAAGTGGCAGCTGAGGTGGCTAGGGCTGACATGGCTTTGACCGATTAAAAGGGTTAGACGGCCAAGGTGGCTCGGATCGACTTCGGATTATCGGACGATTGAGATTTATTGGGGCACTGTGCCTCGGATTCCATAGTCATACACTGGGAGAAACACCGGGGCTCAAAGGTCACAAAGGAGAATACTGCTGAGGATGTCCGACGATGTGATGACGGTGTCCCGTGGCATACAGAGGCAACAAGGGAGACGGACCGGGGACGGCGTGGCCAAGACGAGCCGAAGGGACGCGGCGATGGCGACAGACTTCGGGTTCACCAGCGGCACTAAATCACAGAGACGGCGATGACGGCTCATTGGTCGGGACAACGGCAGATGGGGAGTAGAGCAGGGATGGGATGAGGTGGCGTAGCGATGGTGGCGCTGCAGGCAACAGCAGGAATGGCGATGGCAGGTGACGACACCGGGTGGCGAAAACGACGGCCTGAAGGCGGTGCGGCGGACCGGCGACGGAGCAGCGACCCGGGCGACGCGACGGCGGACGGCCAGGAGGGAGCGGGCGACAGCCGGCACGACGACAGCGGGGGACATAGCGGCGCTTGGCGAAAAACGACGAGGAGAAGGAGGCAGAGGCGACGAGGGGGGGCGCCGTTGGGGCAACATGGCCGGAGAGGAGGCTTAGATGCCGGCGACGACGAAGCAAAGGTGGGTGCGGCGAGATGGCCTTGCCGCTGGCGCGGCGATCAACCGGCGGCGCACAGCAAGCAGATGAGGATGCGACGGGCGTCGCTGTAAACGGCGGCGACGATGCCGGGCGGGGAGCAGAAGCGGTGTGAGGCAGACAGCGAGGCGGCGGACTCCAAGCGACGGCGGCAGATGGGGGAAGACAGAGGGCGGCAGAGGCAGCGACGTCGGCACTAGAGAGAACGGCGCACAGGCGATAGACGACGACGACGACTACCTGGCAACGGCAACAGACGACAGGAGCCAGAGGAGCTAAGAGGGGAACCGGGCTCTGGTTTGAAGTAGACGGCGGCAGGTCTGGAGCTCACCAGCGGCGGGGATCGAAGACGACGACGACGGCGACAACAGGCAGAGGAGGGAGGAGGCGGATACGAGGATGCTCACCGGCGGCTAGAGGAGGACGGCAGCTCGACGGCGACGCTAGACGGAGACGCCAGGGACGACGCGACGACGACAGGCGGCTTCCCGATCCGAGGCGTCGAAGGAGGAAAAGAAGATGGGGCATTGGGGACGACGGGGTGGATGCTCACCGGCGACGGGCGGTAAACGGGGATGACGACGACCACGGCAACCTCTGTCGGCGGCAAGGCAGAGACAGCCGGAAGGGCGGCGGCTGAGGCAGCGCAGGACGCCGGCGCGGCGGCAAGTGTAGACGGCGGCGGTGGCTTCCGAACCAGCGGCGCACGGGAGAGATCGGCGCTGGGCGGCGGTAGATGGAGACAGCAGGGCGGCGCAACGGGGTGGCGGCGGCGGCCTGGCGGCGTGGAGAGGAGCAGAGCCAGCTAGGGCACAGGGCTGGCGGCTGCTATATATATGGGGCTTGGCTCCGGTGGCGGCACGGGAGCGGCGACGCGGTGGATTCGGCGGCGGCGGTTGCGGGGAGGAAGCGCAGAGGCGGCGCTGGGCCGGGCGGCGGTGGCGGCGCGTGCAGCGGGCCGGGGCTGAGGCTGGGCCTGGGGCTCGGCTCGGGCGGCAGGAGAGGTAGCTCGGCCGAGGAGGGGCTTGGCCCGGGCGGCTCGGGGTTGGAGCAGGCCGGCTCGGGCTGGACGTAGAGAGAGACAGAGGAAGGAGACGAGAAGAAAGAGGAGGCAAGGAGCAAGAAGGTAAACAGGGAAAAGGGAAAAAGGATAAAGGAAAAAGATGCAGGGTTTTCTAGACTATTTTTGGAACTCGAGATTAACGAGACATTTTTAGAATCAGAATATTTATTTAGAATAGAGGAGACCAAGTGGTTTTAGGATGAAACGACTATTCTCAATATTAAGGGTATATACATTCATACATATATATACATACGTATATATACATAGGTATAAATATATATATTGGGAATCGAACAGTATTTGGAAGTAAATAGAAAAAGAATATATGTAGTGGGGATCCGGGAGACGAAATATATTGTGGGATTCGGAGAATAAAGAATATTTTCCCGATGGAAATTTGGGGAGTAGACTATCGGGATATTCGAGGAATATTTGGGGAAACAAATATCGAATTATTCATCAGGTTGGGAACTAGAGGAGATTTTCCGGGAACTGGGAAATAGAATATTCTGAATAAAATGTTTCGGGATTACGGAATTGACGAGGGTGTTTTATTGGAACGGGAATTTGGAGAAATCTCACACAATTGGAGATTTAGATTTATTTTGATAGAAAAGGGGTTTAAGGAAATATCTGGGATTTATCTCAAAGGGAAATATAAATATTTCGAATACAAAGTATCTCGGATTGGGAGTCCAAAAGAGTTCTAGGATTTCAAAATGAATAAATCCGAAAATTCCGAATTTAGGTTTTCGATATGACTTTAGGGTTCTGGGAATGACACAAAACACTAGAGGAAAAGGAAGTCAGAGTTCACGATGAACGGGGAGACTTCAAAGGACTGAATCAGAAACGACCCAAACAGGGGAAAGGAAAATGAATTTATTTATATTTATTTACTTACTTTAGTGATCTTTATAGCATTAAAATTAATTCTGTAGCTCCGAAAAATCCAAGAAAATTTCAGAGAGTTTATTAAATCATGGGGAATTTACCAGAAGTAAATACCACCACGAAACACGAAAAATTTATTATTGTAAATACTCAAATGCTTAAAATACTCCGACAAAACCATGGAATATAAAAGCACCCAAGTATTTATTTAAAGATTTAAGCTCGGGATTTTTAATATTAGAAATTTCAAAATTTTATTCAAACTCTTTTCTCAAACAAAAATTTTCTAGTGTATTCTTGTATTTCTATTTACCCACGATAATTTTTAATTAAGACGATTTTCAGGGCGTTACACACGTTTCTTGGCCTTTGCCCTGACCGAGCCGGTCAAAAGGAACAACTGCCGCCTACATCACCCGCCCCCGTCCCTGCCGTTGCCTCGGGACCACGCCAGCCGTCCTCCCGCGCGTGAATTTCAAACCACAGCCGCCCAATACGCCGACCATCACCCTTATCGCATTTGCGCCGTCGAACCAAAATCATCCCAAGGAGAATTCCGCGCCGCGGCGCCATCTCTCCCTCTCACCTCCATGATTGGGCATGGGAAGTCTCGGGTATGCCCCTGGACCGACCTAGCACCCCATCTTGAGCTCCTCTACCTCTATAAAACCTCGCCCCGAACCCCCTCCATCCTTCCTCTGGCTCCGCTCCAGTGAACGCCGCCCAACATCTCCGTTTCCCCCAAGCACGGCTATTGCCGCCGCGTGGCCTCCTTGGGGCATACTACGCCGAGCAGAACCTGGCGTCGTAGACGCCCCACGCTGTTGAGCCCTCCCTCAACCCAGAACCGGTCACCACTGCCTCGCCTCGGCCTTTCTCCTCGCCAGGATTTTCCCCTGTCCTCCCCATCAAATCACTGCCATCCCCACCCCGCACCGCGGTGAGCTCCCGGCCCAAAACCTTCCCCTTCTAACAACCGCGTCGGCTTAATAAAATGACGAACACCATGATATTCGGACCATGAACTCCTCCCCTACTCTTGGCATGGGATTGTGGACTCGACACCACCGCCGCTTTTGTGGCTTCATCGCGGCCGGTCCCCCTTTTTCCCCCCATCTTCTTTCCGCCGCGGGCAAGAACCTGAGAACGCCATGGATGTCGCCACCGCTCTTCCCTTTCTCTCCCCTTGCCTTCGGTTCCTCGCTGTCGGCTGCCGCTGCTCGGTCCCTCACAGATCCAAGTTGCTTAATCATTTCGCCTAGCTCCCTCCTCCCGATGGTGCAAGCCACTCGCCACCAATCACCGTCGCTCGCTGGAAGCACTTCCGTCGCCGTGAGCCGTCGATCTCAGCCACCACGCCCCCCTCCTCTGTCTCGATGCAAGGTGAGGCACGTCTCTCCCTCGTGCCACTGCCATGTGGGCCCCGTCTTGAGTTAAACCCGGTCAATGGACCGCCCCTCGCTGACGTGCGAGCCCTCTCCTACCCGTCCACGGCTGGCCCACGCCTGTGAGCCAAGCCACCCGTCCTCCCCCCGGTTTAGTCCGTGTACCTGGTCCATGCCTCCCTACTCACTGACCTGTGGGCCCGAGCCCCCTTGGTCCACTCCTGGTTCACCACGGACCGAAGCCCCCTCTCCCTCACTTACACTGCGGGCCCACCTGTCATCAACCACACACTACCTTCCCTCTCTACTCCTTGACCCGTGGGCCTAGGCTGGCAGTAGGCCCCCTTGTCAGTGACTACCAATCTAGGCCCACTCCCTCTGTTCCCTCTGCCCCATGGGCCAGGCCAGTCAGTAGGTCCCACTATCAGTGTCACAGTGGAGAGATTCTTGGAATATTTCCCCTGGAAAATTAATAACTCTTTTTTCAGTGATCCAAAATTCAAATAAACTTCGAAAATTCATAACTTTCGATCTGTAACTCCGATTGACTTCGTTTGTGGAGGCCATGTGCCCCGGGAACCTCAAGGAGGGCAATTACGACCACTCGGACAGAGAATATGCTGGTCCCTATAATTGGAGATAGAGTAAAACTCAGCTTCATATTACCTTGCATGACAAGAAAAGGGATATAGTCTAAGCCAGATACTCTATGTACAGATAAGGAAAGCCCTTGGTCGTATCCGACTGGGTTTCCTACCCTATAACCCTCATCCCTCTAGTATATAAGGAGGGGTAGGGTGCACCCTGGGGCATATGACAATCTCATCAGAGAATACCGCAAAAGCAATGCACCACAACTGGAAGTAGGGTATTACATTATATCGAGGGCCTAAACCAGTATAAATCTCGTGTGTCCTTTCAAATCCATCGAGTTTAGGTCCGACGAATAGCCCCATATAATTATTGTCGATACAAAACATCGACAGTTGGCGCGCCAGGTAGAGGTTTCGTCAAGATCATCATCATCAAGCTCGATGGATCCAATCACTGGTGTCAACAGCGTCAAGTTCTTCCCCGGGCAAACAATTAGCTTCGAGAGCCTCGACTTCATTGCTGACAAACTCGGCGACCCCACATTGTCCAACTCGGTTTCAACCTGATTGGCCAAGGACCAAGCCCACTCAGCGCCAGTTGGCCTACTTAACGCTGTAGCAGTTTTCAACATCCTGCTTCGGTAACACCCAAGATCTACGAGTTCTGGGACAACTCTCTTTCCTGATATTTGACTTGGATTCGGCTCTGAGCCGATCGAGATCAGGTCCAGGGGAGATGAGATCGTCAATTTCCCACTCTAACTCGATAACGCCGCAACAATCTTCAATTCCAATCTGATGCGGCAGACTCAATCCTTTGGAATTTGACTCGGATACGGCCCAGAACCGCTCGAGATCAGGTCTAGGGAGGTTGGGGTCATCATCACACCACTAAACTACTCCGAATCCGACTCCCAGTCGGACAGCAACTCGGGAAGCTTTTCTCCACCACGCGAGGTCTTCATGACGTCAAAGGGATCAACTCCAACTCAAGATGCACGCCGACTACGCAATCAGCAAGAGGACGAGGCTCGCCAACTGCGTGAACAACAGGAGGAAGATGCACAACGCTTGTAGGCCAAGCGCGATGCTCGTAATGACAACCTGCGCAAGGTTGGGCGGACTGCACAACAGGAGATCCTCCAAACCCGAGTAGGCGACCATGATGTCTTCGTGACCCCACAACAAAATGTTGTGGCCGCTGCCATATTACTTGAGACCTTACAGTTCGGGCCCGACCACCAGGCCACCCCGACAATCGTGAGGATCTAGCTGTGGGTTATCAACAGCGACAACAATCTGGAGACACTTTCATACCGTCAAACAAGACGACTTCAGACACGAAGGTTTCATCTGCTTCTACACGGCGCCAAGCAGCTCGCTCTGGTCAGCATCACTCGGAGTCATGACATACATCACTCGGCAGTCCAAGTAACGATCGACGGCGGCATCATCATGACGACAGCTGCGATAACTAGGATGCCCGAGGATGACTATGGCGGGATCTCCGCCACGATATTAACAATCGATGCCGAGAACACGAGGAGGATGAGCGCTGCCGACTAGAAGATGAGCGTGAGTGCTTCGGCCTCTATCACAAGCGATTTCATTACTGTAGTCAGAGTCGGAGCCCTCACCCAGATGAAGGAGTATCGGCATTCACCCACGAACTACAACAAGTCGACTGGCCATCTAGCTTCAAATAAACTAGAATAGAGAAGTACGAAGGGAAGACTTGCTCGGAGTTCTGAGTCATAGTTTACACCTTGACAATCCGTGCGGCCTGAGGTGATAACAAGGTCATGGCTAACTACCTACCAGTCGCCTTGGCTGACTCGGCAAGGACAAGGCTGACAGGTCTTCCCAGGCGGTCAATTGGCTCCTGGGGGGAACTCTGTGAACGTTTCGTCACGAACTTCCAGGGAACGTTTGAGAGGTCATCTTCTGAGTACAATCTATATCAGTGCCACCAGAGGAAGAACGAGTCCCTCCGTGATTTCATCAAGCGTTTTTCTAAAAAAAAACTCAATACCTAAAATCAAGGATGAAGTTATCATCGCCGCCTTCCGCAAGGGAGTCAGAGACGCGCCGTTCATTGCCAAGTTCACTCAAAAGCCACCCAACTCCATCAAAGCTCTCTTTGAGATGGCCAATAAATATGCTGATTCAGCCAACGCAGTGGCAGAGGCACTTGACGACAAGCCCCGATAGGAAGAGCGACGGGAGACGGACGACACTGCCCTATCCAAGCTTGGGAACCGCAAGCGGAAATTTAGGGACTTCATTGTGGCTGTCGATCACAACCGTCCTCGACCTCCTAGAACCGGCGATTATCAGAACGACAAGTGACATGCTCTGAGGCTCAAAAGCTCAAATGCAAAGGATGGCATCCCCACTCCCAACTCGTGCAATAACGAACAGCTAAGTCGCTTTCTGATAAATATTTTCTCCTTATATGATGTTCTCATCTAAACGGGGCTGGAGGCAACTCACTTTCCTATGGTTTGACTCAGATACGACTTAGCACCAGTCGAGATTGGATCTAGGGGGATGAGATCGTCAATTCGTTACTCGGCCTCACCAATGCCGCAGCCGCTTACACCTAATAGGTGTACATACTGCGCATTCTCTGTTTTTGCTCTTAATGATTGCAAAAGTACTCGAGTAGTATAAATTCTGATCCGTGAAGCTTTGCTCCATGAAAAACGAACTCAACTCACCCAAAGCGCGTATCTAGGAAAGAGCCATGAGCTGACTCCCAACGCTCGAGGGCTATGACTAGTTGGGCAGAGTGTTTAAACGTAAGGGGTCAACTACTCGGGGAAATTAATATCAATAAGAGGAAGAACACATATTTACATCTATTGTAAAATATTAAGATTTTCTTCGGGTGATTGTTTTCTTCATTAGATGCTACTCATCCGATATGTTTATAATGCAGGGCCCAGTTCTAGATACGCGTAATAGGAACTCATGGTTACAAGCCTATCTCCTATGCTCGGGGGCTGGACCAGTCTGCTATAATACACTTGGAGTGCGACATTTCAAGAATCACTCGGAATGCTCCATGAGAGTTACTGACCGAGTACTTGTGCTAGTCGGGACATGGATGTCACATTTACCTTGGTACGCCCCATGGGGGCTAATAACCAGCCTCCTGCACTAGTTGGGGCTTGGGTACCACACTGCTGGGTAGGGTACGCCCCATGAGGGTTGCTAGCCGAATCCTATGCTAATGCGAGGTTCGAGTACCTTATTTAGCCACAACTCAGTTGGGTAGGGTACACCCCATGAGGGTCGCCAGCCAAATCTTATGCTAATGTAAGGTTCGGATGCCTTATTCGGCTACAATTTTGCCAGGTTGGGTATGCCCCAAGAGGGTCGCTAGCCGAATCCTGCGCTAGCATAGTGTTTGGGTACCTATTTGGCCAAAACACATAAAGAAACCACTATAGGAGCTCTCAATCAAGAAAAAACCCAGAACCCATATAATTAGAGGTTGCACCAAACCCAGAACCTACGGAGGCGCTTATTTTTTTCAAGACTAGAGAACCCCAATCATTCAATTCCTACTGGAAGACTGTCATGCCCAGAAATTTAGCCAATTTCCAGACTATTTTGTGTATTAAAATCCCTGTCCAGGAATCAAGCCAGGGTACACAAAACAACAAATCAATAAACAGTTCCAAACGTAAATAAAGCGTATATACTTACAGAAGAGGCACTTAGTCCTCACACAGAAGAAAAATAGCAGCGGAAAGACGAGACTAGCGTGACTTCGGCTCCACTCCACAGGCAAGCTCAACTAGAGTATAAGCCAAGTTCTTCACTTCTGAAAAGGGGAAATATAGCAAGGCTGAGTACCACTCACCGTACTCAGTAAGCCACACCAATGATGCATTTGTGCACTGGATTTCAAAGAGAGGCTGGTGGCTCATTTGTGTAAAAGCAGTTGTAAACAGTAGTAGTTCGCAAACAGCAAAAGGTTGATTAATTTAACAAGATTAGTTCTCCACCGATTAACGTTACACCACGTTAACCAGGCCCAACCATTCCCAACTAGTTGACGTTACACCACGTCACCCAGTCTCCACTGATGAACGCTACACCACGTTCACCAGACTCCTCCGGTTACTGTTACACCACGATAACCGGACTCCACTGATTAATGTTACACCACGTTAACCAGTCTCCACTGAACAATGTTACACCACGCTGACCAGTTTTTCCTGATCAACGCTACACCACATTGACCAGGCCGCGCTGATGAACGTTGCACCACGTCCCCCAGGCGTTACTGATGAGTGTTACACCAGGCTCACTAGTCTCCACCGATTAGCGTTACATCACGCTAACCGGCCACCCCCGGTCAACTCAACCACGTCGACCGGACTCAATACCTTCCACCACACCAATTTTATAAAACCAGATTAATTATCTAAAGGTGAGACTAATCATAGTGAGTCTTGGCCAATGTGCCCATGACCGCAGGCGTGGCTATTCGAATAGATTTACTCTAATCAGAGGTGTACAACTTTACCCATAAGACACAGCCTCACACACGTTAGCGTGCGTTAATATGTCACCACGACACCCCGTAAGAGGCTGTGATAGGACTGTTCACGCAACCTCTCCCTAACCATCCACACCACGCTGAGGTTGCACCTGCTGACAGGGCATACCATATTGGCCAGGCTATCCCCCTTGTGCCATGGTGAATCCGGAAACCGATCAACCCTACCCCGGGCCGACCCAACTCCATCATGCCCATCCTCTTCTTCGGTGCCTACGAGAGGGAGAAGAAACGCTTCAAGCCCAGCCGTTGCCCACGCTGGCTTGTGGCAAGCACGGGAAGTTGCCCAAGTAGTTCCCGTGAACCGGTTCTTAATTGCCATGGGTGTGACAAGCAAAACCATACACCCACGGCCCACCATTTAGGTCCCAATTTAGTAATTTATCATCATCCTATCCAAAGTTCCATTTTTGCGACATAGAGTCGAGTCATATAAAAGAAATAATATTTAATTCCCAGGTGAGCTATGTTGCTAAGCATGGCTAAGCAGGTCCTATCTCTAGCCAAGTCATCCAATGAGACTTGAGCTAGTCAAATTATCACCCAAAGTTATCAAGGAATGGATAACAAATAAACGGGGTCTTAAGTAAGTGGATAGGTTATCCCATATCCCATGTAATTAGCAAAACATGCAATTTATTTATAAATCGTAAAATGTTTCACAAAGTAGGTTCAACATGTTCAAGGATGAATGTGTGACTTGCCTTGCTTCTTCAGAACGTCTTCGATTGCTCTTCCGAACTCTTCGGTAGACTCCGCGGTCCTTCGAAATGGCAATTATACGTGACTGCACGCAAAACAATAAAAACCCTAAGAAACTCCAAATAAACAATACATAAACATTATACAAATAGGTAGATTATAAATTTAGATGAAATTAGGAAGAGGAACGTGTCAATTCGGAGTTCAGACGGAAAAGATACGGCTTTTGGAATATCGAATTCAGAATAGATCCGAAAGGAATTGAAAAAGAATATTCTCGGGAATATTCTCTCAGAATTAAATTAGAAGAATTATTTTTGGCACTGGAGAAAGAGTGGCACTATCCTGGCTCAGTTTCGGGGAATAGCTGGAGTGGTGGATTGGGTTTGAGCTAACAGGGCACTGGCGGATTAAAAAGGAGTCAATAGCTGGGATTCGATTTGGATGGATTTAAACGGTTGAGATTAATTTAGGAACTTGATATAAATTGGACGGCTGAGATTCGACTCTAGGGTTTATGAAGATTCGATGGTGAAGATTGGATTCAATTGATCGGACGGCTCTAATCGGCCTAAAATGATCTAACAGCTAGAATTGGTTGAGGTCCTAACCACTGAGTCTGCATGGCTGTGTTACAGGAAAAGGCCGGTCACTGGGGCCCACATGCAGTGACACACAGAGAGATGGAACCACCGGGGCCCACACGCAGTCCATGAGAACGGCTGCGGATGGGACCCACCCGCCAGCGGCGTTGGGATGAGGCGAGCAGCGTTTTGGCCATGGCGCCGGCGCGGCGCAGGCGCAGCGGGGCGGCAAGGCAGGGACTGATGGGAGACGCCGGGTGATGTTCGACGGTGGCGGCGGATGATGGCGTCAGGACAGCAGAAGAAGCTAGCACGATGATGGCTGAGAGGAGCGGCGGCTTGATCTGGGGATGAAAGTAGAGGCGCCGGCGACGAGTGTAGATGACAACGACGGATGGCAGCAACGGATGCCGAGGGGCAGCGGCGGAGATGACCGCGCGAAGGTGCTCACCGGCGACGGACTGAGGGGCAGAGGCGGCGACGTCAGTGGGGATAGATGACGAAGACGGCAATGATCCCTCAGCGGCGTTGGAGCTGAGGAGGGAACGGGGCGCCAGTGTAGATGGCAACAGCGAGGCCTACGACGACGAGGACGCCGAGTATAAAAGGGGAAAGGACAGAGGCGCCAAAGGAGGAAGAGAGGATGGAGGCGTCGGGGACGACGGAGTGGAGGCTCACCGGCGACGCACAGGAGAAGGGCAGCACAGGGCTTCGGGAAAGGAAAAGCAGCAGGGGCCGGCGCCGGTCTAGAAACGCCGATGACAAAGAACGGAGGGAGGAGGAGAAACGGGTGCTGTCAGGTGAGGCGCGGGCGAAACCAGGCGGCGGCGGCTTCGGGCGACAAGAAGGATGCGGCGACAGGGTGGCTCAACACGGGAACGGCGTCGGCGGCGTAGGTGACGATGGCCAGCAGCGACCTCGGTAGGTTGGAGAAGAGGAACGAAGCGCCGACGACGATGTCGAGCAGCGGGCGTCGGGCGACGACGGAGCATGGCACTGGGACGGAGGTATTGACGGCGGCGCCACGGCGACCGGCGGCGGGGGACGACGAGGAGCGGCGAAGGGCAGTCTCCCGATCCGTGAGACTCTGGAGGAGAAAGGGAGGAAAGCGATGGGCGGTGGGTTGGATGCTCACCGGTGACGGACGGCGACGTATATGGCAGACCAGAGACGGCAGGCAGTGGCGTGAGGCGCAGAGGACGACGACGAGGTTGACGACGTAGAGACCATCGGTTGGAGAGCAGGTGACGGCAACGGCGGCTCGGGGCAGAGCCGGGTGGCGGTAGCACGGCCCAAAGTGCTGTAGACGCCGGCGGTGACGACTGGAGGCGCGGCCGGCCGAGGTAGGCGACGGGAGTAGCAGAGGGGTGGCGGCGATGCCAGCAGAGCCAGGCGACGGCGGGGAGGAGGCGCAAGTGACGGCGCACGGGCGGTGGCGACCGGGTTGAGTAGGGAAACGGGAGAACGAACTCGGGAGAGCCATTTAAGGGCACGGGGAGGCAGAATCGTGGCCGAGGAGGCGGTTTTGGAGCGGGAGTGGGCGCGGTCGTCACGGCAACGTGGGCGCGATCCAGCGCCGTTTTCGGGGAAGTGGGGGAGTGGGCGACGGGAGGTGGAGGGGACCGAGTCCGAGGCCGGGGCGGCGTGGGAGCAGCAGCGTGGGCCGGGGCCAGGGCGGCGCAGGCCGGGCGAGCGAGGCCGGGGAAGGGCGTAGCCCAGGGCGGCCGGGGAGAGCGAGGACGAGTTCGCTCCAGGCGGCGGCTCGGTAGGCTGGGGTTGGAGCGGCTCAGCTTGGCGACTAGAGAGCAGAGAGAGGAGAGAAGAAGATGAACAGGGGGCAGAACCAAACAGGAGAGAAAACCGAGCGGAGAAACGGAAAATTGGAAGAAAAATAAAAAGAAAGAAAAGGAGAAAAGGTGGGACCTTTTTTTTTGGGATTTCCTGAAATTTTTGGGATTCACCAAGCATAAGAATATTTTGGGAATTTTCTGGAATATTGGAAGGAGTTAACAGGAATATTCCGGAATCAGAAAAATTGGGAATATTTACGGAATCAGAAACTTGGGGAAAAGTGAAGGATATTTTGCGTCGACCGAGAAATTAGGATATTCAAGGAATATATTTCACGGAGTTTGGGAAACGGAATAAATAAACGTTCAAAATACGGGAAAGATTTTAGGAATCAAGAACAGGGAAAGGGGGATAGTTTAGGAAACATTCGATCGATTGAAATATCGGTATATTTTGAAGAATCGGAATGCTGAGGAGGTTTTAGGGTTCTGGGAGCGACACGAAACCCTAGAAGAAAAATGAGTCAAAGTTCACGATGAATGGGGAGACTTCAAAGGACTGAACCAGAACGACCCGAACAGGAGAAAAGACAGGGATTTTATTATAGATTTATCTAATTATAGAAATGATCTTCGTCCCATTAAAATTAATTCTGGAGCTCCGAAAATTCCGAGAAAATTTCAAAGAGTTTATTAAATCGTGGGGAATTTATCAGAAATAAATGCCACCACGAAACATAAAAGGTTTATTATTATAAATACTTAAACACTTAAAATATTCCACCAAAAACCCCAGGAATATAAAAGCATCCAAGTATTTATTTAAAATTTTTAACTTGGGATTTTTAATATTGGAAATTTCAAAAATTTATTCAAACACTTTTACAGACAAAATTTTTCAGTGTATTCTTGTATTTCTATTTACCCAAAAACAATTTTTAATTAAAGCGATTTTTAGGGCGTGACAAAGACGAACTGCCTAAATATCACAACGAAGCCGAGTAAATCAAGCGACTTTGCAAAACCTTTATCGTAGTCAGAGACGACCTATATTGTCAAAGCATATCCGGAGTTCTTATGCACTGCGTCACACCTGAGGAGGACAAGCAGATCCTACAATCTATCCACTTGGGCATCTGTCGCAACCATATTGCATCTAGAACATAAGTCGGAATGGCTTGTAGACAAGGATTCATCTGGCCGATTGCGGTTACCGACGCTAAAACACTCATCTTGTCATACGAAGGATGTCGATTTTTCGTTCGGCAAACTCACCTACCGGCACAGGAGTTGCAGACTATCATATGCACAACTCATACTGAGTATAATCCACATATCTGGAGTCCTCAATCGCATCATTATGGGCAACGCACTCAGTTCATGGGTGGTATATTCAAAGATTTTTGCGACGATTTCGGCATCAAAATCTGCTATGCTTTGGTGGCATACCCCCAAAGCAATGGGCATATTGAGCAATGATCAAAATCTTTGGATTTTATAGGGCTGCACTGGGTAGGTTGGTTTGGGCCAGCTTATTCGGTAGTAGGCTAAAGATATGAGTTCTTAAATAGTATGCCCTAATGGGTCGCCAGCTGGTCGCGTTAAAATCGCGATGCAGGTGCTATTTTACAAAAACCGATTAAATAATCAGATGCGCTTCATGCTAAGCCTACAGCCGGGTGTATACATTCGGGTATCTTGATTATTTTAAAGTATTAAGGATATATCCTTATAACGATCAATAGCTGGTCTCTATTAAAATTAGGGATGCAGGTATCTCTTAAGTACATCTCATCACACATTGGATTTACTCCATAGTGATACTCGGCTTACATGCTTAGTCAAATTGCCTTGAGCAAAATTTCCAGCTAATATATAGCTGAAGAGTTTAATTTCTGAGAAACATATCTCTCGGGAAAGACTTAAAGGTTAAAGATCTTTGAATTTATATTTAATTATTTCCCAATTATGCACAAAGTCGGGGCTACACCTAATAGGTGTGTCTATTCGATGCACACTATTCATCTATGAAGCCCTTTATAGTCTCGTTACCAGCTGACATGAAGTAGGACTCGAGAGAAAACGCACTTGGACAATGAGTACTCGGGAGCAAAGCACTCGGGAATCTCTTCACCGTAGAGGATGAGCACTTGGCATCAGCTGTTACTCAACTATAAAGGTCCCAAGGGCTACTGTGGAGGCCATGGGCCCCGGGTGCCTCAAGAAGGGTGTAACGTCCAGAAATTCGCACCGAAATTCTGAACATTAATGTGTATAAATCCCTGCCCAGAAAAGCCAGCGTACACAAACCAAATTGCCATACAGAGTGTCTTATAAACAGAGTAAAATGTATATTACATAAATGCAGCGGAAAAAAGGTAAAACGAAGTCTATAAACATCTGGCCAAACAGCCGCTTCCATCCCACAGGCACCTTGACGGCGGAGCCAGCCTATTCCTCAGGATGATCTTCATCTGACGCGTTCTCCAACACTGGGGGAAAATGGAGCAAGGCTGAGTACCACCCACAGTACTCAACAAATCACACACACAAATATGCATATGCACAGGGTACAAAGATGGGATAGGGTTTATTTGCGGAAAAGCAGTTGCAAAAGGGAGTAGTTCGCAAACAGTAAAAAGTTGATTTGATTAACAATATTAACTTCCACTGATTAACGTTACACCACGTTAACCAGGCCCAACCATTCCCAACCGATTGACGCTAAACCACGTCAACCAGTCTCCACTGATGAACGCTACACCACGTTCACCAGACACCTCCGGGTACCGTTACACCACGTTACCCGGACTCCACTGATTAACGCTACACCACGTTAACCAGTCACCACCGGACAACGTACCACGCTGACCAGCTTTTCCCGACCAACGCTAAACCACGTTGACCAGGCCGCGCCGATGGAAGTTACACCACGACCACCAGGCGTAACTGATGAGAGTTACACCACACTCACCAGTCTCCACCGACTAGCGTTACACCACGCTAATCGGTCACCCCCGGTCAACTCAACCACGTCGACCGGACTCAACACCTTCCACAACACCGGTTTTAAGAAACCAGATTAATTATCTAGGGTGAGACTAATCACGGTGAGTCTTGGCCAATGTGCCCATAACCGCGGGCGCGGCTATTCGAATAGTTTTACTCTGATCAGAGGTGTACAACTGTACCCACAAGACACAGCCCCCACACACGTTCCCATGTGCCAGTACATCACCACGATGTCCCGTGCGAGGCTGTGACAGGACCGTTCACGAAACCCCTCCCTAACCATCCACACCACGCTGAGGTTGCACCTGCCGACAGGGCACGCCATATTGGCCAGGCTACCCCCCTTGCGCCACGGTGAATCCGGCAGCCGATCAACCCTACCCCGGGCCGACCCAACTCCAGCACGCCCACCCTCTTCATCGGTGCCTAGGAGAGGGAGAAGAAACGCTTCAAGCCTAGCCGTTGCCCACGCTGGCTTGTGGCAAGTACGGGAAGTTGCCCAAGTGGTTCCCGCGAACCGGTCCTTAATTGCTATGGGTGTGACAAGCAAAACCATACACCCACAGCCCACCATTTAGGTCAAAATTTTAGGAATTTAACAACAGCCTATCCAAGATTCCATTATTCCGACATTGAGTTGAGTCATATAAAAGAAATAGTATTTAATTCCCATGTGAGCTATGTTGCTAAGCATTCCTAAGAATTGTAAACTAGTCACATTATTACCCAGGTGACAAGGATTTATTTAACAAGACTAAGGCTAAATCCTAACTTTGTATAGGTAATAACCACCCACATGAAATATAGAAATAATGCAGTTTATTTAAGCAAACAAAGCAATTTAGCGAAAAATAGGTACAAATTGATCAAAGTATCAGTGCGACTTGCCTTGCTCCGGCTCAAGGTATTCGGCTACGATCTCGTAAAACACAGGAGAATTACCGGCGTCGGATTCTACAACAAATAATGCATAAACAATCAAAAACAGTACATGGGGGTCAACAAACATGGGCTGAAAGTATTTTTATTGAATTCTTGGCATTTTTCTAGATTTAATGAAATTTGAATGGACTTAATCAGAGTTCGTATGAAATAGTTATGATTTATTGAAGTTTTACCGCTATTTTCAGTGTAAGTATAATTAACCAGCGATTTAAAGCGCATTAACCAATTAAAGACGTCACCCGAGAGGGAGGCGACGGCGCACAGAGGCGGGCGCACCACGTGGCGCCACCGCGGGCAACCACGCGGGCGAGCGAGCGGGCGGCCCCGATCTAGCACCCGGCAGATCGGACGGCCCCGGGGAGCGGCGGCCGAAGCCAGCCGTCCCGAGCGGGAGGCGGCGGCGCGCACGTGACCCGATGGTCGACGACGGCGACCACCCGGCGAGGCGGCGACCACACGGAGGGGCGGAAAGGAACAGGAAAACGGAGGGGGTTCTCACCGGCGGCTCGCGACGACGAGCGACGGCGCGAAGACGACGGTGGCGACGAAAAAGCGGCGGCGGCCACGGGACGACGTCGGCGACGGAGCTTCGACGGCGGGGAACGGGTGAGAGGCGGTTACCGAGGTCCTGGAGGATGGGGAGGACGGAAGAGGAGTTAGGGCGAAGAATGGAGACGCGGCGCGGCAGGAATCACCGGCCGAAAAGGAGGCGAAGGGCCGATACTCACCGTGCGCGCGGGCGAGGCGGTCCGGCGAGCTTCGGCTTCCACGGAGTGGCGGCGCGGCGCGGCGGAGGTGCTGGCGGTGACGGAGTGGCCTGGCGGCGTCCGGAACGGCGGCGAGCGGCGGCCGGAGGCGGCGAAAAACTGTGGAGCTCGGGTGCGCGGTGGCGACGGGGTTCTGGGGCACTGGAAAGCTCGGCGTGTTGGGGAAAAGATGGATGATAGGGTGGAGATGGTTTTTATACAATCGGCCGGGAGAGATCGAGGCCGAACGGCTCCAATCGCGCACGGGAGAGTGGACGGCGGCGTGGGCATCGTGTGCGAGATTCTCGGGAGAGAGGGGACGTGGACGCCGGAGAACTCGGGGGAGTGGGACGGACTCGGTCCGCGACCGTTTGAACGAGTGGCGAGTGCGGGATGAGGCGGGAGGCGGCGCCGGATCGGACGGCTCCGGGGAATTTCCCCTCCGCCCGATTCGGACGGAGGAGGAAGATGATGCTGACAGGCGGGCCCGGCCTGTCATCGGGAGGTGCGTGGGCGCGGGCGCGAGGGCGCGGGGTGCGGGCACGAGGGCGCGGGGCGCGGGCGCGAGGGTGCGAGCAAGGGGGCACGCGGGCACGGGCACGGGCACGGAAGAGGGGCGCAGAGCCGGGGAGGGAAAAAGGACCCGGCTTGCGGCGCGTGGGGAAAGGCGGCACAGGAGCGGGCCAGCGGCCCAGAGGGAGAAAAAGAGAAAGGAAGAAGGAAAAAGATTTCCAGGACGATTGAAATTCCGATAAGCGCTTTTGATTTATTAAAAATAGTTCCTGTGCTCTGTAAATTCCACTAAAAATCCAGTTAATGTATTTTGGCACAGAGAATACAAGAAAAATATTCCCGGCCAGGATACTTTATTATCTTGCATTTTACACCATCAATTAATTCCTCTAGCCTTTTTTAAATTTATTTTCTTGGTTATTTTTCACAGGTAATATTTAGTGTGGCTAATCTCAGGGTGTGACAAACCTACCCCCCTTAAACAGAATCTCGTCCCCGAGATTCGGAGGCGCTGGCGAAGAGGTGGGGATAGGCGGACTTCAGTTCGTCTTCACGTTCCCAAGTGGCTTCTTCCTCTGAATGGTGGCTCCACTGTACCTTGCAGAATCTGATCACCCGACTCCTGGTGTTTCTTTCACTGATCTCCAGGATCCGAACTGGCTTATCCACATAGGTGAGGTCTTCCTGGATCTCGATCTGTTCCGGATCTGCCTGTTTTGCTGGTATCCTCAAACACTTCTTCAGTTGTGACACGTGGAACACATCGTGTATGCCTGCCATTGAAGCTGGGAGGCTCAACTGATAAGCCACTTCACCTTTACGGGCTAGCACTTGGTAAGGTCCCACGAAACGGGGTGCTAGCTTCCCTTGGTTTGGAACCTGTGTACTCCGCGAAGCGGTGTGACACAAAGGTACACGTAGTCTCCTTCCTCGAAGCTTAAGTCTCGGCGACGGTTGTCAGCATAGCTTTTCTGTCTGGATTGAGCCGTCTTCAAACGCTCTCGTATTATGGCCACCTTCTCTTCTGCCTCTTTGAGTGCGTCGGTTCCGAATACCTGACGTTCCCCTGTCTGATCCCAGAAAAGGGGTGTGCGGCACTTCCTGCCATACACAGCCTCAAACGGTGCCATCTGCAAGCTGGCCTGGTAGCTGTTGTTGTACGAGAACTCTGCGTACGGTAAGCTCTTATCCCATGTTCCTCCGAAGTCTAGTGCGCAAGCTCTTAGCATGTCCTCCAATATCTGATTGACCCTTTCAGTCTGACCATCTGTTTGTGGATGATATGCTGTGCTGAAGTTTAGTCGGGTTCCCAACTCTTCTTGTAACTTCTGCCAAAACTTGGAAGTGAACTGGCTACCACGATCAGAAACGATCTTCTTGGGTACTCCATGTAAACACATTATGCGAGCCATATACAGTTCCGCCAGTTTCTTACCCGAGTACGTGGTATGCACGGGGATGAAATGCGCAACTTTGGTGAGTCGATCCACGATCACCCAGATTGAGTCATACTCCGATGATGTCCGGGGCAACCCGGTGATAAAATCCATCCCGATCTCTTCCCACTTCCAGTCTGGGACCTTGAGTGGCTGTAGCAGTCCCGCAGGTCGTTGGTGTTTTACCTTGACTCGCTGACACACATCACAAAGTGCCACAAACTCGGCGATTTCCCTTTTCATGCTGGCCCACCAAAACTTGGTTCTAAGGTCTTGGTACATCTTGGTACTTCCCGGATGAATGGAGTACTGTGTCTCATGGGCTTCCCGGAGTATTAGGTCTTTGAGTTCTTTATTTTCTGGAACGCACAAACGTTCCCCCATCCATACTGTTCCGTTCTCGTCTTCAGTAAAACCCTGGGCTTTTCCGACTCTCATGTTCTTCTTAAGTTCTTCGATTTCTGGATCGTTCGCTTGTGCCTCGCGAACTTGATCAAAAAGCGTGGGCTGAGCCTCTAGGGCTGCCACGAATCCGTGTTCAACAATGCCCAGATTCAGGCGTTCAAATTCCTGCTGCATTTCCTTGCACATGGCCTCTGCCCGAGCGGTGTTGCAGTAACTTTTCCTGCTCAAGGCGTCTGCCACGACATTGGCTTTCCCTGGATGGTAATGTATCCCCACATCATAGTCCTTAATCAGTTCCAGCCACCTTCTCTGGCAGAGGTTCAGGTCAGGCTGGGTGAATATGTACTTCAAGCTCTTGTGGTCCGTATAAATCTCACTGCGGTTACCAATGAGGTAATGCCGCCAAATTTTCAAAGCCTGGACCACTGCGGCCAATTCCAGGTCATGTGTTGGGTAATTGCTCTCATGGGGACGTAACTGGCGCGATGCATAGGCTACAACCCTGCCTTCTTGCATCAACACGCACCCTAATCCTTGGCGGGATGCATCACAGTACACTTGGTAATCCTTCTTGGGATCAGGTAAGATCAAAACCGGTGCTGAAACCAACTTTTTCTTGAGTTCCTCAAAGCTGTGATTGCAGTCAGAGGTCCAGACGAACTTAACATCCTTCTTCAGTAGCTGCGTCATAGGTCTGGCGATCTTCGAGAAGTTCTCGATGAACCGGCGGTAGTACCCCGCAAGTCCAAGAAAACTCCTTACCTGTGTCACCGTCTTAGGCGGTTTCCAATTGGTGACCGATTCCACGTTCGTTGGATCCACGGCAACTCCTTGGGCGGTGATGATGTGTCCGAGGAATTGCACTTCTCTCAGCCAGAAGTCGCACTTGCTGAACTTGGCGTATAACTGGTGCTCTCTCAACCTTTCCAGAACCAAGCGAAGATGTTGCTCATGCTCTTCCGTTGACTTCGAGTAAATCAAGATGTCGTCGATGAACACTACCACAAACTTGTCTAGGAACTCCATGAATACCTTGTTCATCAGATTCATGAAGAAGGCGGGTGTATTGGTTAGTCCAAAGGACATAACAGTGCACTCATACAGCCCGTACCGCGTGGTGAAGGCTGTCTTTGGTATATCCTCTTCTCGAATTCTAAGTTGATGATAGCCTGATCGTAGGTCTATCTTGGAGAAGACGGTGGCACCCTCCAATTGATCGAACAGATCATCAATCCTCGGCAAAGGATACTTGTTCTTGATGGTGACATTGTTTAGTGCGCGATAGTCCACACATCCGTTTTGTCTTGTCTTTCTTTTCCACAAAGATGACTGGTGCTCCCCAAGGTGATGTGCTTGGTCGGATGTAACCCTCCTGTAGCAGGTCGTCGACTTGCTTTTTGACTTCGGCCATCTCATTCGGTGCCATTCTGTAAGGCCTCTTGTATATTGGTGCTGTTCCCGGCGCCAGATCAATCCTGAATTCAATTTCCCTTTTTGGTGGCATCCCTGGTAGGTCCTCTGGGAACACATCCTGGTATTCCCTTACTATTGGAATGTCCTCTATTCTCCTTTCTGGCTTCGTCCCACCTTCCGAAAATTGCTCTGCTGCGACTTGATTTAAGCTTGCTTCTTGATGCAACGGCACAGGTGACTTGAAGATAACCACTTTTCCTTCCGGGCTGGTCACCGTTACGGTGCGGTCTGCACAGTCGATCACCCCTTTGTGTCGGGTCAACCAATCCATCCCTAGGATGACATCTAGGTCTTTGGATTCCAAGAGGATAAGATTGGCTAGAAAAGGTGATCCTTGGATTTCTAGGCTCACTGAAGGACTATAGTGAGCGGTTACCATTCGGTTCCCAGGCGTATGAACCCTCATGGGGATTTTAAGTTCCACTACCTTTATCCCATGTGTCCCCACAAATTTCTTGGATATAAAAGAATGCGTTGCACCAGAATCAAAAAGTACGAGGTGCAGGTGTTGAGTTCACGAGAAACCGTACCCAATACCACTTCCGGTGCGGCCTGTGCCTCTTCAGCGGAGACATGGTTGACACGCCCCTTTACCACCTGTTGATTGGCGTTGGGGTGCTGGGGAGCTGCAGGTCTGGATCCCATCCGCCTCGGCTTTGGACACTTGTCGGCGAAGTGGCCCGGTTCATTGCAATTGTAGCAGACGTAGCTCTTGCCCCCGGTATCCTTCCGTGGCTGACTCTACTGTGCTGGCGCCATTGGTGGGCGCGGAGCGGACTGACGGTTGTACTGCCCGCTGTTGCTGTTGCTTCCAGAGTGCCCCTCGTGGAACGGGCGTTGTTGACGGACGATCATGGTGGCTGGTCCACCATGCGGGCCCATCATCATCCGTGGTCGCTGAGGCTGTCCTTGTTGGGTCCGGAACTGGGCTGCCTTCCTCTTGCGATCCACCTTGTTATGCTGGCTCTCCTGGCGGATAGCTTTATCCACTAGCTTCTCGAAGTCTGGGTAGTCGCTTGAGAGGAGCTGATTGGTCAACTCGTCGTTCAATCCATCCAAGAACTTTTCCTGTCTTTCTGCATCGGTGCGAACCTCTTCTGGCGCGTAGCGCGCTAGACGGTTGAACTCGTGGAGATATTCTGTAACCGTCCTATTCCCTTGGGCCAAGTCCTTGAACTCCCTTTTCTTCTGTGCCACAATTCCCGCCGGAATCTGCGACTTCCGGAAATTGTAGCAGAATTCGGCCCAAGTGACCTCCGTGGTAGCGGTGCGGGTCACCAGGAAATTGTCCCACCAAGCTGACGCGGGACCTTGGAGTTGGTGAGTAGCAAAAGTGACCTTCTCCTGGTCGGTGCACTGGAGGAGGTTAAGCTTCTTCTCGATTGCCAACAACCAGTCGTTGGCATCAATGGGGTTGGGGGAGCTGGAGAAAGTTGGCGGCCTGACCCTCAAGAACTCAGGCAGCTTGGACTGAGGGGCAAGGGCCGGATTGTGAGGTTGCTGGTGTTGCTGTTGCATCTGCTGCATCATCAGAGCCATCATCTGGTTCTGGTTGGCCAGAACCTGCGCCAAGGTTGGGTTCTCCGGTAGTGGCGGTGGCATGTGGTTGGGTGCTCCCTGATTCTGAGGTGCTCCTTCCCGCTGGTTGGTGGCGCTAGCATCACTAGCAGCACGGGCTCCACTCCTGGTGTTCACCATCTGAGGGGGAGAGCAAAGGAAGGCAAGGAGGAAAACAAGTGGCTCAGAAACAGGAGTGGTAATTAAGTGGCTGACTTAAATTCACTGATCTTTTTGGTTTGGAAACACAGGGAAAAACAATTCAACTCCTAATTACGGTGAACATACCACAACAGACGGCATGCCACCACTAACCCCAAACAAACAAACATTCCTAACATTACAACTAAACAGGAAATCAAACTAAGAAAACGGCAAAGCTAAGGGTGGCGCGTCTAATGCTCCGAGCGGCTTCGACGGTCATCCGAGTCGTACTCCGGCTCCTGCTCGTCTCCGGCCTCGTCGTCTGTGCGGCTCCTGGATCCGCCCACATAATCCACACTCCCGTGGGCCGAAGAACTAGCCTCGCTGCGGGTGCGGGACCTGCTGAAGGAGCTGCTGTCGTCCGTAGAAGTGAAGCCCCCATGGATGCTGGTGCCTCCTTGAGAGCCATCGCCGTCAGACGATGCACTGATCCATCCACCCGACGGTGCTGGTACTGAAGCTGGAGCTGGTGCTGGAGCTGGTGCTGGAGCTGGTAGGGGTGGTGGTGCGTCTACAGATAGCAAAGGGGGGGGGGGAAATCAATGTATGCTCAGATCCAAATAAGTAAACAATAAATAATTTGGAAACAACAACGATTTTATGCAGTAAATAGTTTTGTGAGTAAAAATTTTGGGACCGACAAAATACCACTGCGAAAACAAATAATACCAAATAAGATTCACATAATAACTTCAACACAAATAAAGAGATTGTATGCATACTGTAAATCAAACCTTCGCCAAGAATAACCAATGTTTTCCCAAAATTTGGTCACCCATACAAACCCATGAATAAAAATTTTAACCCCAGATTTAACTTAACTCAAATTCTTTTTCGAGTAAACGGCCAAGATTTTACCCCAACCTGAAAATAGATTCCCACTTTTCCCAAAAACAACTCCAGATGTGAGAAGCATATGCAAATGGGAATTTCAGAGGGCTCTTAGGGTTTCCATTTGGCTGGTCCTACGGTCAAGCTCGGCTCTGATACTAACTTGTAACGCCCAGAAATTCGCACCGAAATTCTGAACATTAATGTGTATAAATCCCTGCCCAGGAAAGCCAGGGTACACAAACCAAGTTGCCATACAGAGTGTCTTACAAATAGAGTAAAATGTATATTATATAAATGCAGCGGAAAAAAGATAAAATGAAGTCTATAAACATCTGGCCAAACAGCCGCTTCCATCCCACAGGCACCTTGACGGCGGAGCCAGCCTATTCCTCAGGATGATCCTCATCTGACGCGTTCTACAACACTGGGGGGAAAATGGAGCAAGGCTGAGTACCACCCACAGTACTCAACAAATCACACCCACAAATATGCATATGCACAGGGTACAAAGATGGGATAGGGTTTATTTGCGGAAAAGCAGTTGCAAAAGGGAGTAGTTCGCAAACAGTAAAAAGTTGATTTGATTAACAATATTAACTTCCACTGATTAACGTTACACCACGTTAACCAGGCCCAACCATTCCCAACCGATTGACGCTAAACCACGTCAACAAGTCTCCACTGATGAACGCTACACCACGTTCACCAGACACCTCCGGGTACCGTTACACCACGTTACCCGGACTCCACTGATTAACGCTACACCACGTTAACCAGTCACCACCGGACAACGTACCACGCTGACCAGCTTTTCCCGACCAACGCTAAACCACGTTGACCAGGCCGCGCTGATGGAAGTTACACCACGACCACCAGGCGTAACTGATGAGAGTTACACCACACTCACCAGTCTCCACCGACTAGCGTTACACCACGCTAATCAGTCACCCCCGGTCAACTCAACCACGTCGACCGGACCCACACCTTCCACAACACCAGTTTTAAGAAACCAGATTAATTATCTAGGGTGAGACTAATCACGGTGAGTCTTGGCCAATGTGCCCATAACCGCGGGCGCGGCTATTCAAATAGTTTTACTCTGATCAGAGGTGTACAACAGTACCCACAAGACACAGCCCCCACACACGTTCCTGTGTGCCAGTACATCACCACGATGTCCCGTGCGAGGCTGTGACAGGACCGTTCACGAAACCCCTCCCTAACCATCCACACCACGCTGAGGTTGCACCTGCCGACAGGGCACGCCATATTGGCCAGGCTACCCCCCTTGCGCCACGGTGAATCCGGCAGCCGATCAACCCTATCCCGGGCCGACCCAACTCCATCACGCCCACCCTCTTCATCGGTGCCTAGGAGAGGGAGAAGAAACGCTTCAAGCCCAGCCGTTGCCCACGCTGGCTTGTGGCAAGTACGGGAAGTTGCCCAAGTGGTTCCCGCGAACCGGTCCTTAATTGCTATGGGTGTGCCAAGTACGGAAGTTGCCCAAGTGGTTCCCGCGAACCGGTCCTTAATTGCCATGGGTGTGACAAGCAAAACCATACACCCACAGCCCACCATTTAGGTCAAAATTTTAGGAATTTAACAACAGCCTATCCAAGATTCCATTATTCCGACATTGAGTCGAGTCATATAAAAGAAATAGTATTTAATTCCCATGTGAGCTATGTTGCTAAGCATGGCTAAGCATTCCTAAGAATTGTAAACTAGTCACATTATTACCCAGGTGACAAGGATTTAGTTAACAAGACTAAGGCTAAATCCTAACTTTGTATAGGTAATAACCACCCACATGAAATATAGAAATAATGCAGTTTATTTAAGCAAACAAAGCAATTTAGCGAAAAATGGGTACATATTGATCAAAGTATCAGTGCGACTTGCCTTGCTCCGGCTCAAGGTATTCGGCTACGATCTCGTAAAACACAGGAGAATTACCGGCGTCGAATTCTACAACAAACAATGCATAAACAATCAAAAACAGTACATGGGGGTCAACAAACATGGGCTGAAAGTATTTTTATTGAATTCTTGGCATTTTTCTGGATTTAATGAAATTTGAATGGACTTAATCAGAGTTCGTATGAAATAGTTATGATTTATTGAAGTTTTACCGCTATTTTCAGTGTAAGTATAATTAACCAGCGATTTAAAGCGCATTAACCAATTAAAGACGTCACCCGAGAGGGAGGCGACGGCGCACAGAGGCGGGCGCACCACGTGGCGCCACCGCGGGCAACCACGCGGGCGAGCGAGCGGGCGGCCCCGATCTGCCACCCGGCAGATCGGACGGCCCCGGGGAGCGGCGGCCGAAGCCAGCCGTCCCGAGCGGGAAGCGGCGGCGCGCATGCGACCCGATGGTCGACGACGGCGACCACCCGGCGCGGCGGCGACCACACGGAGGGGCGGAAAGGAACAGGAAAACGGAGGGGGTTCTCATCGGCGGCTCGTGACGACGAGCGACGGCGCGAAGACGACGGTGGCGACGAAAAAAGCGGCGGCGGCCACGGGACGACGTCAGCGGCGGCCACGGGACGTCGTCGGCGGGGAACGGGTGAGAGGCGGTTACCGAGGTCCTGGAGGATGTGGAGGACGGAAGAGGAGTTAGGGCGAAGAATGGAGACGCGGCACGGCAGGAATCACCGGCCGGAAAGGAGGCGAAGGGCCGATACTCACCGTGCGCGCGGGCGAGGCGGTCCGGCGAGCTTCGGCTTCCACGGAGTGGCGGCCGAGAGGCGGCGCGGCGCGGCGGAGGTGCTGGCGGTGGCGGAGTGGCCTGGCGGCGTCCGGAACGGCGGCGAGCGGCGGCCGGAGGCGGCGAAAAACTGTGGAGCTCGGGTGCGCGGTGGCGATGGGGTTCTGGGGCACTGGAAAGCTCGGCGTGTTGGGGAAAAGATGGAGGATAGGGTGGAGATGGTTTTTATACAGTCGGCCGGGAGAGATCGAGGCCGAACGGCTCCAATCGCGCACGGGAGAGTGGACGGCGGCGTGGGCATCGTGTGCGAGATTCTCGGGAGAGAGGGGACGTGGCGCCGGAGAACTCGGGGAGTGGGCGGACTCGGTCCTCGACCGTTTGAACGAGTGGCGAGTGCGGGATGAGGCGGGAGGCGGCGCCAGATCGGACGGCTCCGGGGAATTTCCCCTCCGCCCGATTCGGACGGAGGAGGAAGATGATGCTGACAGGCGGGCCCGGCCTGTCATCGGGAGGTGCGTGGGCGCGGGCGCGGGGTGCGGGCACGAGGGCGCGAGGGCACGGGCGCGAGGGCGCGGGGCGCGGGCACGAGGGCGCGAGCAAGGGGGCACGCGGGCACGGGCACGGGCACGGAAGAGGGGCGCAGAGCCGGGGAGGGAAAAAGGACCCGGCTTCCGGCGCGTGGGGAAAGGCGGCACAGGAGCGGGCCAGCGGCCAGAGGGAGAAAAGAGAAAGGAGAAGAAAAAGATTTCCAGGACGATTTAAATTCCGATAAGCGCTTTTGATTTATTAAAAATAGTTCCTGTGCTCTGTAAATTCCACTAAAAATCCAGTTAATGTATTTTGGCACACAGAGAATACAAGAAAAATATTCCAGCCAGGATACTTTATTATCTTACATTTTACACCATCAATTAATTCCTCTAGCCTTTTTTAAATTTATTTTCTTGGTTATTTTTCACAGGTAATATTTAGTGTGGCTAATCTCAGGGTGGTGACAAAGGCAATTACAGCCACTCGGATAAAGAGTAGGCCGGTCCCTACAGTTGGAGATAGAGTAGGACTCAGCTGCATATTACCTTGCATGACAAGAAAATGGATATAGTCCTAGCCGGATACTTTATGTACTGATAAGGAAAGCTCTTGGTCGCATCCGACTGGTTTTCTACCCTGTAACACTCATCCCTCCAGTATATAAGGAGAGGTAGGGAGCCCCCTAGGGCATATAACAATCTTATTAGAGAATACTGCGAAAGCAATACACCACAACTGGAAGTAGGGTATTACCTCACACCGAGGGTCTGAACCAGTATAAATCTCGTGTGTCCTTTCGAATTCTTCGAGTTTAGGTCTGACGAATAGCCCCATATAATTATTGCCGATACAAAACATCGACACCGTTCCAACTTCAGTAATTTTCTAAAATTGAGATCTATCCAATGGCACTATTAGTAGCACTAAATAAGATCTGTTTCTCGGACTTTGTGTAGATTTTGAGTGTTTGCGCATAGTTTTTGGCTGGCGGAATATCGTTTCGGAGCGGATTTCGTGGAGATTTCTCGAAGACTTATGAAGACCTAGAGCAAGGCAAGTCACCTTTGATCAATCGAGACTATAATTGAACTTAAATTATTTTAATTGCGAAATCGCATCGATAGACGTGCACTGATCCGTTCGGTCCTGTCTACGAGTCAGACCGGTAGCCCTACCCAATCTTGTTGCATTAATACTTTCTTGATGATTGAAATACCCTGCTCCCTTGTAACCACCGCTATTGTGCCTCGGTATGCGTGCACTCTTGTACGTGTGCCGACGGTCGCCCTTCAAACTTAAATTTTGAGAAACTTCTTTGGTAAAACTTGGTATTATGAAACGTTTGGAAAACCCGATACCTGGGTCGGTTCCTTATGAAAGAAAAATGAGTTTCAAAATAGAGATTCACGACATAAGGCCGGTCCGGTATGTGTGATTGTCACGCCCAGAAATTCACCAGAATTTTCATAGCTAATTTGTGCAATAAATCCTCGTCCAGGAATCAGCCGAGGTACACAAATCGATAATTTGATAAACATAACCAAAACGAAATAACGATAAATACTTACAACAGAGGCACTTAGTCCTCACACAGGAGAAAACAGCAGCAGAACGACAACTAGCGTAAGCCACAGGCAACTCAATTGGGGTATAAGCCAAACACCAAACTTTTCCTAACTTTTCCTCCGCGCTAAGGCTTTACTCTAAAGATTGCAATAATACAAGACTGAGTACCACCCACCGTACTCAACAAGCCACACTAGGGAATGCAATGTAATGCAATATGATACCAAAGGAAAGGCATAATTTGGTTTATTTGCATAAAACAGCATTGAAAACATTTTCACTTAAAATCATTAAAAACCATATAGTTTAATTAATATTAACATTAAATCCATCTCTGAACAACACTCCAACGTAGTTCAGGCCCAAACCATAATTTCTCCAAACAGGAGCTATCAAATTCCATTATTTATCATCATTATTAAATAGGGTGGGACTAATCATAGAAAACATTGCTAGGCCCGCTCATTAACCGCGAGCACGGCTATCCGAATAGTTTTACTCTGGCCAGAGGTGTACCAATTTACCCACAAGACACAACTCCACAACACATCACTGTGCGCCTTAATTCCACCACGGTATGTCGGAAAGGAATTGTGATAGAACCCTCCATGTAATCCGCACAACAAGGGAGCCACCCGCTAGACCACCAGTCTCTGGTAGGATTGATCAGATACCTAGTCTGGGAGACGGCCCAATGCCCAAGACATGGTGTTAACGCCAAAATTTGGCACGGTTCGTGTTGGACTCGGTTAAGGAAAGAAGTGATATCAGCCGTTGGGAGCTAATCCAGAAGAAGCCGGATTCGGGAAGGAATCGTGGAGACCACGCTATGGCAGTTAATTACCTTATCTATAAATTAGGTAGTTTTGATAATTTTTAGGAAAACCTGATCTCGTATCCGATCAGGGCTTGTTAGTTTTCCTTTTATAGATAGGAAGTTGTGTGCCGTGTCCTATAAGGACTCATGTAACTCGGGGTATAAATACGTATGCCCGGGGACCTTGTAAACTATCCACACAGATCAATCAAATTCGGCGCATCGCCACCCTTTCGATGGGTTCTTGCTTCTCGAGCGGGGCTGCATCGGTTAGGTCCGAACTCCTGCGAGAGGGTAAGACTCGTCACCCCTTACCCAGGTGTATCTGCCCTGTCTACGCTGCATCGGTTCGGTCCGGACCTCTTAGGCCGATCAGGTATACACATCACGCGTGCGTAGATCTTATCAGCTTACTGGGGCGATTTCATCATCAGTTCGTGCTGCATCGGTTGGGTCCGACCTACTGAGCTGCCAGCGATAAATCGTTCCTGCTAGGTTGATGGTTTTTGCGCAAGTGTCTTATCGGAATGTATAGTCGATAAGTTATCTTATTACATCACAGTTGCATTAGGTCTATCGGCTTGTTGAGGTTTCTTTATTATTATTAATCTGTGCTGCATCAGTTAGGTCTGAACTACTAGATTGATAATAATAGATTTATCCTTGTCGAGCCGATCGGTGTATATGCGACGTTCTATCGGAGTGCTTAGCCGATAGGTTATCTTTTTATAAAGCCGACTATATTATCTTTACTATTTTGGTCATCTATATTATCATCGGTTTTCTAGCCGATGCACATGTGTTTCCTTGGCAGTCGGCTAGCTTACTATTCTGCCTATCTATTTTATCATCGGCTTCTAGCCGGTGCACATGTTATACTGAGCTTATCTATTTGCTTATAGCGTTATCGGTTTCCTAGCCGATACACAAGTGCCATCGGCCATCGGCTACAAGGAGCCTACATCAGTCCGTATCGGCCGATAGCCGATGTGCAATTGCTGCTGACCCGGGCACGAGCACAAGCGAGGACCCGGGAGCGAGGACCTGGACACGAGGACCCGGGCACGGGCACGAGACCCGAGCGCGGACAGCTAGGGCCCGGACAAAGTTTTATCATCGGCTTTCAGCCGATGCTCAAGCATTCCTTCGGCAATCGGCTAGCAGGATTCTTATTGGCCGATTGAATCCCTGAGCTAATATTCTCCTTGTCAATTGCGTGGTCAAATTGACTGGCACGCCTACGAACCTCAAATATTTTAGGACCTGCACTGGAGCTAAGCAGATCTCCCAGGCCTTCGCGTGTCTCTAGGCGCCGAACCAGATCGCCAACACGTTTTTGGCACACCCGGCGGTTTTCGGCGTCAACACATGGACTTATTGATGCAGCCATGGTGGTATTATTGACACAGCCACAACACACCATGGTGGACCCCGATTGAACGTACTACACTTTGGTTCCCACCATTACCCATACTAGCTTGTGGTTAGCACGAGTATTGCTTCCCAACAAGTAGTCTGTGAACTGGTCCTTAATTGTCATGAGTACCGCTAGCAACAATCACAACCTTGGTACTCACAACCCACTATTTAGTCAAGTTTTAGTTGACATAGTTAATTAATTATCCACGACTCACTGTCGTGAAAATATAGCCTTTAAACAATAATTATCCATAAGTGAATCATAAATTATCCCACATAAGATGACACTATAGTTTCTAGGCATTGGCTAAGCAAAATTCTAAATAATCTAGCCAGATAAATAATTAAACATCTAGCTAGTCGATATTATTATCCAGGGTATCAAGGTAAAGGAATCAATATCGACATAGCCATAATAGTCAAGGATCATAGGATAATAAATAAATACCCATATAATAACATTCAAAAATATTTTATGTAATAATATTAAAACAAAATAGATTTCGCAAATGGGATCAACATGCTCAAGGAGATTGTCGTGTGACTTGCCTTGCAATCGCAAAACGTCTTCAATTGCTCTTTCGAACTCTTCCGCAGACTCCGCAATCTTTCGAATCAGCGATTATACGCGATTACACGCAAAACGATAGTAAATCCTAAGAAACTCCAAATAAACAATACATAAAAATACATAAAAAATAAATTATAATTTTAGATAAATTTAGGAAGAAGAACGGGTCGATTTGGACTTCAAACGGAAAAGATACGGCTTTTGGAAGATTGAATTCAGAATAAATCCGAAAAGAATTGAAAAAGAATATTCTCAGGAATATTCTCCGGACTTTGGGATTAGAACAATTATTTTGGATAAATGCTGACATATGGGGTCCATGGTCAGTGACCAGGCGTATGGTAGACTTGGTTCATGGATTTATGAATAGAAAGGGCCAGTGGACTGCTGAGATGTACTGCCACGTGGGCAGAGGAGATGACATGGCAGCTGCAGAGGATGCTGACTCAGCCTCTAGGGCTGACGTGGCAAGTGACTGGATTAAAGAGATCCAACGGCTGAGATTTGCCCCTTTAAAGGGAATTTGATGGATTGGATTTAATCTCGGTGATCCAACGGCTTGGATTGAGCCCTAGAGCTTTATGAAGATACAATGGTGGAGATCAATCGGGGTGCTGTTCATGGGGCCCACCGGGCAGCCACAGGAGGGAGGGGGAGTGCTTGCAGGGCCCATCTGTCCGCATCCAGGGACGGGAGCTCGGGTGCACGGGCCATGGCGCGGCGGCGCGACTCCAACGCTTGGCGATGTCGGGAGAGCGGCGGCGAAACCTGGCGGCAAGGGCGGCGACCGGCGGCGGGAGCGACGACCCAGGAGTGGCGCGACGGCGGACGGCCAAGAAGGAGTGGGTGATGGCCGTTGCAACGACGGCGACGGACTTCGGGCTCACCGGCGGCGGCAGGGGAATAGCGAACCCGGGGCGAGGACGACGACGCTAGCGATGGCACGGCAGCGACGACGACGACATGCCAGCGAGGAAGGGGAGAGTGCGACGCCGAGGGGGAGCAGCAGGGGTTAGCGCCGGGTTCGGAGGTGGGCGGCAATGCCGATTGGAAAAGAACGATGGTGGCGATGAATCAAAGAAGGGCAGCTTTGGTCCGGGTGCTCACCAGTGGCGACCAGCGGTGGCAAAGACGACGACGACCTTCGGCGGCGACGTTAGACGACCAGACGACAGCGGCGCACGGGAACAGGGGCGGCGGCCTGGGGGCAGGGCACAACGGGCGGCAGCGCCGGGGAGGAGACGACGATGGCGGAACCGACGGCGACGACAACGACGAACAGGGGAAAAAGTCGAGGCGCCGGTGTAGATGACGACGGCGATGCCGATGACGACGATGGGGAAAGGACAGAGGCGCCAGAGGGGCACGGAGTAGGGCAGCGACGGCGACGACACACGGGAGCAGGCGCAGGAGAAGAAGAGGCAGAGGCGCCGGGTCGACGACGAGGGCGGCGGCGGTGGAGGACGACTTGGCGGCGACCGGGGCATGGCACTGGGGCGGAGGTGTCGACGACAGCGATGGATGGTAGCGGCCGACGGAGCAGGAGGCGAAGAAAAGACGTGGAGGAGGAGCAGGGGAAGGAACTTCGGCCGGGCTCACCAGCGGCTGGCGAAGTCGATGACGCCGAGGGCGGCTTGAGGCCTTCCAGCGACGGCCGACGACGGAACGGCGTCGGAGTGTGGGCAGCGGCGGCAGCAGATGGGGAGCAGAGCAGGGATGGGATGAGGCGGCTTAGCGACGGCGGCGCTGCAGGCAACAGCAGGAACGGCGACGGCGATGCAGGCGATGCGTGGGCGGGAGAAGGTGGCGCACGGGGAGTTCGACGGCGGCCAGGGGAGAGGCCGAGCGACGACGGCGGCACGAGGACGAGGCGACGCGGCAAGGCGAGCTCGACGCGCGGCGGCGCGGCTGGAGAGGCGCGGCGGCTAGGGCGCGGCTAGGGCACCGAGGAGGCGGTAGCTCTGGCTTTATAGCGCAGGCGGCGGCTCGCAGCGGGCTGGGCCAGGCAGCAGCGCGGGGCAGTAGCGCGGGCTGGCCGGGCCGGGCGACGGCGGCGCATGCAAGGGGCCGAGGGGAGGCGCGGCGCCGGGGCCAGGCGGAGCGGCGGCAGGCCGGGCCTGGTTCGGCCTCCAGGCCGGGAGAAGAGAGGAGACCAGGGAAAGGAAGGAAAGAAGAAGAACAGTGCCCAGGAGAGAAAAAGAAAAGAAGGGAGAAAAAGAAAAAGAAGGGAAAGAAAAAGAAATAAAAGGGTAAGATTGGAAAGGAAAAATAGGAGTCTTTTTTTTCGGACAATTCTAATTTCGCAAAAATTGGAATTTGGGGATATTTGTGGAATCTGAGTCGCATTCTGGAATTTAGAAATTTCGGAAATATTCGGGACATTGGAATTATCTGGGTATTTGGACGAATTAAAAAACAAAAGTATATTTAGTGGGGTTCAGGAAACGGAATATTTTATGGGATTCAGAGAATAAAGAATATTTTCTCGAGGGAATTTTGGGGAGTAGAATATCGAATTATTCTTTGGGTTGGGAACTGGAAGAGATTTTCTGGGAACTGGGAAATGGAATATTCTGAATAAAATATTTTGGGATTACGGAATTGACGAGGGTGTTTTATTGGGACCGGAATTTGGAGCAATCTCACACAATTGGAGATTTGGATTTATTTTGACAGAAAAAAGTTTAAGGGAATATCTGGGATTTATCTCAAAAGGAAATATAAATATTTCGAATACAAATGATCTCGGATTAGGAGTCCAAAAGAGTTCTAGGGTTTCAAAGATGAATAAATCCGGTAACTCTGAATTTAGGTTTTCGAGGTGACTTTAGGGTTCTGGGAACGACACAAAACCCTAGAAGAAAAAGGGTGTCAGAGTTCACGATGAACGGGAAGACTTCAAAGGACTGAATCGGGAACGACCCAAATAGGGAAAAAGAAAAGGAATTTATTTATATTTATTAAATTACTTTAGTGATCTTTATAGCATTAAAATTAATTATGTAGCTCCGAAAAATCCGAGAAAATTTCAGAGAGTTTATTAAATCATGGAAAATTTACCAGAAGTAAATGCCACCAAGAAACACAAAGAATTTATTATTGTAAATACTCAAACGCTTAAAATACTCCGACAAACCCCTAGAATATAAAAGCATCTAAGTATTTATTTAAAGATTTAAACTCGGGATTTTTAATATTGAAAATTTCAAAATTTTATTCAAATACTTCCTCAAACCAATATTTTCTAGTGTATTCTTGTATTTCCATTTACCCAAAATAAATTTTAATTGACGATTTTCATGGCGTTACAGTGATGCCTGTGTAGTCGCTTTAAGTACCGATTCCTTCAGAATTTCATCCGAGAATATGACAATACAATCACATGAGTGAATTGGGAAGCTCCTGGATATGTAACTAGCCTCTTAGGGACACTTTGCATGCTATTAGACTGTGGATCAGGAGGGCGTCGGGATGCCTCCTGGGTTCCTGATACAGTATGGTTGTAGACCTACCCTATGATTAGTCTCGAGGACCCCTTCAGCTGGCATGGGGTAACCTGGGAGGGTTTGGAAAATGCCTTGTCGCGAAAACCTCTACGTCACCAAATTGTACCCAATCCGTGTAAGCTGGTGACTAGAGTAAGTCGCGTTGTGTGGGTAAAGTGTACCCCTCTACAGACGTTTAAACTATTTAAACAGCCATGCCCACGGTCATAGCCAGATGTGAGGTGATTTCTTAGCTAATTTTGTTTTACCCTATTTGCAAAACGTGTGTGTGGTTTGGAAACTGTGGGAAGAAAGTGCCATCAAGGACGCTGGAGGTCCGATGAAATGGCTTGACTGTCATGGACAGTAGGACTCGGGAAGTCTGGAGAAATGTTTTGGCTCTAAGAACTGGTTGATGTGAAATCTTGGGATTGTGAAAACTGGAGAAAATAAAGATTGATACAGTTTCACTCCAATCGGGCGAGACTCACCTCGCCCTGATTGTTGAAAAGCACACACTAGATTCTAAAAGAACTCAAATAAAACAGATTTATAAAATATCTAGCCTTTCTTTGAAACCTGCAACAATCATCTAAGTTCCCCTGGCATGCTGAGTACGAAGTAATCACCCTTACTATATATATATATATATATATATATATATATATATATATATATATATATATATATATATATTTCTCCGCCAAGAACTGGATGCTGGAGTTGCACTGAAGAGAAAATTAGAGTTTTGTCCTGGTTTTCAGCCGTTGCCTGTGTGTTGGGAATTAGTCCGCTGTTTCGCTCTTGCCATTGTCTCTGTGCTGTTCGTTGCTGCCTTCGGCTTACTCCGAAGCTGCAACGTAAGTTAAGATATATGTCTATTTAATTATTTAAGGTTCTGCAATGATGTATGTTTAATTTTCGTGAATACCAGCACTGCTCCTGGGATTGGTATCAGTATCGCAGTTCCGCAGGGAAACGGTTCACGTTGATTTTCTATGGCACGTCCTGTTTGGTGCCGTACGACGGTGCTAGATCGGGGTGTGACAGGCTTTGGCCGATGGCTTCGGTCTTGAACCTTGAGGATGGTCTAAAGGGGCTACGATCTGTCTCTAACAAATAACATGGATATAAAAAAACATTATTCATAAATTGTTTTTGATGCCATGCTTTGTTTATTTTCTCCACAGCTTATCCCGAAGCTCAAACCAAACAATCATAGCGAAGCCACCGAGCAAGCTGTCAAATGGAGACCGAAAGATAATAATATTTGATTGAAACGTGTTGGACAACGACACAATATATTTGACTGATCATCTGGGCACTTCACTAGATGCCGTAAAATATTTGACAAGAAAAAAAGAAAGACCAGAGCGACAGGAGAGGACTGTTATTGCATCTGAAAACGTAATTGTGAAATCATTGAAAAAAAAGCATGATATGGACTACTCTGTCTGTCTCAATTATTTAAATCTTCAGTCCAATTTTATTGAGGAACTCGACGATGTTTTTATCCGAACTGCCTCCTTCACTCATGGCTATTCTGGCCTTCTCCTTCCAATCTGCAGCATTCTTCATGTACTCCTCGCTCATCTTCCCTTCCATCACCTTCCTCACACACCTCTCCAACTCCTCCTTCCTCACCACCCCTTCGCCGTCGGCCGCACCCGCACGCCGACGCGCCACACGTCCTCGATGTACTTGGCGTTCGTCGTCTGGTCCGTCCACTGCGGCACCGCCACCATCGGCACGCCGGCGCTTAGCGCCTCCGTCGTTGAGTTCCACCCGCAGTGCGTCACGAAGCACCCGACGGCCGGGTGGGCCAGCACCTCTAGCTGCGGGCACCACGTCACGATGAGTCCCCTCCCCTCCGCCGCCACCTTGCCGGCGAAGCCCTCCGGTATCTTGGACGTCTCCGACGCCCTGACCACCCAGAGAAAGGACTTGCCCGTGTTGTATAGCCCCTCCGCCACCTCTGCCATCTGCATCGGGCTCGACTCCGAGATGCTGCCGAAGGAGACGTAAGCGACGGAACGCGTCGGCCTCGCGTCCAGCCAGGCTTTCGTCTCCGTCGCCGGCGCGAAAAGGTGGAAGCCGTAGGATGTGTCGTCCGGGAGGCGGTTGTCGAGGTACGCCGACGGCACGGTCGGCCCCACCGTCGTGGCTCGCCACGACGACGCCATGTGCTCCGCTTCCTGCAGCATGGCAACATCTCGTAACCATTCAGACTCACTAGCTCGCTACTTAAAAAATTATTATCGACAATGTCTTTTTATTTTTACAGACGATAAGTCGTCTGTGAAAAATACATCAAGGATACCTAGTCACTGGACCGCCTATAAATATCGATTTGCCCCTACCTGTGGCTGTAGCTCGTAGAATGAGTTGACGAGGACGTGGTCGGCCATGTCCAGGCCCTTGAACTGGTTCACCACAAGTTCGATATACGCTGGGTAGTCCTTCGTATCGGCCATGAACGTCGGCAGCTCGTCCAGCCTGAGACCGACGGACAGACCAGGCAGTTGCAGCGGCTCCTCGCCGGCGGCGATCGGCAGCTTGATCCGGCCGGCGAACACATGCTCGTACGCCACGTTCACCGCGCATGCCTGCGTGAAGAAGGACGCGCTCGCCACGCCGTGGCGCGCCGCCAGGCGCGGCGCCCAGTTCAGGAACGAGTCGTAGACCAGAGCGTGCACCGGCCGGCCCTGCTCCGCTTCGGAGCGGAGGAGCCGGCCGACGGTGTTCGACCCGTGCGACTCCAGCAGGGACAGGTAGTCGTCGACGTCGCGGGCCTCGCGGAAGCCACCGGCGTCGCAGCCGTCGGAGTAGGCGGCTACGTGGACGGCGCCCGTGGACGGCTCGCCCTGCCGGAGGATGAACCGTGTCACGGCGAGGGTGCACCGGACGCCGCGATGGCCGGCGAGACGCTTGCCGAACTGGAGGATCGGGTTGATGTGGCCTTGGCTCGGGTACGGGAGCAAGACGACGTGGACGCCTCCGTGCTCGTGCTCTGAGTTCGCCATGGCTGCGCTCACTAGCTCTCCTGCTTTGTGCACTGTGATAGAGTGCATGCACGAGTTGCCCCGGTATCTTAGACTGTTTTTATACCGTGCTAGCGACCTAGCGTCTCAGTATAATAATTTATCAGTGATCGAGCTCGTGATTTGCTATCTAATTTTTGTCTAAGATTGTTCAAAACTGTCAAAATGAGGTTCACAAATGTAATTTTGCTACACCAACATTACTGTCATGGTTCTGTAGCAGATTTATTTCCTGATTGATTTTGACTCCTAGATAGCCTGTGATGAGTGGTTAAGTGAGCAGCAAGGCTGGAGCAATGGCATGATCACTATCACATTATAAATATGTGCAACCTTGATTTATCCTCTTTTCTCGGTCTTTAAAGCTTATTTTACTCAATCGACCATGACATCCATAGTGTATGTATACAAGAGCGACTATATAGACACTTTTAACACTTGCTATTTTGTAGGGACTACCAATCACATTCGTAAGAAAATCCAGCTCCTAATCTTATAAATTCCTGAACCATTGAACCAAAATCTAATTTTTCTTCTCTTTCCCCATTATTTTTCTCATCTTCCCCATGCCGTGCTCCTCCATCTCCGACGGATCACCGGCGCACTAATTGCAAAGCAGATCGAAAGGTCATAAACTTGTAAGATTTTACATCATGTTTTCGGTCGAATGTGAAATAACAAATCCGTATTTTGTATCATTCACAACAATTAAGTAGCTTAGGGAAACTTCTTTTACGGAGTATGGAGAGGTGTATACATTAACTTCAGATATATGCACACTATGATACACGATATATTCTCAATGACAATTAGCTAGTTTCATGAAATATCGCTGATATTCAAATACCCTACATCGGTTGTTTTCTACTTCATCTGTCCCAAAATATATAACTTTCTCAAAAGCTATATCATTTCTCTTTGATATCTATGATAATAGTGTGACGATGACGACGGTACTAAAGGCATGCTTCATCTTCCATCGAGATAGGCCAAAAACTTAGCCTGCGTTAAGAAGTGCTTCTATACTTGACTTATAAACTATACGTAAAACAAAAAACATTATTAGCACGTGATTAATTAAATATTAACTATTAAAACTTAAAAAATAATCTATTTAATTTTTAGATACTTTTATATAATTTTTTTTAAAAAATACATCTTTAACAGTTTGAGAAATGTGATTAAAAAAACGATATTCCCATATTTCCGTTCCGTGCATCAGTGAGCCTCGAGGCCAGTCAAAGTGTCACAGTGTCAGGTAGGGACTGACGTCATTGATGGCCTGTTGTGCTCGCAATCGTCGTCACCAGTGACAACATCTCGAGCTTGTGGTCTGCGTGCAGTCGCCGGAGAAAGGCCAGAAGTGCATGCTCGACGGCGTGCTTGTCGTTTGGCTAATTGGCTGTTACTACCGGTGTCATGGCATATACAGTGGCAACTGGCAAGCCCCAAAACAATTGGCTTGTATCCTGTATATATCTTTACTGCTATAGAGGCATTAATATTGTACACCAGATTAGTTCTTATAGCCTCATAAAGCTACCTATAGATATTATGTGAGCAGTCTTTAAGATGAGCTACCTTATACATAGGACTGACTATAAGAAATAAAATAATGATAATTTCTCTTTTCTCCCTTCTCTATTGCTGCTCCTGTCACTTGCGCCAGCCCTTCTCTCTCCCCTCCCGATTGCTGCTCGCATGCTCCTTCCACCTGCGCCAGCACTCCTCTCCCCTCTCTCCGTTGCTGCTTGCCTGCTCCTGCTACTTGCGTCAACACGTTTAAAGGAGAGTATCTGCACCAGCCGGCAGAGGAGCGAGGCTTGCAGGAGCCATGAGGGCGCCGCCCGTCAACTCGTTCTCGAGCCGTGCCGTGGAAGCTTGCAGCACAACTTTGGCGCCCGCAAGGCAGGCAACCACAGCAAGGTACTTGTAAATTAGCGTGAACCAACTCTCACGGAACCGCGATGCCGGTACCAGTACTAGAAAACCTTGCTGGTACCCACGGTCAACGGAGATATACCATAGTATCTAATGAATAAATATATATAGTATACCTTTATAAGTTGCTGCTTCGGGCAAGCCCTGAGCGATAACCTACAAACAGAACAGCAGCAGCGGAACGACAACGCAGTGGGGACCTAATCCACAAGCAATGGCTTGGAATTAGGAAGGAAACCCTTATCTTTACTTCAACTTCAATCATCTTGAAGGAAGGGAAAAAAGAAACAGATTGAGTATTTACGTACTCAGCAAGTCACGAAAAACGTGAGTTATGTAGGCTATTAAAGATAGGCTGGGGTTTATTTTACAAACATTTTTATTTAAAAACGTTTTTCCAAAACCCTAAGTATGAGTTGTCTCTTTATGATTGAAAGGAGGCTCTCGCCTCGATCCTGTCCGCGAATTACTTTTCAACAACTCAAGCGGACGAACTAGATTTTTATTTGCTAAGAGTTATTCCTATATCGCCTGTCGGATCACGACAGCGGCTCAGTGGGTCTACCCTAAAGCAGCTTTTCACTGTATTCTCATCTATTACTTTATTTTCACTTTCGTCATCTCCAGGACGTAATCTTATTTTTCTCTATTATTTTCCTCTCACTTTCGTCCTATCTAGGACATCATCACATCTCATAATTCATCTCAGTGGCTCCTTGAGTCATCCATAGCATTATCTCAAATCATACACTGCTTCCGCTTGGGAAACCTATTCTATGATGTCATACGGCATCCCGGGTCAAACAGTCCGGTTTCAGACCACTTAGGTCATCCATCAGCCACTGTGGCCGATTCTGGTAACGATTCTCATACCGCAAATCTCTTTCGCAAAGCACTGGCAAACAAATCTATGCTAGAGGAATCACCTCATATTCACTCGTAACCGTGGGCACGGCTGTTCGAACAGTTTATAAACCTTTGCAAAAGGTGCATGCTTTCCCACATGACGTGAGCTTACTTCCTGTACTTGTTAGCGGGGAAGGTTCGCGACAAGGACTTTCCAAAGCCTACATAGGATAACACGTTGCCCTATAAATGGGTTCTCTAACCAAGTACCAGGAACTCATTTCCTATACTCAGGGACGGGGGTATATCGCCCTCTTGGAACCCAGCCGATTCCATATTTATTAGCAACCAAAAACGATCCTGAGAACACTAGTTACTCGACCAGGGACGTCCCATTCCACCCGTGTGGTCGCACTGTGAGATGCTCGGATGAAATTCCCCAAGGAAATGGTCCTTATATGCGAATACGAAATGCCACCACACAAGCGATCACTTGTACTGTGGATTTTCGCAAATAATTTTGTTTCGCAATTCCACCGATATCGTATGTCGGGTTTTTAAATATTTGAAAACCCTAACTTTTCCCATATCGACAAATAGTTGTGCTAGAGGTGGGACCATCAGAATCCATGCTCAGGGAGCACGGTCGCCGAGGTACTACAGGGTGGAGTGACAAGGAATAGGGTATCAACATCCTACAGGTTTTATGCAACTAGTCGGGAGGTCCGTCGGTTCGTTTCGCAAACCGAGGCCGATCAATTTACTGTGCACACTAGTTATGCAATTTTGCAAACATAATATTTCAAATTTAGGAGCAATATGGTCAAGGAGTGACTTACCTCAGTCTTCGTCTTTGAATCCTCGTGATATTCCAATGTCTGAGAGAATTTCTAAAGCGTCGACTACGTGCGAAACGAGAGAAAAACACACAAAACCCTAGAAATAAAGTACTATTATTAATAACTAATAGTGCAATGAAGTAGATCTCATTTTTAGAAAAATTTAGAGACTTGAACGGGGTTAATCAGAGTTACGGATTAAAAGATAAGGATTTTTGAAGTTTTAGGGATTTTCTGGAAAAAGAAAAAAGATTAGTTGAATTGTTGGGAAAAGAATTATTTTGGGGAATAGTGGCTGACAGGTAGAGCCCGTTGTTAGTGGCAAAGGAGAGAGAAGCTGAGGGGCTGGCTCAATTGTCAATGTCTCATAGAGAAAGAGGGAGAGTAGGGCCCACATGTCATTGGGAAGAGAGAGAAGGGTAGTGGCCAACATGGCAGTGGAGGGAGAGAGAGAGGGGTCTGACTGGGAGGTCCCACATGTTAGGGGCTCCATATGTAAGCCTCATTATTTGAGTTTAATCAAGCTAGGCCCATATGTCATAGGTAGGGAGAGGGAGTGACAGGAGGGCCCACATGGAAGTGAGAGAAAAGGCAGGGGCCACATGTTAATGAGGGAGATTAAATGGGCCCACATGCCATAGATACAGGGGTTATTAAAATGGGGTTAGGTGAATGGGGCCCACCTGTAAGTGGGACATATATACTAATAGGGTTAATTAAATTTTAAACCGTGTAGGGCCCTGTAACGCCGCTCTCCCACTAACCCGAACAGGTTAACAGAGGAGGAACGTCATTACCTGTAATACCTGTACCAGTCCCAGTAGACTAGCTAGTACATACAGGACATCGGTGGATCACAGCCAAACCTACTTTATTTATTAAACATAGTCCTTACATAAGTTGCAGCCTCGGACAAACCCCAAGACATGCAACGATACATTACAAAAACGAGCAGCGGAGATACACAGGTAGACCTATACCCACAAGCATGGCTTGGGAACCTAGACCAAAACCCTAAAACTCTTCGTACTCGACTTAATCTTGGTAGAACTGGCTAATGGTAGGATCTTCATCTTTGTAGACTTCTGGGAAAAGATAAGCAAGGGTGAGTACGCGAGGTACTCAGCAAGTCATGGAATTTATGTGGCATGCAAGGCTTTGCAAAGGAAGGTTAGGGTTATTTTCGCAAGAGGGGTTTTCAAAGGCTTTGTGGTTTTAAAACTCTAAGTGTGCTCTTTGAGTTGTCGAAAAGAAGCTCATGCTTCAATCCATTCCGTGAGTTGCTTTGCAACAATTCACCACAATTAAGTTAGTCGAGAAGAGACTCGCGTCTCAACCCATTCCACAAGTCTGAGACTTGTCAAAATTTCCGATCTGGAGCGTACCCTCCTCTAGTACCTCCATTTAGGTGGATTCTCTTTATTTCAAAACTCATCACTTAACTCAAGCAACTCAACACTGGTGTCAACCCACACCCCGGGTCACACAGGCCTGTTTCAGGCCACACAGGCCATCTATCAGTCACACAGACCGATTCTGATAATAATTCCCAACCCACAAAACAACTGCACAGATATTTATAAATTAAAATCTATGCTAGAGGAATCATCTCACATTGCCCGTAACCGTGGGCGCGGCTGTTCGAACAGTTCATTAGATCTTTGCAAAGATTGCACGCTTTACCTACACGACGCGAGCTTACTCCCACACTGGCCAAGTGGGGAGGTTCGCGACAAGGCCTTTCCAGAACCTTTCCAGGATAGCACGCTGCCCTATAAATGGGTCCTCTCAACCAAGTACCAGGAACTCACTTCCTATACTCAAGGACGGGGGTATATCGCTCTCTTGGCACCCAGCCAGTCCCATATTTATTAGCAACCAAAAACCATCCTAGAAATACTAGTTACTTGGCCAGGGGCGTCCCATTCCACCCGTGTGGTCGCACTGATATATACTCAGTGCAATTCCTCAAGGAAACGGTCCTTAAAAATCATGCAGAGCCGGAGTGTAACGCCCAGAAATTCGCACCGAAATTCTGAACATTAATGTGTAAAAATCCCTGCCCAGGAAAGCCAGGGTACACAAACCAAGTTGCCATACAGAGTGTCTTACAAACAGAGTAAAATGTATATTACATAAATGCAGCGGAAAAAGGTAAAACGGAGTCTATAAACATCTGGCCAAACAGCCGCTTCCATCCCACAGGCACCTTGACGGCGGAGCCAGCCTATTCCTCAGGATGATCTTCATCTGACGCGTTCTCCAACACTGGGGGGAAAATGGAGCAAGGCTGAATACCACCCACAGTACTTAACAAATCACACCCACAGATATGCATATGCACAGGGTACAAAGATGGGATAGGGTTTATTTGCGGAAAAGCAATTGCAAAAGGAGTAGTTCACAAACAGAAAAAAAAGTTGATTTAATTAACAATATTAACTTCCACTGATTAACGTTACACCACGTTAACCAGGCCCAACCATTCCCAACCGATTGACGCTAAACCACGTCAACCAGTCTCCACTGATGAACGCTACACCACGTTCACCAGACACCTCCGGGTACCGTTACACCACGTTACTCGGACTCCACTGATTAACGCTACACCACGTTAACCAGTCACCACCGGACAACGTACCACGCTGACCAGCTTTTCCCGACCAACGCTAAACCACGTTGACCAGGCCGCGCCGATGGAAGTTACACCACGACCACCAGGCGTAACTGATGAGAATTACACCACACTCACCAGTCTCCACCGACTAGCGTTACACCACGCTAATCGGTCACCCCCGGTCAACTCAACCACGTCGACCGAACTCAACACCTTCCACAACACCGGTTTTAAGAAACCAGATTAATTATCTAGGGTGAGTCTAATCACGGTGAGTCTTGGCCAATGTGCCCATAACCGCGGGCGCGGCTATTCGAATAGTTTTACTCTGATCAGAGGTGTACAACTGTACCCACAAGACACAGCCCCCACACACGTTCCCGTGTGCCAGTACATCACCACGATGTCCCGTGCGAGGCTGTGACAGGACCGTTCACGAAACCCCTCCCTAACCATCCACACCACGCTGAGGTTGCACCTGCCGACAGGGCACGCCATATTGGCCAGGCTACCCCCCTTGCGCCACGGTGAATCCGGCAGCCGATCAACCCTACCCCGGGCCGACCCAACTCCATCACGCCCACCCTCTTCATCGGTGCCTAGGAGAGGGAGAAGAAACGCTTCAAGCCCAGCCGTTGCCCACGCTGGCTTGTGGCAAGTACGGGAAGTTGCCCAAGTGGTTCCCGCGAACCGGTCCTTAGTTGCCATGGGTGTGACAAGCAAAACCATACACCCACAGCCCACCATTTAAGTCAAAATTTTAGGAATTTAACAACAGCCTATCCAAGATTCCATTATTCCGACATTGAGTCGAGTCATATAAAAAGACATTATTTAATTCCCAGGTGAGCTATGTTGCTAAGCATGGCTAAGCATCCTAGGGATTATAATCTACTCATATTATTACCTAGGTGACAAGGAATCAGGTTTCAAAGCTATGGCTGAGTCCTAACATTGTATAGGTAATAACCACCCACATGTAATATTAAAATAATACAGTTTATTTAAATAAACAAAGTAATTTAGCGAAAAATAGGTACAAATTGATCAAAGTATCAGTGCGACTTGCCTTGCTCCGGCTCAAGGTACTCGGCTACGATCTCGTAAAACACAGGAGAATTACCGGCGTCGGATTCTACAACAAATAATGCATAAACAATCAAAAACAGTACATGGGGGTCAACAAACATGGGCTGAAAGTATTTTTATTGAATTCTTGGCATTTTTCTGGATTTAATGAAATTTGAATGGACTTAATCAGAGTTCGTATGAAATAGTTATGTTTTATTGAAGTTTTACCGCTATTTTCAGTGTAAGTATAATTAAACAGCGATTTAAAGCGCATTAACCAATTAAAGACGTCACCCAAGAGGGAGGCGACGGCGCACAGAGGCGGGCGCACCACGTGGCGCCACCGCGGGCAACCACGCGGGCGAGCGAGCGGGCGACCCCGATCTGCCACCCGGCAGATCGGACGGCCCCGGGGAGCGGCGGCCGAAGCCAGCCGTCCCGAGCGGGAGGCGGCGGCGCGCATGCGACCCGATGGTCGACGACGGCGACCACCCGGCGCGGCGGCGACCACACGGAAGGGCGGAAAGGAATAGGAAAACGGAGGGGGTTCTCACCGGCGGCTCGCGACGACGAGCGACGGCGCGAAGACGACGGTGGCGACGAAAAAGCGGCGGCGGCCTCGGGACGACGTCGGCGACGGAGCTCCGACGGCGAGGAACGGGTGAGAGGCGGTTACCGAGGTCCTGGAGGATGGGGAGGACGGAAGAGGAGTTAGGACGAAGAATGGAGACGCGGCGCGGCAGGAATCACCGGCCGGAAAGGAGGCGAAGGGCCGATACTCACCGAGCGCGCTGGCGAGGCGGTCCGGCGAGCTTCGGCTTCAACGGAGTGGCGGCCGAGGTGCGGCGCGGCGCGGCGGAGGTGCTGGCGGTGGCGGAGTAGCCTGGCGGTGTCCGGAACGGCGGCGAGCGGCGGCCGAAGGCAGCGAAAAACGGTGGAGCTCGGGTGCGCGGTGGCGACGGGGCTCTGGGGCACTGGAAAGCTCGGCGTGTTGGGGAAAAGATGGAGGAGAGGGTGGAGATGGTTTTTATACCGTCGGCCAAGAGAGATCGAGGCCGAACGGCTCCAATCGCGCACGGGAGAGTGGGCGGCGGCGTGGGCATCGTGTGCGAGATTCTCGGGAGAGAGGGGACGTGGACGCCGGAGAACTCGGGGGAGTGGGGCGGACTCGGTCCGCGACCGTTTGAACGAGTGGCGAGCGCGGGGTGAGGCGGGAGGCGGCGCCGGATCGGACGGCTCCGGGGAATTTCCCCTCCGCCCGATTCGGACGGAGGAGGAAGATGATGCTGACAGGCGGGCCCGGCCTGTCATCGGGTGGTGCGTGGGCGCGGGGCGAGCGAGGGCGCGGGGCGCGGGCACGAGGGCGCGGGGGCACGGGCGCGAGCAAGGGGGCACGCGGGCGCGAGGGCACGGGCGCGAGCAAGGGGGCACGCGGGCACGGGCACGGGCACGGAAGAGGGGCGCAGAGCTGGGGAGGGAAAAAGGACCCGGCCAGCGGCGCGTGGGGGAGGCGGCACAGGAGCGGGCCAGCGGCCCAGAGGGAGAAAAAGAGAAGGAAGAAGGAAAAAGATTTCCAGGACGATTTTAATTCCGATAAGCGCTTTTGATTTATTAAAAATAGTTCCTGTGCTCTCTAAATTCCACTAAAAATCCAGTTAATGTATTTTGGCACAGAGAATGCAAGAAAAATATTCCCGGCCACGATAACTTATTAACATGCATTTTACACCATCAATTAATTCCTCTAGCCTTTTTTAAATTTATTTTCTTGGTTATTTTTCACAGGTAATATTTAGTGTGGCTAATCTCAGGGTGTGACACGGAGCCACATAGGCAGCAACATCCCATGACCAATTTTTGTAAAACTATTTTATTTCGCAAATGCTCGACCAAGGGTGTCGAGGAGTTTTAAATCATTTTAAAACCCTGATTTTCCCATCGTCATATTTTACTTTAGATTAAAAGGGGGTCATCGACATCCGTACACAAGTACGAACATCAAGATGACAGGGCTACAAGGGTTAGGGTGACAATTTAGTCGACGCAGGTATAGGTACAGCAAATAGGTTAGGCTGGACAGATTCGGTCACGAACCGTGGCCAAAAAACAGTCATGTTCCTAATTATGCAAGTCTTGGAAATGAGAATAAATTTTAAATCATGGGTCCAATATGGTCAAGGGTGACTTGCCTTGCTCGAGGTCCTACGGGTTTTCGACAAAATCTTCCTGCGGCGACTCCTCGAGAATAACCTCTAAGTGTCGCAAAAGAAAATATGTAAAAACACCAAGAATCAGAACCTATTTTATACAACTAATAGTGCCAATGTGTAGATCTTATTTTTTAGAAAAATTTTAAGAGTTGAATGGGCTCAAACGGAGTTACGGTTTAAAAGTTATGAATTTTCAAAGTTTGGATTAATTCTCTGAAAATAAAAGGATTAAAATTATCTTAGAAAAGAAAAGGAAGAAAAGAATAGAAAGGGGTCAGAGGCTGACAGTGGGGCCCTCGGGTCAGGAGAGAGAAGGAACAGTACTGGCCGACATGTGGGGTCCGGTAACAGAGAGAGAGCAGGGGCTATCTTGTGGGGCCGAGGTGCAGAGAGAGAGGGCTGACACGTGGGACCTGTCGCTACAGGAGAGAGAGGGAGAGGACAGAGGCTGACGCATGGGCCCGGTGGACCGGTACGGGATCGGGTGAGGAGATGGTGGCGCCGACAGGTTGGGTCGGGCCACGCGGCGTCCACGTGGTTGCCACGTCGGCCAGGTCTGCCGGAGCAGCGACGGTGAAGAATCGACGGTCGACGATCGCCGGAGCGATCTCACCGGCGGCGGCGAGGATCGGCAAGCGGCCTACGGCTACGAGATGCGGGGACTACGGTGAATCTTTTGAATGGCTCGGATTGGCACGGCGGTCATCGGAAGATGGTCGGCGACGGCCGTCCAGAGCCGGCGGCGGCGGAGAGAGGAAATCATCGCCGGCAACCATTCCAGTGGCGAAATGGCTTGGGTGGGGTTGGGTTAGGTGCGGCATTACGCGAGGAAGGAATAGGAGGAGGTTAATTGAACACTACTGTGTATGTGGCATGTTACAGAGCGGCGGCGACGGCGGATGCGGAAGTGAAATTGGTGTTTCGCGTTTTAGGGTTAATCGGCGGTGAGTGTAGGGCAGAGGAGGTCTGTGGTGGTCCAAGGAACTCGCGGTGGCAGTGGTTTGGTCAGCAGTGTCTGTAGCGACGATGGGAGCTCGGTCAGTAGGCGGCGGAGGGAGACTCTCGGAGGCGAGCTTGCTCGAGTGCTTGTCCTGGTGGCCGAAATGGGGGAAGATGTTGCCCTATATATAGGGAAGCTCGGATGCTAGCCAACGACGGACAAGGGCATGGAGGTCGAAGATAAGCTCGAGCTCGAGGATTTGACGCAACAATGGCGGAGCCCACTGTGGCTTGCGTCATGCGCGGCAGAGGGGGAAAATGGAAAGAGGAGACGATGGCGAGGCGACGGGACAGCACGCCCACGCGTGCTCGCTGACTTCTGAGGCTTACCGAGGAGAAAAGCTGGGCAGCCATGGCGTGGTGACGTCGGGCGGTACTGGACGGATGGCGGAGCGGATTTGCCCGGAGCTGACGCCACGCGAGGATGCGAGGGTTGACAACGGTGCTTCCGCCGATTTTATGGCGGAGACCGGCCAGTATGGGCAGGTACGGGGAAGAACAAAGAGAGAGACCGAGAGAGATCGAGAGAGGAGAGAGAAGACGAGCGGAGGCAAGAGGAGGATGACGACACTGTCGTCGTCCGACAAGCGGGAACCGCTGGCAGAACCCGATCTCGTCCGTCTACGCGTTTGCATCGAGCGGCCGAGAGCGGGGTAGAGACGAGGGCGGCTGACACGTGGGCCCCGCAGGATTTTAATCCACGCGCGCGCGCCTGCGTTGGGCCGAGCGGGCCGTGCGGGGAGGAACAGAACAAGGCCGAGAAAGGAAGGAGGCGGCCCCTAGAACAGTGCATTTGGTATTTTCCAGACACTGTTTGGAGGTTAAATTTGGAGGATTTAAATTTGAAACTGATTCAAATGGGGTTTAAAAATTTTGGAAAAAATTTGGGTACTTGTACAGAGCTTTAGGCTGTTTCAAATAAATTTTTTTTTAGAATTTCCTTGAGATTACTCATGGCACAAAAATCCAAGAATCAAAGAAAGAGCCAAATTTTCAAATTTAGATTTTTACTAAAATAGTTTTGGCACAAAAAGAAAATGCGATCATTACAGGCCCACGTGTCAGAGGCTTAGGATTAAATTAGGAGGGGTGGTCCACCTATCAGTTGCTTGGGTAGATTAATGGGGCGAGGCCCACAGGTCAGAGAGGGGAGGCGCGGGTTTCGGCGGGCGGCCAGCCATGGCGGTGGAAAATCGACGGAGGACGACGACCGGGGACGATTCGGCGAGCGGCGGCTCGCTGGAGAAAGTGGAGTGCGGGAATGGAATGAGGAGGATGCGGAGAAGGAGATTGACGGCTCGAATTGATGAACGGAGGCTCGGAGAGCGGCCGGAGGCGAGCGACAAGCAACCGGCGGCGGGGAGAGGCAGCATATGGTCGTCATCGGTGACCAAAGGAGCAGCAGAGGGGGTGATGGGTCGGCCTAGAGGCGGTGAGATGAGAGGAGAATAGAGGAGATGTTTGGGCATTACCGGTGGCGAGGACGAAGGATTGACGACTACATCAATGGCGGGGAGGCGGCGCCCAATTTGGGGCTTTTCCCTACGGCAGCGCTCGGGTGCAATTGGAGGCACGGTAGGGCTTGTGAGAGCAAAAGGACCCAATGGTGTGGTAGTTTTAGTTTATTGGTTTGGAGCTGCTGGATTGGAGCAAGGCCGAAAGATCAATGGCGGCGGCAGAGAGAGAGCTTGAGCTCGCGAGGGTAATGGCGCGGCGGGGCGGCGAATTTATCAGAGCGAGAGGCGGCGCGCCGCAACGAGAGAGAAAGGCGGTGCGGTAGCGGGGCATGGCTATAGCAAAGGCAACATGACCGAAGCTCGGGGTTGTAGCACCCTAAATTTATCACTCATATAAAAATAAATGACAAAAAGGAATTTTAGAAATTAAATTAAAAGCCTCAAGGAGTGAAAATAATAAAATCAGAGAAAAATCTATAGCAAAATAGACTTGAAAATAATTTTATAAAATTCTTTGCTTAATTATCTATTTTTTAGAATTTTTTGCGATTTATTTGATTAAGGGAAGTATTTTTGGTGAATGAAATTGAGTCACAGCATTAAAATAAAAGAAAAAGAAAATGAAACCCCTTCCCTGTGCACGGGCTGAATCCGGCCCATTACTGTGCACTTAACCTCTCTCCACGCGCGCTTAGCCCATGGCCTGCGGCCACCCATCTCTCTCGGTGCGCTTGCCGACAGGTAGGTCCCACCTATCAGGATCGTCCCCGACCTCCGGTCGGAGAGCACCGTGCTGCTCCAACACCGCCGCCGTAAAATCCGATCCGATTTGCTCAATTCGGTGGGTCTCTGATCCGATTGATAGAGGGGTTTTAATCCCCAAGATCTCCTCTCCCTTTCCCCTCAAGAATCGCAGCACGAAATCTACAGAATCAACACCGCAACGGACTCGTGAAGCTTTGGGACTTCGAGAAGAACCCTAATCCACCGCGCCGCCAAATTCAAGCCGATCTCCCTCCTTCGCCGCTATAAATAGTGCCTCCCGGCGCCCCTCTCCCTCCTTCGGCCTCAACCCAATCCAGTTCACACCGCCTGAGCCCTAGCGCCGTGAGAGCTTCGCGCTGCCGTCGCCGCTGACCTTCAGTCTAGCGCCGTTGTCGCCATAGTCACCGCCAGCGCTCGCCGTCGCCTCGGTCAGCACCACCTGACCGTGAGGGAGCTAGGCCGTCGTTCCCCGACCACCGAAGACCCCTGGAACCCCATCGCTGTCGGGAACCCGAAGACAGCCGCCGCTAAAAGCTCGCCACCGGCCGCTCTCATCGCCAATCCTCGCCGTGCTGCCTTTGGTGAGCATCACCACGACCTCCTCTATTTGTTCCCATCCTCGCCGAGCACCGCCGTGCTGTCGATCACCGGTGGCCATTGGTCCCCGTGCCACCGCCGTCGCCGTCGCCCGTGCTGACTCGGCCGTCAACGTGGCTGCCGCGTAGGCGCCAGCTCTGACCCGCTCAATCTAATCTCAGCCATCGGTTGCCCGATCTAATCTCAGCCGTCGGATCTTCCCGGTTAGATCTTGGCTTTAGATCGTTAGATCAAACCTCAGCCGTCTGATCAAAGTTAGATTAAGTCTTAGCCCTCCGATCTATCTCAAAACCGTGGGTCAATTTCGACCGTCCGATCCAATCCCTTAATATCCCAGCCGTCGGATGGATCCATGGACCTCGGTGGACCTAGTCCACCGTGGACTAGAACCCCTCCCTCTCCTGCTAGTGGGCCCCCATCAATCAGCCGAGAGCTCTCTCTCTCTCTCTCTCTCTCTCTCTGGCGTCATAAATCCTTTTCCCGAATTAAATTAATTCCCTAATGATGCAATAAATCGATTTAATTCTTTTTACAAGCTTTTAAAAGAGGTTAAACTTCTAAAATTCATAACTAATTCATCCGAACTCCGTTTGGGGTGATTCAACTTGCAAAATTCTTTAAAAATCAAGATCTACCCATTAAAAATATAATATGACACTGTTTATGTGTGTTGATGTACTATTTTTCTCATTTTTTTTATTGCATTTAGTCGCCAACGTTCAGGAAGAGGCGCAGTTTGTTGAGGAGAGTTCTGAGGCCTGTAAGGAGCAGTCAGGCAAGCCACACAGATTTCTCAGTACCGTTGAGCATATTGTTCCTATATTTAAAGCTATATTTTCCCTTCAACTCTGCATTTATTTTGTAATGTCATCGGTAAAGGAAAACCCTAATCCTTGTCTATGACCTCTTTGACTTGATTACTAGACCTTGTACCTATGAGACAAAGGTGACTAGCTAGCTTTATTTACTGGTTAGCTAGAATAACTCTAGGACTCTGCTTAGCCATGCTTAGTAAATTATAGAATAACTTTTGGGCTGTAACAATAACTTTGATATAATATTTAGTCACATAAAATGATGATTCCATTTACGATTGTGGTCGTGCAAGGATAATTTAATGGTCCACTAAAACTGGTTTAAAAGGTGGGTTGCGAGCACCAGGATTGTGAATGTTGCTAGCAGTGCTAGTGACAGTTAAGGACTGGTTCACGGACTATTTGTTGCAAAGCAACACTCGTGCTAACCACAAGCTAGAATGGGATAGCAGGAGTTTGAAGTGTGCCAAGTTCAATAGGAGGCACCAGGGTGTGTTTGTGGCTGATATAAGTCCACACATGGCAGTGACAATAAGACCATGCTTTGGGCATCGGGCCATCCTGTGGGAAGGCACTTGATCACCCCTACCAGAGACCGGAGGTTTGGCGGGAGGCTCTCCTATTATGCGAGTTACATGAATAATCTTGTCACAACTCCTTTCCGAGATACCGTGGTGGTATTGAGGCGCACAGTGATGTGTTGTGGAGTTGTATCTTGTGGGTAAATTGGTACATCCATGGCCAGAGTAAAACTATTCGAATAGCCGTGCCCACATTTAAGGGCAAGCCTAGCAATATTTTCTGTGATTAGTCGCACATTAACTAAATTTGATTATTGAAGGATGAATCATGGTTAGCTCTAGGTTAAAGTGGTTGGGCCTATACCATTTGGTGAATGATATAGCGTTGGATAATATTAATTAATTATTGATGTTTTACTACTGTCTTAAATGCTTTATTAAATTATGTTTATGCAAATTGAGCCATATTATGCCATCCTTTGTTATTTTGTGCACCTGCATATTTGCTGTGTGACTTGCGGAGTATTTCATGTACTCACCTTGCAATCAACAATCATCATTCAGAAGAATACTTCGGCGAGGAGGACTACTTGGAGGACTAAGCGGGAGTCCCGTCAAGTTGATGGAGTGGGTTTCGTCACGCCATCTTAGTTTATCTTCTGTTATTAGAACTTTATTATTTTGAGAGGCACTATTCACCTCTGTCAAAAATACTTTCGATATGTAAACAATTACTTTGATTATCAACTATATCATGTATGCCTCGGTTGATTCCTAGACGAGGATTTACACACAATAAAACTCCAGTATTTTGGATGGAAATTCTGGGCGTGACAAGTTGGTATCAGAGCCACCTTGACTGTAGGATAAGCACCTTGGTACCCCTAAGAGCCTTTAAAAAAAATTTAACTACATCTGTCCTCTCCTCTTTCTCTTTTAATTAAGGAAGATAACGGTAAAAAAATCCCTTTTTGATTCAATTAATATCTTCTCTAAAAAATTTAAGTTCTTTTCTTGCAAAAAAACCCTCAATTATGCTAATTCTTTTGTTTTAATTTTCGATGAAAATTTTACTACCTTCTTTACCCTTTTATTTGCAAAAAAAATTGTTCTGTTAACCTAGTCAAAATCAATAAACCTTCCTTTCATGCTCCATAGATGGCAAATCGAGAGCCAGTGCATCTGTTTGGAGTTGGGGGATTCATCAAGGAGTTGCGAGATATGGCCTTCACCATAGGGTACAATCTAGCTCCAGAATACAGACAAGTCATTCACAACCCCTATGAAGAGAAGTGCCGTATCCGCCTCACGATTTCAAGTGAACTAGAAGGAGACCCATCCATGATCTTCGGAGCAGGAGGAAGAAATTTTGAGTATGCATGTCAAGAGGTGGCCTTGGAAGCTATTGGAGAACTTCGTCCGCTACACCACTCGTCTGAGGAACACTGCTTACCGCTACCACCCGTCCAGGACCCACAACGACGAGTACAGCAGTTACCAGAACCCAGGAGTAGAGAACAGTGCAACTACTCAACGACTTGTAAGGATGTTGAGTGCCATGGACAACGCTCGGCCTGATGTGGTGATCGCAGCTCATGAACGGGAGAATGAGAACCGCACCAAGATCTGTAGGCTGCAGAACCAAGTGGACCGGTTGAAGCAAGAGTTGGCCCTGGCCAAAGGAGAAGCACCCCCTGGAGGAGCCAAGATCCGTACCACTGCAAGGAAGAGGGTTCGTCTTCCACCTCTAATTCAGCTAGCACCAAGGACCCGTTTGCTGAACAACTAGGTCCCACTTCGGGTGGTTCCACCGGTGGCTTATGCTGATGATGCAGAAGAGGACTCAGAGGAGTCAGAAGCCAGCTGTTGACGTCAAAAACCCGCCGGGGGCCGTCCGACGATCTGGTTCGGCGTCGGAGGACACGCGAAGGCCTGGGAGATCTGCTTAGCTCCAGTGCAGGTCCTAAAATGTTGAGGTTCGTAGGCGTGCCAGTCAATTTGACCCCGTAATTGACAAGGAGACAGAAAAAAGTTAGATCAGTAAACCAATCGGCCTATAAAAATCCTGTTAGCCGACTGCTCGTGCCTGCATTCGTGCCCGGGTCTTCGCTCGTGCCCGTGCCCGGGTTCTTGGTCGTGCCCGTGCCCGGGTTCTTGATCGTGTCCGCGCTCGGGTTCTCGCTCGTGCCCGTGCCCGGGTACTCTCCCGTGTCCGTGCCCGGGTTTTTACCAGTGCTCGTGCCCGGGTCCTTGATCGCCGATAGCACTTGTATATCGGCTAGAAGCCGATAATGATATAAAGATGGAGAAATTCGCTAGCTTCCCTCGAGCCGACTACCTGACTACCAATAGGACTTGTATATCGGCTAAAGAAGACCGATATAGTATATAAGAAAATAATTAGATCAGTCAATGATAATACAGAGACATGTATCGGCTAGGGGTCGATGATGATATAAACCAGTAATAATCCAACTATGCATCAGCTAGAAGCCGATACTGATATAAGCAAATGATCCAGCCGACTGCCAAAAAACAGAAACACTTGGTGTCGAAGGATGAAACTCCGACGGCGGAAGTCAGGAGACCCCCTTTGAGATTCGGCCAAGGGAGTAGTTCTCAGCGAAGCCGCTCAGGTGTGTCAGCGCACGATGGATGGATCGGAAGGAAGCAAGCACACAGAGAAGACAGCAGGATTTATACAGGTTCGGGCCGCCGGAGCGTAATACCCTACGTCCTGTGTATGGTTTGATATATGTGGTGGATGAATGTGGTTTGGTGTTTACAAGGTGAACTAGGTCGCGGCCGGAGCCGGAGAAGAAAAACAGTCGAGTGAACACGGGTGCCGAGAGCTGGGAGTTAGAGGTCCTCAGTTCAGTCTGCCCTTTCTTCCCTGGCTTGGATCCTCCTTTATAGATTTTGGGGAGTCCACTGCGCCTAATCCCTGAGAGAGAGAGAGTTTAGGTATGCTACGTCTTGTCATTGGCCTCCGCGCTCCGGCCGTCTGCTGAGCCGTCCTGGAGGCACGTCTCATCGTCGACCAGCTGTTGGTAGCTACGGAGGCTAGGCGGTGAAGATTGCTATTTGGCTTAGCACGCCACTCCCGTCGTCGCCTCCCATGTCAGCCGCGGAGCCGGGTGGCGCTAGATGCCGCCTCCCATGTCATCGGCTAGATGCCGCCTCCCATGTCAGCCGCTGGCGGCTAGATGCCGCATCTCTCGCCAGCTGCGGACGGCCAGATAGTGACGATGCTGTCGGGTTGGCCCGTCTTGTCGCCTGCCATGCCGTGGAAAACCGGAGCCCTCAGCTGTATCGGGAGCCAGCCGACAGGGGGTCATTATGACGACGCAACGACATGTAACCAAGCCGGGGAGACAGCGGGAGGCGCGCCGTCACTCTCCATAATGCGGTAGTTGGGAGCAGACAAAGAACCGCTCGAGCCGGCCTCGTTCCTCGGGGCGAGAGCCCATCGGGCCCTCCACGCGCCACGGACACGAGGCCCCCGGTCCCGTGCCCGGGAAAAAGCAAGCACAAACGGCACCTGGGGGGGCGCACCAGCACCGGGCCCGGGCAGCGCCCAGCCCAAACCCAAGCATTTAAGGGACAGCTCCTAATAGCCTCGACTCCCGCGTGTGCAGAAAATGCCCTGGGGGAGCTGACGTGGAAGATCCACGACGTCTCCACAAAAACGTGGGACCCCCAGTCCCATTTCGCCGACACTTGGACATCGGCTAGAAGCTGATGATAGAATAAACACAAGAGCGGCAGAATAATAACCAAATTAAACAATAGCTACGTCGGAGACCTTAAAAATAAACAACGACAGACCTCCGCATATGAAAACACACGCATAAAACACCCCAAACCAACAAGAATAAATCAACACATAATCAATCTAAGTAAGATTTCAAGACTTAACTGATCCCAAAGACACAATTGATAATAATAAAACCTCCAAATGAAGCCGATCTCTCGCG